>BSBM01000291.1:14240000-14840000 GCA_027924585.1 Larix kaempferi
TCACATTTGAGCTAGATTGATGAATCTATATTCACAATTGAGGTAGTATCTATATTGACAATTGAGCAAGCTTGAAGAACCTATATTCACAATTGAGAAAGAATTTGGATATTTGAATAGTTAAGCACAACTCTAGAATCTATTTTCTTAGTATTGCTCATTGTGGTCATGGGGAATTCAGGCAATCGAAAAAGGAAATCGGCAAGGAAAGAGAAGCCTCAAGAAACCATGGAAGAAGATAGAGAAAAGAAAAGATTGGACATGTGAAATCAAAGGCATTCCATGGAAACTCATCCAATTCCAACCGTAGATGATGCCACGGTCATTCAAACCCATCCACCTCAAGAAACATGAAGAAATTCACTAGAGGGGCCCTCAATTTCAACAACATTTTATGAACAAGCACCCAACATTTCAATTCTGACATCAAGTCAACCTAATAATATGGTAGTGGATGACTTGTTTGGTAGTGGTTATACAAGTGATGAAGTTAGAGAGGCACTGAGTCGAGGATTTACAACAGAAGAAGAAAATGTTATAGAGACTGTCCAAGAGAATTAAAGACAAGAGGCTCCTATAGAAATGCCGGAGCGTCGTGGTGATGTTGTACATGCTCCAGTTCCAACACCCTTACCTCCATTAGCAACTGCACGCCGAAGAACTCCGAAATGTATACAGGTTGATGAAACTCTCATTAGTTCACTTGAAGGTATGTTTTCTAAACGTGCTATTGCTTATCAAACTCGACAAATACTTGAAAATGTTTTTGATTCTAAATGTGATGGTGACAAGTGCAAATTATTTTTATCATTGTTAAAATCTAGGTCTATGGTTGTCGTTAGAAGAACGTTAAAGATAAAGATTACCAAAAAGTTAGAACCAAGTTCTCATATTATTAAAAGTTTAGTAGATTCATTTAGTACAATTGGAAAGAAATCTCACTCAAAGGATCGCAATGCGGCTCATCGTGTGTTGTCTCAATCAATCGTGACCAAAAACACTAGCGCACTTTGTTTTCTTAAACCTACATCCAAAATTATTAATTTGAATGTGAAGACACTTCATAGGTATTTTGTTAGAAGAGAACAACTTGAAACTAGTGAAACAGATGTTTGGACCTTCATTGATAGGTTGCCATGCTCTGATATGAAGCTCATTCATGTGGTAAAGGGATTAATGCAAGCATTTTGGCATGACAACACTAGACCCTCTTCCAACCAAAAATATGTATTAAAATTGAGAAGGGGTTCAAAGGATCGTGAGCCACACATTAAACATTTTCTTGATATGACACAAACAGAATTATATGAGAGATTTAGGAATGAACATAAGGAACTTAACTTGGGCCAAAGATCATTTGAAAAATGCAAACCATTGTATGTTAAAATAAACACAATTTGTAACACATGTTGTTTTCGATACCACATTGAGTATGGTTACTATTATGACACATATACATATATTTTTCGTGTATTGCATAACACTCTTGTGCAGGAATGCTCAGCTGCATTACCACCAATTCCATCTAGAGACTTTATTCATAGCATTTTGTGTAGCAGGCCAAACGATTGCACATTTTATCAAAAAACTTGCATAGATGGGACATGCCCAGGGTGTGGTGGATTCACATTATTGGAAAAATGCATACATGTGACCAATGAGCATGAATAGCGGAGGCAGGAGGTGAACTTACAGTCATTCAAATATGTCATGTATGATATTGATGGAGGGAACAAAAGAAAAAAAATACAATTGGTCACTTCTCAGGTTGGTAATGAGCTATTGGATACTATTTTTTCTTTAGATTGCAATTTCACATGTAACAATCTATTGATATAATGTATTTATTGTTGATATACCAAGTATGGGTTTGCAACTTCATGGAGGAATTCTTTGAAAAGACACAACAATATGTAAAGCATGTGCATGTGGCTCGTTGGCAAGATGAACAGTTTAGAACGTGCATGTATACATTTCCTATCGGGACTATCATGTTAGTGGTCGATTTTGCGGAAAACTACACTCTTCAACCACAAAATGAGATTCAGAGTCAATACTATCACTCGAACCAGGTCAACCTAATGGTCCATATCACCTATAGACATGGGGCAGATAGTACTGAAGACAACAGAGTTATATTGAAGGAGTATCACTTGTACATAAGTGATGACAGGTGTCACGACTTGGATTTTGTACAACACAACTTTCAAATGTTCTACAATCACTTGAAGGATAATAGTATACAGATGGAGCAACATTGGATTTGGTCTGACGACTGTGCAGGGAATTTCAAAAATGCTGTTTTCTTCCAATGGTTTTCGGTATGCTCCACAAAAGGCACAAGGTGCCACATATTTGGAACTATTTTGAGACCGGACATGGAAAAGGTGAACATGATGGAGAAGGTGCGTGCATAAAGACTGCATTACGTAGGCAAGAAATGAAGTTCACAGATGGACCTATCATCTGAAATGCAAAAACCATCGTTGAATGGTGTGCTTCAGTCATGGGGGAGGGAGCAAGAAGGCAGGAAGATCACTCAACCAGGAAAGAACATGTGGTTTGATATTTTTGGGAGGTGGTGGATGTAGATCATTCACAGTTAAATGAGTGCAATACCATCCAAGGAACTCGTGCATTTCATTAAGTTAGAATGTCAGACAATGCTATACTTGAAATGTGGACAAGGAAACTGTCATGTTTTTGTTGTCCATGCAGTAGTGGTGAATAGGAGGAATGTGAATCCATGGATTGGGTTGATAGCTAGGACCGTGTATCACTCCCCATTGGTCGACGGATAGCTACAGAATTATCCCAGTTGGAGGAGGACCAATCAATTATTTCACCAGACTATGACCACATATCAGATCTTGTACAACCAAGTTCGATTAATATTTTTATATTTTTGACAACTAGTTGTGTCTAATTACATGTGTATATTTTTTATATTTTTGACAACTAGTTGTCTCTAATTAGTTGACTAAAACATTGGAACTATATCTTCTCCAGGGCACATATACGTAGTGGTTGCCCCGAGACGAAATGCATGCCGCACTGACTATTGGCTGGCATGTTGTTTAGAGGGGAAGCAAACCCTAAATGTTCCATTGCGGGACTCTAAGGGAGTTGATTTTCCGATCGGGTCGATGGTTATAAAGGGAGAATATTTGAACCAGGTTTCCCACTCAGCAAATAGAAAAGGGTATACATATGAAGATTATAGACCAGGTGAGATTGTATACCATTATACAAACTTAGTTATTGGCACAAACCTCCAGCTGCAAACAATGCCAAGGAAGAACTCATCAAATGGACGATACTTATTGCCTTATTCCGAGCACGAGAGGTTAAAGGAAACCATTGGTATTCAAGGTGATCCCGATGGTCTAGTTGAATGACCATAGGTAGGTAATCTAGTATGTGGTTTGCATGTTTTATCAAGTACTTTGTTAGAGGTATGTGGTGTACATGTATTCTATGTTTTTGTTTCGTGGTCTCATTGAGTATTGACATTAATATTTTAACTATTGCATCCATATATTGATAGCTTCATAGATTGATAAATTGCATAGGCTTGGTACAACTTGATAAATTGCACATGTTAAGTCATGGATTTGTTTTCTTTGTTTTTTTCTCCCATCTAAGTAAACCATAATACCTGCATCCTCATGCTCACTAGAACCATCACAATCTTCATGCTCATTATAACTATCCCCATGGTCATTGTCGCCATCACCATGCCACCATGAACATCACCACCCTGCTCTTCCTACCCATGTTGTCACCATCACCATCCCATTTTTCACCATAATATTCCCATCCATCATCCACACAAATACAACTGTTAGACCAGAGGAGAGGGGCACCCCTAGGACATGATATGAATGATTAAAATTAAACTCTAGATGCATACACAAGCCACTTGGATGATGGCTGAACATCCGGTACGTTGATGCTTTAAATGATGAACTCTTTCCTTTATGGCATTATAGGTAGTTATCCTGCCTAATCCCGCGACCATTTTTCGTTAGATTGTGTGAAAAAATACAGCATTTATTGCCCTCAACCTAGCTCATTTTACCTCTTCCTAGTTCAAAGGCGCTCATGCTCCTCTATTTAAAATCACATAAATTTTGAACCGAGATATTGATGATGTGCAAGCAGGATCAACCAACTAGCTGGTCTGGGTCCTAAGAAGACCGAAATACTCCACTCAACTCTAGGGGGGCCTCTCCCTCGTGTTCTCATGGCCCAGTGACTTCATTGTGCATTCATTTCGTAAACTAGGGTTTTTCTCAATTTCCTTAAATTCAATCTCACATTGGTGGGTTAACTATGAAAAAAACTCCACCGAGCCAGTGTTGGTAGTGTTCCCACGTTAGCATTTCCCTCACACACTTGCAGGAGCCAATGACACACAATCTTGCTGCTCCATTTTCTTTTTCACTCCCGGACCGAAAGTTACCAAGTGTCCCTAAACGACATTTTCATGCAACTTGCAACTTGACATAACTCAGCAACCGGAGGTCGGATCAACGAACCATCGACTTCTTTGGTCTCCTGGTGTGTGATTGCCTCTAGGGGGGGCTCTCTTTCGTGTTCTCATGGCCTAGTGATTTTATTATGCATTCATTTCGTAAACTAGGATTTTGCTCAGTTTCCTTCAATGCAATTTCGCATCGGTGGGTCAACTCTACAAAACCCTCAACCGATCCAATGTTGGTAGTGTTCCCACGTTGGCATTGCCCATACACACTTGCAGGAGCCAACGACACACAATATTGCTGCTCCATTTTCTTTTTTGCTCCTGGAGTGAAATTCACAAAGTGTCCTTGAACGACATTTTCATGACACTTGCAACTCGACATAACTCGGCAACCGGAGGTCGGATCGACAAACTGTCAACTCCATTGGTCTCCTGGCGTGCAATTACCTCTAGAGGGGCCTCTCCCTCGTGTTCTCGTGGCCTAGTGACTTCATTGTGCATTCATTTCGTAAAGTAGGGTTTTGCTTAGTTTACTTCAATGCAATCTCGCATTGGTGGGTCAACTCTGCAAAGCCCTCCACCCAGCCAGTGTTGGTAGTGTTCCCATGTCGGAATTGCCCATACACACTTGTAGGATCCAATGACATGCAATCTTGCTCCTTCGTTTTCTTTTTCGCTCGCGGACCAAAAGTCACCAAGTGTCCCTGAACGACATTTTCATGCAACTTGAAACTCGACATAACTCGGCAACAGGAGGTTGGATCGAGGAACTGTCGAATCAATTGGTATCCTGGCATGCGATTATATCTAGGGGGCCCTCTCCCTCGTGTTCTCATGGCCCAGTGACTTCATTGTGCACTCATTTCATAAACTATGTTTTTTCTCAGCTTCCTTCAATGACATCTCGCATTGGTGGGTCAACTCTGCAAAACCCTCCATCGATCTAGTGTTGGTAGTGTTCCCACATCGGCATTTCCCATACACACTTGCAGGAGCCAACGACACACAATCTTGCTGCTCCGTTTTCTTTTTTGCTCTCAAACTGAAAGTCACCAAGTGTCCATGAACGACATTTTCATGTGACTTGCAACTCGACATAACTCGGAAACCAGAGGTAGGATCGACAAACTGTCAACTCCGTTGGTCTCTTGGCGTGCGATTACCTCTAGGGGGCCCTCTCCCTCGTGTTCTCATGGCCCAGTAACTTCATTGTGCATTCATTTCCTAAAGTAGGGTTTTGCTCAGTTTCCTTCAATGGAATCTCGTATTGTTGGTCAACTCTGCAAAACCCTCCACCGAGTCAGTGTTGGTAGTGTTCCCATGTCGGCATTTCCCATACACACTTGCAGGAGCCAATGACATGCAATCTTGCTGCTCCATTTTATTTTTCGCTCCCGGACCGAGAGTCACCAAGTGTCCTTGAACGACATTTTCATGCGACTTGCAACTTGAGATAACTCGGGAACCGGAGGTCAGATCGATGAACCTTCGACTCTGTTGGTCTCATGGTGTGCGATTACCTTTAGGGGGCCCTCTCCCTCATCTTCTCATGGCCCAATGACTTCTTTGTGCATTCATTTCATAAAATTTGGTTTCAACCAGATGCCTAAGCTACACTTACAAATTACAAACCAACTAGGGTTTCATGAATTACACACTGCATAATAAAACTAGGAGAGGCATGGAAAGGATATTTTTGCTTGAGAATACTCTTAATGGGGGGGGGAACTTTTCACATTAAGAAAGCACAATGGAGATAAAATTTTAATTGAATTCAATACCTAGGGATTGTATCATACTATGTTTCAATTCGTAAAGAGCCTAATATGGCCATGCCTTCTCATACTTGAGACAAAGATGGAAAACATAGCTTCCACATCGATGCATATATTTGGAACCACTTTGTTGAAGTATGTAGGCAATAGAAATGCAACGTATAATGAAAAACCTCAGTAAATGACCCACAAAAAAAGAGACTCTGAGTCATATTTGAATTCGTTGAAACCTAAAATCAGGGAAAATTTTAAGACCCCCCCCCCCTAAATTTATATATATAATAATTGGGCTAATCC
Organism: Larix kaempferi; assembly: GCA_027924585.1. NCBI lineage: Eukaryota > Viridiplantae > Streptophyta > Pinopsida > Pinales > Pinaceae > Larix > Larix kaempferi. The sequence continues at coordinate 14,246,559 of BSBM01000291.1, forward strand.
CCATGATATACAGGAAAATATGAAGGCTATTTTATCAATGTTATATTATTCATATATAATTTTTTGGCGAATCTCTCATTGAATTATATAATATTGTAAAATCTTGGCGAATCTTTCACTAAATTATAAAGCCTCGTAAAGTCTTGGCGAATCTTTCACAAAATCATAAAACCTTATAAAGACTTGGAAAATATTTTACTAAATTATCAAAGATGGTGAAGTCTTGGCGAATTTTTCAATAAAGTTTAAAACCATATATAGTAATAGGAAAACATATTTAAAAAATACTAATAGGAGATAAATATTAATAAATCATCACATAGCAAGTCCTCTTTTGATGGTAGTTTGGTACCTCACTCTAACTATCATAGTACATAGAAATTCATGATACTCTGGGAATATTCTTGAAAAACAACAATGAAATTGAAAAACAACAATAGAACCACACTCCATTTGACAATGCAACTCACAAATATCATACCCCAACTATATTATAACCATACAATTTCCATTCAAATAGAAAGCACTTGCCAAAGAAAATGCAAGGAGACATACTCTACCCATCCCCTTTCTACAAAATGTCGATTTTCAGCCCTTTTGGCTGAAATACAATTCCTATCATGTTTGTCATGCACACCATTCATTTTGTAATTAAAGCACCCCCTTCAATAAGGGCTCATCTCCAAACAAAAACATAAAAAAAATCATTTTGTTTGGCTTATTGGTCATATTTGTATCTGGTACCCATAACCTGCAACAAAATCATATTCTTACTATTAGATAAAATTCACGGCTAAACCCATGCAATCCCTTTATTCGAAGAAATAATAATTGAAGAAACAAGCACAAAATCAAATGTTTCTTATGCTAGACCTGAGTTCTCCATGGGGTTTGGAGAGGTAGCAGGTTATGGTTCCTTTATGTCAACCACAACAACATCCGATGTTAGGAAGGTATTTTCCATGGATTTGGCATGCTCAAAGCAACACCTAACCACCTGCCTTCAAGCACAACAATTGAGAATGTTTTGCAGCAAAGATACTACAGAATTTGGCATATATGCACTTAACAACAAACTAAAAAATAACATATAGCCATACCAAGTATAAAATACCAACAAATGGCCAAAGAAAGAGAAATGATGGCCATCAACATGCACAAACAACAAATAATTATGCTTTTATGTGTGTTGAGGTTTAAGATCATGGTTAATTATGTTTCAGTGCATCGTATTGTGACTAAAATTTGAACAATTCACTTTCACAGAAGCCATTTACATTAAATTTCATATATATATATATATATATATATATATATATATATATATATATCAGAAACACAAATTATTAAAAGACCAAATTATTAAAAGACTAAAAAATGCAAAATAAAATCATTTACATCTGTTGTTGCAAATGTTTAGCTTTTTGTATCCTGTTATTATCAATTATGAGATCATTATTCATTCATGGAAATAGGTTAAGTACAAGGAGAAAGGCTTATTCTCTCAGAACCCTGTAACTATTGTAATAACTGATGAATTCCCATGAGAATACTATGTGTTCTCTCTAACACATTTTGATCTGAGCGGGGCTACGGTCAGTTGTATGGGTCAGTTGTATGGCCACTGTTTGAAAAAATTCCAGCACCTCTCAGTACCAGAGAGCTACCAGCTCTTTAAAGACAGTATCACACATGAAAATAACATACAAAAATCCCATTTAGTTATGATATTCATGGGTCGATGTCAGTTGTAATGGTATTACATGACATATTTCCATGTGAATGAATTCACAAGCTCAAAATTAGACTTAGTTACCTACAATAGAATCCCAAGAAATTAAGTGCGGAATGAAAAATAGATAAAGTACAGTTCATATGGACATAAACATAACAACGGACATTGGCCCATACATGAGCATAGACACTAAGAAGCACAAATGCCCTCCACATACATGAACATTGCTAAGAAGCACAAATTCCCTCCACATAAGAGATGTCATAACAAAGTCCATTGGGTTGTACATGAACATAAACACTAAGAAGCACAAATGCATTCCCAACATGAGGAATGGCATAACAAAGGCCATTGTCCTATACATGAACAATGACATTAAGAAGCACAAACAAGCCTGGCATGACGGATGGGACATCACAATCATTTAGATGGAATAACAAAGGCCATTGACCTATACATGAACATAGATACTAAGAAGAACAAATGAGCTTGACATGAGGGATTAGACATCAGAATCATTTTGAGCAAGTCCGGATTCAGTGATAGCTTCATCCTCAACAACAATTGGCTACCATGAATTAGTGGAAGTGTTGGTTCCAAGATCACACTATCTCATACATGGGAAGAAAAACTGTCGAGAATTCTCTAGTTTACATGAGGGAGAAGGCCAATTTAAGAGAGTGTCAAGAATTTGTCAATTTACATGGGGAGGAGACCACTTGTTACATTTCGTCCTTTTGTCCTTGTGTTTTCCCTTGTTTAGATGTGTACTCAATGACCCCCTTTATTGGAAGAGATCTCGATTGTATCATCTATGGAAGCATCTTCATTAAAGACAAATCACATCCCTCGTCTACACTTTGGAATTCTAAGCCCAAAGTAGGCTGAGGAATTTAATTATAATAAATTCAATGGGATGACTTGGTCAAGGAGATTTGATCGCCACTGGGTCAAGCCAACTCGTGCACTCAAACATTTATACTTTGTGATTGTTTGTTATGTTTGAATACTAGACTGAATTGGGAGTTTGATTGTCTTTAGTTATTTAGGAGTTGTTCTTCTCAATGTAATCTTCTTACACTAACTCCATTCGTTCAACATACCTTTGAACCTTTGATGGCAATTGCTTCCACCTATTTCAATCAAAATGCAATGTGCGAATCAAAGTTAGTCGGATCAATCCCCGTGGTAGAAAAGAATCAAATTCATGAGACTCACTCTCCATGATAGAATAGTCTTTTATGAGGATGAGGCCAGGTAAAACACCTAAGTTACTTTGATGAAATGGATTATGAGAATGGGGCCAGGTAAAAGGCCTGGTATTTGAGCTCACTCCCTGTGAAAATAGCTAATAATATTTTAAGAAGATGAGAACAAGTAAAAGGCCTAAATGATTTTGATGAAACCTATGGGCTTAGATAGGTTAAAAAAAAAATCTCCAGAATTAATCGATTTATATAGTCAGAGATTGCTACCCTCCACCTACATTAAAACGTATATTGATCATAACTTCCAAGGGAATTAAAACACAAATATCGACTAAAAATTTGCAGGCTGGGTTTATCTTGACAAAATCATAAAAATTTAAGGTCTATCAGAATTAAACTCGCCGAGATCGTTTGGCAAAGTTGTTTTTTTTCCATCCAGATTCAATCAAAACTAAAATTGGCAGAGATCCAGATCTAATCAAAATCCCTTTTCCCACTATGTGGAGAGCTTCAAAACATTTGCCACTGGTGAATTCCATGTGCCAATAAGTTGGGAAGGGCAGCCTCTAGAATTGTTGCATTGTTGTGACAGTGCAAGAAAATCCCCTGGAAAATACCTCGAACTCTAAACGTTTTGTTTTTATGTGGACCAACAAAAACAACTACAGATGTAACAAGTTACTACAATGCCAACTCCATCACAGTCTGACGCCCTTTAGATGGGATTCCTAGTGTGAAACGTGTACATCGAACCCCCCCACACTTTACAAATCAGCCCTTTCCCATACTCTTACTCGCAGCTCTTTTTGCTTTGTGGACAAGTCTGTTTAGAAATGCAGCCTTGCTAATTGGATTTCGTTCACTACTTCTCCCACTGTAGAAAGAGAAACCAAATCTTTATATCTTGTATGCAATATCCATAGTCAAATGAGATTACTTGTCAGCCTAGTAATGCCTCACAAACAAGTATATAAACCTCCACCCATCATGACTGCACCGACTCTCACCCGTTTGAGCCAAAATCTCTAGTGCCTTATCTAATTTCTTGGTCTGATAGAGGCATCAAATAAATATATTATAAGTGAAGATATTTAAAGTATGACCTCTTCTACTCATGTCACTATCAATCTCACAAGCAAATTCCAAATCATTTTACTTGCAAAGCACGCGAACAAACTTTGAATTGATTAAAAGAATCAATGAAAAGCCATCTTGCACCATCTACAAATAAATTTTCTTTGGAAACTCAAGTTGGTCGTGTTGAATGAGAACACCAATAAACTAATTATAATCCATACAGAAAACCATACAGCCTAAGTGGATCATCCGATAAAATGTCTCAGTTGTTGTCTCTAATAACCCTACCCGAACATAGCCAGCAATAAGAAGCCTAAAAATGGACCTGTGAATTTCAAATCCTACAGCATCCACCTCTTCCAGAACTCGCAACAATAAACCAAACCGCTGCCTGGCTGTTAGGGCTTTAATGATGCTCTTATAAGTAAAATAATCGTGCACATATCCTTTTTCTTGTCTTGGCCCAAGAAAAAGGAGAAGGCCAAATTGATAAGAAAAGAATGAAACTGTAATAGCCAAAGAATTCAACAAGGTAAGATACCTGTGTATTGGTCAATGCGTACAACGATATACATACGCGAGAATAGAAGTGAGTTGGTCAATTGGTCAATGCATACAACGATACCTGTGTATTGGTCAATTGTGAGAATAGAATTGAGTTTATGTGAGTTACTTACACTTCCACAAACAGTCGGCTGGGTAAAAGTTGTCTTAGAGTAGATTCATCGTGTGGAAGACAGAGATTAGAGGGAGTAAAACTAACCCTAAAAGAGATAGGAGAAATTCTTCGTGAAATTATTACAAAGACAACGCTCATAGATAACTTAGTAATGGAGTAGAAATGAGTATGGGAAATGAGTATGGGAAAAGTGAGCGTGTAGCAAACAAAGAATGATAGAATCGAGTTGCTGATAATAAAAAAATATATTATGAATTTGAGTACTCTCCCCATCCAAAAACGAAAAAAAAAGACAAGGCATTTTAAGTCAAATAAAATATGTGAATAGATATTAAAGGAACGCAGCAGAAAATAGTCCCTGTAGGTTTTACAGTTTCTAAAACATCTTCCGCGATTACATCTCTAGGAAACAAAAAGATACATACGCGGGAAAAAACAAAAAAGCCCAGAACCATGGTTGTCGCAAATAAACGCCTCTATAGGCATTTAGAAGAATAAATAAACACACACCTTTCTCCTGAGATTGCAGCGATGCCATTCGGACTTGTAATGATATTTCTGCGCCGCCTCCTCATTGAATTCGACATTGCAGGCATTACAGATTAAGACTGAAAAATCCTCAATGGTTTGGTGGGATTTAATCATATTAACAAATTAAACATCACCGGTTCGACTGGTAGCAAGAATTTATGGGTTAAATTTATTACAACTTAATCGATCCCTCCAATTTTTTGAATGAAGTACTAATCAAACCATGCCTTGAATTCCCTAACCCTTTACTGCAACTTGATTGATTTCTTACCCTTTTTGTGTTTCTGAAAATATAAAACTTGCAAGCCTCCTTTTATACCATGTTGCATTGATCCAAAATGTTATCAAAATAAAAAAATATGTGATTATTATGGAAAACCTGAAATTTGAAGAAACCCAAAATCGTAATGATGATAACAACGCCCAAATGAAAACATCATATATATATATATATAGTGTTTCTGAAAATATAAAACTTGCAAGCCTCCTTTTATACCATGTTGCATTGATCCAAAATGTTATCAAAATAAAAAAATATGTGATTATTATGGAAAACCTGAAATTTGAAGAAACCCAAAATCGTAATGATGATAACAACGCCCAAATGAAAACATCACATATATATATATATATATATGGGGCAAATTAAATAGAAAATCGATTTCACTCCATATATTATGGACGAATCAAACAAGGGCTAAATGGTTAGATTTAATGTTTCTTTATATATTTTATGGGGCTAATGTACCATTTATTAAAAATAAATATACAAAAATTGGGCTAATCATAGTAAATGATGGTTTAATTAAAAAATAGCCCACTAAAAAATTAAAACCCCTAAATTTAGCCCATGGGCTAAGATTAGCACCTCAAATTTTCCCTGCCTAAAAAATGCATACTTATCACACTGCAAGATACTCATTCATTACATATTGTTTTGGTTTTCTCCTTTAAAAGTTTCCCATGGCCGAGGTGTCACCTTGTAGGTACATTTTGGAAACTAGGGTTTTGCTCAATAAGGGAGTGTGCATTTTTTGCACATGGGGGTCAACTTCGCAAAATCATCCACCGGGCACTTATGGATAGAGCTCCCAGATGGATCCTTCCTAGACACACTTGTAGGACTCCTCGGAACCCGATTTTGTTGCACGACCATCATTCTATGCCCCCGGTAGGTATCCAGTAGGTGTTTCCGAAGGACTTTTGGATGCGAGACAGAACGAGCCATAGAATGACGATCGTGGCTCGGATCGACAAACCGTTGACTCTGTTAGATTCAAGAGGCTGGGATAGTGCTAGGGATTCCCATATCCTCCGGTCCCATGGCTCAGGTGTCACCTTGTAGATACATTTTGGAAACTAGGGTTTTGCTTACTAAGGGAGTGTGCAATTTTTGCACACGGGGTCAACTTCGCAAAATCATCCACCGAGCACTTATGGCTAGCGCTCCCAGCTGGAGCCTTCCTAGACACACTTGCAAGACTCCTTGAAACCTGGTTTTGTTGCACGACTGTCATTCTATGCCCCCGGTAGGTATCGAGCAAGTGTCCCTAAAGGACTTTTGGATGCGAGACAGAACGAGCCATAGAATAATGACCGCGGCTCGGATCGACAAACCGTCAACTCCATTGGATTCAAGACGTCGGGATAGTGCTAGGGGTTCCCCTATCCTCCAGTCTCATGGCTCAGGTGTCACCTTATAGGTACATTTTGGAAACTAGGGTTTTGTTGAGTAAGGGAGTGTGCAATTTTTGCACACGGGGACAACTTCACAAAATCATCCACTGGAAACTTAAGGCTAACACTCCCAGTTGGATCCTTCCTAGACACACTTGCAGGACTCCCTGGAACCCCGTTTTGTTGCACGGTCATCATTCTATGCCCTTGGTAGGTATCGAGCAGGTGTCCTTGAAGGCCTTTTGGATGCGATACAAAATGAGCCATAGAATTTCGACCGTATATAGGATCGACAAACCATTGAATCTGTTGGATTCAAGACATCGGGATAGTGCTAGGGGTGCCCCTATCCTCTGGTCCCATGGCTCATGTGTCACCTTGTAGGTACATTTTGGAAACTAGGGTTTTGCTTAGTAAGGGAGTGTACAATTTTTGTACACGGGGGTCAACTTTGCAAAATCATATACCGAGCACTTATGGCTAGCGCTCCCGGCTGGAGCCTTCCTAGACACACTTGCAGGACTCCTCGAAACCCGATTTTGTTGCACGACCATCATTCTATGCCCCTGGTAGGTATCCAACAGGTGTCCTTGAAGGCCTTTTGGATGCGAGACGAAACGAGCCATAGAATGACGACCGTGGCTTAGATCGACAAACCGTAGACTCCGTTGGATTCAAGACATCGGGATAGTTCTAGGGGTTCCCCTATCCTCCGGCCTCATGGCTCAAGTGTCACCTTGTAGGTCCATTTTGGAAACTACGGTTTTACTCAGTAAGGGAGTGTGCAATTTTTGCACACGGGGGTCAACTTCACAAAATCATCCACCGGGAACTTATGTCTAGCATTCCCAACTGGAGCCTTCCTAGACACACTTGCAAGGCTCTCCGGAACTCGTTTTTTTTGCACGACCGCCATTCTATGCCCCCGATAGGTATCCAACAGGTGTCCTTGAAGGGATTTTGGATGCGAGACAGAACGAGCCATAGAATGACGACCATGGCTTGGATCGACAAACCATCGACTCCATTGGAATCAAGACGTCGGGATATTGCTAGGGGTGCCTATCTCCTCCGGTCCCATGGCTGAGGTGTCATCTTGTTGGTCCATTTTCGAAAATAGGGTTTTGCTCAGTAAGGGAGTGTGCAAGTTTTTCACACGGGGGTCAACTTTGAAATTTTTTTATTTTGATTCTAGAACTAGACATTCAAAGAGTGGCAATAAAACCTACCACACTGCACCCTTTGTATATTTCTATGTCCTTAGTGTGCCACATCATTAACAACTCCTTAGTGTTCCACTATATTTGGACATGGGTATGATGACATGACCAAGGTCAAGAGGTTGTTGACATGGCAAATGGACATGGTACAATAGCAAGATGTTGGAAAAGACAATGGAAAAGTTTGAAGACATTGATTAGTATGATGGTGACATGGCTTGATAATATGGACGATGCATTGATGACAAAACATCGGTGACATACTGGCAAGTAGCAAGCATGGAGGACTTAAAGACAGGCAAGCATGATAAGCCAGCATTGATGACAAGGCACATTTGTGGGAATTGGAGCCATTGGAACACCTAATGGGCCAAATGACCACCACCTAATGGGCTAAATGACCCATTCTGTGGTCATTTGTGGGTTATTGGGGTCATGAAGCCTGCACAAATTTTGAAGAAGCCTTCAAACATGCTCATGACTTTAATGAAGTCTTTGTCTTGGTGAAATTGGGCCCTTGGACATTTGGTGGTGTTTGTGGTCTTGCAACCTTTACATGCTACATATTGTGGTCATGATATTGTTGAAGCACACAAGATTTGAAGAAGCTCGTGAACATGATAATCCCTAACTCATTATGGTAAATCCATTATACCTTTGAAGTACTTGAATGATGACATGGCATATTGTAGCTTGGTGCACATGAGTGATTTTGATGACATGGATCCCTTCTTTAAACCCTTGAAATTTGGTGTGGAATCCCAAACTTGTGACAATGTGGGCATGCATATGAAATTAAAAATAAATAAATAAAGAATAAATTGAAGCAAGGTCGGCTCCAAATCACAATAAACAACCACACCATCGTTTGTATCAATCAAGAACATTCAATTTTAAATACATTTTCATATGAGGATAATCCACCCCTTTTACAAACATAGGACCATGAACATCTTATTTTCCTTCATCAAAAAAACATTATCAAGGAATATCATTAAACTAGTTAGGTATTTCATTTTCCATGGATTATGTATGATTCCTTTTGCATTATGATGAGTGGAAAATGGATGCACACATGAGGATGCACAAGATGAGTAATCCAATAACATGAGGATGCACACACACGTAGGATGATGGTTGTAGGTGTTGATTGTATCAAGATGAATAATCCAAAGATGAACCCTTGGAGTTCACAAAAAACACAATTTTGGTTTACATATCAAATTAGCATGCATCTACTAAGTTCATTGAACTATTGAAAGATATTATTAGTTTTTTCCATTAAGATAATGTTTGCATAACACAATGGTGAGATGTTACTTGATCAATGCAATAAATGTAAGAGAATAAATATTGCTTAAAATGTAATTATATAAATTTCAATAGCATAATTTATCAATTTGTGGAAGAGATAAATCATCACTCGCGCAAGTGGAAACCCAAGAGAAAATATGGAATATATTGTATCATGCATTGATAGTCGAATGTTTGTAATACAAAATCTTGCAAAGTAGTCGGCCCTCAAATGGCCTGTCAATGTACATGTATCCCTAAGTACAACAATGTGTACATGTACATGTCAAAATACATATAAACAAGACTATGCAACATCAAAAATCAATCTTTCACTTGCTTTTCCCCAACTTTCCTCTATCAACCATCTCCTTGGGATTTCTCTACATCTCAGGAGTCTGCAAAAAAAATTTATTATTTTTATCAAATAACTGCACTAATACCCTACCATTAACAAACTTAAAAAATTAACTTATGGCCAAATTATTTATGACAAACACTCACCAAATCCTCGTGGGATATAGATGTGAGCGGGTTCCTCATGGAAGGCCTCTCTATAGTTGTGCTTTGCAAATAAAATATCATATCTCAATTAATTCAACAATTCAACATTGATCAACATGTTTGGGTAAATTGAAAATAAAAACTTGGTCATTAATGAACATCTCACCACAAGAGGAGACCCGGTCAGAACCATGGATTGAGAAGAGGGGTCGGGCACTTCTGTTGATAATGGCTACAATCACCAAATGGGGAAATACTTAGATATCCATGAATAAACAATATAGTAACATGGTTAAATACTATGCATTATGATTGTTGAAATAGTTGCCTCTGTATGACTTTTGTCTATTGCAGATGCGGCACTAACTGCAACATCAATGACCCTTGTTAGGTGAGGGGTAGATGGATCTCTCATGTGTCTGCTATAGAGGACATTCACACCCTTTCTAGGAGTGGAGCCTCTCTTATACACTTGTTCCTTTTGCACATTTGGACTACAAGGAGATCCAAATACTTATAGTCTATGAAGTATATAGGATGGAGGCTACAATCACCATTAATGACGTAGTTAGAATCGCATTGGTCAATGAAATACCATGTATTAACAAAATGACAATGGTGAAATACATACCGATGTACTGTATACATCAATCAAATCTAAGAAACGTTCTACCACTTGTAGATCCTATATGTGTTGTGTAGCATTTGTCTCCCCACTAGAGGGGACATAACTAGATGGAATCATTTCCCTCTGATAGGGATCTACAACCTACAATTTATAAAATTGTAAATATTAGATCATGTAGCATAAATTAAGTAACATGTGATAACAAACTAACATGTATTAAAATAATGTCATGTTGAAATAGTTACCTCAGCGTGAGATGTTGTTGCTGAAGGTATGACAACATCTTGTAACTCAGAAGGTTCTGCTACATGAACCTCTTGCCCCTCATGCCCTTCTGGTAGCAACTACAAGTTTTAAAATCACTAAAAATATTAGCAATATATATATATGTGTGTACATAGTAAGGAAAAATAATTTACAAATGGCACTAAATTGTTAGTTGGATTTACTCATGTATTAAAATAATGTCATGTTGAAATAGTTACCTCGGCGTGAAATGTTGTCACTAAAAGTATGACAACATCGTCATCATCGGGCGGTGATGTTGCATGAGCCTCTTTCCCATCTTGCTCCTCAAGCCCTTCTAGTGCTGGTGCATGATCTTGTGGACTATGCTCTGCATCATCGGTGGAAAGGTCTTCAACCCTGTGCCCTTCTTGTAGCAACTACAAGTTTTCAAATCATCAAAAATATTAGCAATTTATACATATGTGTATAGTAAGGAAATATAATTTACAAATGACACTAAATTATTAACCACTTACTTACCTGTGTAAAGTATCCAGTAAAGGTATCATCTGTTTGGGCAGAACCAAAGCAAGGATGGACGCATACTTTGCATGGGTGCGACTCTCGGTTGTGCTCATGATGTAAAGGTCTAGGGCCACTACTAGATGCTCCTCCACCACTAGAAGGTGGTGGCTCTACGCCATCGACAGGTGGTGGCTCTACTCCACCCATAGATGGTAGCTCTGATGGCCCCGCTCGGTACGTACCTTGAAGATAGGTGCTATGGCGAACAACCTCCTGTGCGAACAGTAGGAAGGACTCCCGTGTCTCTGGGACCAGCTGATGTACAGGCGGCACATCTGGCCTGGGTAGCTTCCTGCGAGGTGGAGCTATTGGGCGATTGGGATCTATATGCCTTGCATTGGGACGTTGTTGAGGCATCCCTATCCCAAAGCCCTGGTACTCCAAGATATTAAAATAGTTAACATGCTTCCCCATCACAAATTCTGCGTACATCTTTCTCAAAAAATATAGGGGAATTTCCATATTGTTGTGTGGTGATGCATCAAACACCATGTACCATCGGTCGATCCAGTTATCTATGAATGGTTGATATGTACACCACTCGATAGAAATGTGCCTTTTGTTTGCATTCGGGATTTCACCCGTCCGTGGATGTCTAAAGAGGGAAAATATATTTTGTTTTGAGATTTTCAACTTCTTGACTTCTTTGTAGCTAAGCCCATCCTTATAGTGTTGCCTCTTTCTTTCTCTGAATGTGGAAATATCTTCCAGTGCACCATCAGACCTACTAAAGGTCTCTATCATTGCATCTAAATTGGATGCAAGCATAATATGTCTATCATCAACAATAGTAATTGAGGCTCAAATTTCTCTGAGCCTCTGAATTTCTCTTTGGATGTCTGAGTGTGCATCCATGGTTGTCACTGCAATCAAAAAATAAAATAAAAAACAAATAATTAAAAACGTATACATGTGCTATAATGACATCTCTCAAAAATGAAAAATGTTCAAACTTTGTGCAAGAACAAATACATTGCAAACATAAATCATCTCAGGCATACATTACAAACATAAATATCATTTCATAAGACCATTGCAAGCATACATTATGGGTCCTTGTGGGCATAAGGGTGGAGACCATGCAGGCATAAAGACCATGATGATGTGGAAAATATATGTATTTTTATTGGTTAAGGATGGGAAAGGCAAGACAAAAGACAAAGTGATGGGCATTGGCACACCTAATGAGCCAAATGACCCATACTGTGGTCATTTGGAGTTGGTCCTAATACCCTGGACAAGGATGACTTGGAGATAACAAGTGACATGAACAAAGAAGCATGGAGTGAACAAAGAATCTTGAAGTTGACACTTGGCAAGGAGATTGGGGGCATCCCTTATGGCATCTGCGGGCATCGAGGAATGAAGTTGATGGACATGCAAGCATGTGGACAAGGTGACATGCGGGCATCTTGAAGATGCATATGCGGGCATGTTTGTGGAAGCTGCGGACATTCTGGAAGCATGCCAAAGACCCCCATGTAGGCAATTGAAGAAGGTCTAGCTGCAGGCATGTTCAAAGGCATAAATATGGCGCTTGTGGGCACAAGTTACAAGCAGGTGTGGGCATGCTAGAAGCAAAAGAAAATGGTGATGATGTGGGTATGAAGACCACGTTTAGGTGGGAAAAAGAAAGTCTAAATAAATATATACATATATATATTTATAATTTATGAGGTTTTTATGGAAATCAAATTAAAATTTGATTTTAATATTGACAATTCAGCTTCCTATTTGATGAGGAAATTATAAAGACAAAATTAAAAAATTAAAAAATTACAAAGATTATATCTTGTGTCTCTTGTGCAATGTGTTGATGTGTTTACTTGATGAATGGCATGTGATTGGTACATAGTTCATGGATGAATATGATATTCAAGTGAGCCATTGTATCTAATAGGGTGGATGCAAAATTCATTAAGGGATTGATAGTAGGGAGGGATTTAAGATATGTTAGTTAAAAAAATTTATAATTTTTAGTTTTGGTTTTTCATTTACAAAGATTTCTAGTTTATGGCAACATCAAAATTTATATTTTTAATGATGAAATGAGGCAAGGATTTGGATGCTTACCTTTCCAATCCTCCATGCAAGATGAAATTCCCCTTGTTGAGCTTGCAAATCTCCCACGTTGGGCTTCTCCAATGCATTTTTGGTAAGACGAAATGCTCAAGCGTTTATGTTTTGAAGATACAGTGGGTAAAACAGTCTGCGCTGTCTGTAGACTGTTTTGTTTTGTTTATATTAACCAAAATGCGCACGCATTTTGTATTACTATAACGCGCACGTGTTTTGGACTCCTAGCCTACATGTCAATTGACATGGTAGGGTCGGAGCCCGCCCATGCCTAGTTTTAAGTAATGCTCACGTGTTTTGGATTTTCGCAATTCTCGTGCGTTTTGCGAATGCTTGATTGCACCAAAAGGGTCCCTCAACTTTGTGCGAGGGCCCTTAAGGTAGCAACTATGAGAGGAGTAATAATCAACAAAACCCATCAACTCAAAGTGGAACAAAACCTATTGGTTATATTAACAAGAAACTTAATGAATCAACTTAGGGAGGATTAAAATGTTGGGGCTATGATGAACCTCATTTTTACATGGACTATCTACAAAGGATGGGGAATTATACAATTTTTCTTAATCTACATGAAGCTTCAACAGTTGATGGTGTAGCGAGAAATATTCCCAAAGTAAATGCAGATTTGGAAGACTGAGAAGTCGATCATCAATCCTCCTTGGTTGAGGTGAAAGGTAAAATTAATGAGAAATATCTATCTATTTTAATTGATCCTAGATCTAGATTAAGTTACATTTCTCTAATTATTGTTGAATAATGCAAATTAAAGAAGGTCAAGCACATAAAGGCATGGCTACTACAACTAGCTACAAGGACTAAGAGGAAAGTGACAGAATTAGTGAAATATTGCCCCTTAGGGATGGATGGATTAGTGATTAAAGTAGATCTATCTATATTGACTTTAGGTTCCTATGATGTACTCATATTCCTAGAATGGTTATAATCCATAGGGAGATCTTAAATTGTTTTGAGAAAACATTCACCTGCATGGATTATGAGGGTAATTTTGGCACAAGTGTGCCCAGAGCAATCTCTGTTACACATATTAAACTATCCAAATGAAAATATAAGATAGTAATGATTTCAAACTATATGCAATCTAATTAATAAGTTCTTTAAATGAGAACAAATCCTCTCCAAGATTTTGTAATCCTTAGAGAATTTCAATATGAGTGTATACATTATTTCAATATGAGTGTTATGTGTGGAATTGGCAAGGTAAAAATAGAATTTTAATTTTTTTACAAGGGAAATTTTAACCTTACACTTCTAGGAGATTGTAGAAATATATGGAAGGGTTTGGGAAGGTTCATATCTGAACGTTGATTGGTACACACCCAAAAGGATTTCATCACTACATTTACCATATTTTTTAATAACTTACACAAACAATCAATCAAATAGCATAATTGTATAATACAATACACCTTTCCCTAGATGGGTTGACAATTGTTGATTCTAGTGGCGACTAGTTCATTTAACCACCCCTGTCTAAACTGGATGGAGTGTTAATATCCATTCAATGTCGATATTCCCCCCCATGCTCTGGTCTTAGGCTTATATGCTAGTTATGTTGGATCCACCTCCATTCTGCATTTTATGAGGATGCAAAGAAGGAGTTATGGAAAGATGGGGTGGTAGGCTTGTCGTATCCTTGCCAGGATGAGTCCTCCCGCATGTAGTGTTTACGCCATTATTTATGTGGAAATTCCAAGAAACTATTTCACTAGATTCCTGAATGAGGATCCCATTATGTTGTTATTTACCTTCCCCATGACATTCCTACGTTCCTATTGATGCTCTCGTTGTGTTGAGCGGTCACGTCCAACTCGCGTTGGAATTTGCATTGAATCAATTTCCTCTCGTCACTTTCAATGGATTCCTCCTCCCTCACTTCCCTCTCGGATTATGGTTGTATGAATTTCATGGGGGGAGGTCTGGGGTCTAACTCCTAGAGTTGTAGAGTACATGGTTGAATGGGAAAGGGAATTCTCTAGGTTTTCATCCCACGTCTCCTCCTTCTCCCACCTGAGGTCTTGTTGACGAACACATTACCCAGGATTGACAAAAGGATACAATTAATGCATCTCCGGTTCAGTATCTTGTAGAGGATCATATTAATAATACAAAGCGGAGGGATGGGGAAACTGAAAGAACTAACCAAGTGGTAGAAGATATTCTAAGAATGTATGTAAAGAATAAACTAGGAAAATGAGAAGACTATTTTCATCTAGCAGAGTTTGCTTACAATAATGGATAACAAGCTTCATTAAAAATGAGTCCATTTGAATTATTGTATGGTTGAAAAATGCCACACTCCCATGTCTTGTGATAACCCTATAGATAGGATTATTCTAGGACCTGACATCTTAAAGGAGATGGAACATATGGTGAAAGAAGTGCAACAAAACTTGAAAGTGTAACCCACCTAGAACTTAACATTCTATGTTGTGGAAAAACATTACTTTAAAAGTTATTGTAAAGTTTTATGTTGTTGACTAGGGATGGTCAAAGATGACTGTAATTGAATATTTTATTATTTAATAAATAAAAGGAGAGACACATATCCAAAGGGATTGTTGAAGAGTGTTCACTAACCCACTAGAGAGGAATGACAAGTGTAGAATGCAGAAGCTACAGATGTCAGAAACAATATTTACTTTCTAGCTGATGCAGGAGGCATCCTCCCTAAAAAGTGTTCATGTTCCCAAAAGATAGGAAAACTGAGCAAGTGGCTCATTAATTACAAAACTAACCCAAAGACCTAGGCAAGCAATATAACCATCGAATGAGAAGGAGGCTCACTACACTAGATTTTGTGGATTTGTTGCATACTGAAAAGTTAAGCACACAAAATAATTTGATGAGGGGAGAGCTGAAGTAGAACTGTAGTTAAGTGACTGACAAGAACAGAAGTTGCATCATAGAATATTCTACACTTTGTCTTTGTCTTGGTAGTTCAGTGAACAGGCTCGGGGGTTCCAAGGCAAGTGATTTGGTTGTGCTGGAAGCAGGTTGGGAGGAACAGTGACCTTTGGAGTGTGTTGTCTCCTCCTTTTCTAGGTTCCTTACTATTTTATTTGCTTAGAGATAAATGCTTAATTGTTGTTAATGGTTAAATTATTGGCTATGAGTTTAAAAACAAAGATATACATCTACTCACAATATAGTTGTATATATATAAACAATATTATCACCAAATTCAAATGATTTACATTCTGAAAATAGAATACCTCTCTTCATAATATACTAACCAAAACATATTATCATAAAGCCATATTTGTAGGCTAATTACAGTAGGCAGACCAAGATTCTAATAGCCCCTATTAACACAAAGACCAAACAACTTCAAATAAGAACCAATCAAACAAAGATCGCATTCATCCAACTAAGGCGATTTTAAACAGAGCATATGCAATTTATAGAAATTCTGTAAATTTCATATAATGTAGGATGGGATTGAATCCTTAAATCAAATATAACCTTTCCAGCTTCATCAAACAACTAAGTCCATAATTAAACTTACAATCTTTCTAATAAGCATAAGGTTTTAGAATAGAAAATGCCTATCCTATAATAACAATGAATGTAAAGTAAGCTTCCTAAATAAAAGACTGGGTCAACATAGGTTAAACAACCAAAACCATAGGGTTCACCATTTCAAGAATTTTATTTAAATAAATGTATTTAAATTACTAACCACATTTTATCGAATACATACAACATAGATACAAATTAGCCACAAAACCTAATTTTTGGCATTGTTTGAGAGTGCTAGAACCCTAGGTCTAGTTTAACATCAAAGGAATACACCATGATTATTATTTCAAAACCGGAGTAGTAACAACATATTAAAATCCCAAAAGTAATAATAATCCAATCTGGCAGACAACTCATTCAAATGCTGAAGTACAAATTTTTATACCAAACAGAGTATTATATTTTATAATCTGGACTATGCCCAGAATTAAAAAAAAAAATTTCATTAACATAGCAAACAAAACCATACACAATCACTAGAAGCGTGAATATGGTCAATTTCAAACACAATTGAATAGAAATCCCTGAAGGAACAAAATAGTGGAAAAACTCACATTTCTGAAAGTAAATCCTTCCATATAAATGTCAAAGAGTCAAAAAGTAATCTAAACTCTATATTCATTTAAAAATATAGTTTATACATCAAAAATCCTTTGGGAGAAACCCCGAGATAAAGGCATTTAGCCTAGAAGTATTTATATTACATCAATTTTTTACAGGGTTTCCATTATGGATCCCAAAAACAAATCAACTAGCCCTAACAGAACAGCAAGGGAAACAAACATTATCATAACTGGTTACAAATCTAAAGAGGGAAACTCGCCATCATTTCTGCTTGGTAACTATAAACATAATCGAACCCACACAACACAGGTAACTTGAACAAAATGTTCCAGGGAGGCCCATGGCTTACCGAGGCTACTCCAAAAACCTGGAACCTTCTACCACTTCACTACTGAGCCTTCAACACAACCAGAGAACACGTGGAAAGTGTGAAAACTATCCTGTCAAAACAAAATAATGCATTGCATTAAACATTGCTTACATATTAATAAATAAACAAAAGAATTTGTAAACAAATCCAAGTAATGGTGTAGAATAGTTACCTCTCTATGAAATGGTTACCATATTTTCACTCTCCATGACCATGGAAACCAAACAAGCATGGAGTCTTGTCCATGACCATGGTGGCCGAGAGCTTGGCTCTCCCCATGCTTTGAAAAAAATAAAATCAACTTAGCCATGTGAAGGTGAGGGATAGGGTTTTGCCACTTATGTGGAGACCAAACCCCAAGGCCTTCATGTGGCCTCTTTAAAGCATCCAGCTCTACTATCCAATTCATTTTAAATTCTTACCCCCTTTCTATAGTTGTATACATATATTTTTAAAAATTTGAAATAATGCCATCGAACTCCTAGATAGAATACCCACTCTTCCTATAGTTAGAGCCATGGATTAATATATATATATATATATATATATATGTGATGTGTTAAAACTCTTAGCTAGGGTATCAAATCACCTTAGTAATTATTTCAACCTCCAACCCAATTTTTGATAAATTGAGACCTTACCTAGAACATGAACAATATATCAACATGCATTAGATTTTACAAAATCTAAGTAAGCCCAAGACCTCACTGAAAATACATCCTTCAACAAAAGAAAACATAATAAGCATTACATCTACAAGAACACTGAAAACTGATATACAATGGTAGTAGGACGCATGAATAAAATAAATAAATGTCACTTGAAGATAAACAAGTTAACATATACTTCACAAAAGTAACGTCATTGAGTACGATTATGCATTCCGACAAATAACAAGTTAAAGAAGTAAATCTTAAAAAACAACTCTAAGATATTATGAGTAAATATACCATATACAAAAAAAAAATTATTTATGGATTTTAGAGTTGTTACAGAAAGTTTCCCAAGATTGGTAGAAGAGTTATGCGAATTTAAAAAGAACTCCAAGAGAGTTCAACATTGATGATCAAGTATATCTAAAGGTAAAGTTGAACAAGAGTGCCTTGAGATTTGGAAGGTGTTCCATGCTAGCACCCAGGTATTGTGGACCTTTCGAAGTGTTAGCTAAGATAGGGCTAGTAGCCTATCAGCTTGCACTTCCCCCTAATATAAAAATACATGGTGTATTTCATGTTTCATTGTTAAAAAAATATGTGCATGATGCTACTAATGTAATTGATTGGAATGTGATTTAGGTAGAAACCAAGGGCAAGTTCCAGAACGAACCTTTCTGCATCTTAGACATGAATGAATGTATGCTATGGAATCGGGCCATCGTTCAAATAAAAGTGCAATGGAAGCACTTAAACCCTAAAGCTGCAACTTGGGAAATCAAGGATAAAATGTGAGAGGCATATCCCTCCATGTTCTAGAATGAGGAAGAGAGATCATAATAAAGAACACTGAGGATGGTGTTAAGAACAAGGGGGGGGATGTGATACCCAAAAATATTATTATTTTATTTTGATTTAATAATTGTGACAATTTTTTTTTGTAAGAGTTATTTAAAATTCAAAAACATGGATGTGACACTTTGCACAACAAACTATTTATTTCCATTATTTCATAGAAGAAAAAGGCACTTGGAGAGTTCACCTAAATGAAGGGAAACCACCATGGCACATAAGAATATGTATAAGGAAGCAAGAAATATGTTTACCAATCAAATCCAATCTAAAAGCTCAACTACCAAAAAAAATATATATATTAGTGCACTGAGATATCATGGGACGATGTGTTGTGCATAGAGGAACTTTGTTCAGTGTTCTCTCTTTTCATAAGTCCATCATTGCTTGTCACGGGCTCTGAGGGAGAGATTGCCACGTGGAAGTGATTTGCTTAGCATTCTAGTGCATGGTGGTGATCTAGCTTGGGGGTGGAGTTGGGAAAACAGTCGAGTTTCTCTCTCCTATGGTTGGGAGGATCTAAATCTTCAAGTATCTTCTCGGATCTAATTCAAGTAAGTATGTTATGTTATATCGGTAAATAATTATTGAGGGCATGAAGTGTTTTATCTTGAAAATCGTATTTACAATCTTGATCCATGCCGTGAGTTTTTAAGTGTTGGCTTAGTTATCTGATTCCAATGGCGAAAAATATTTTCTTTTCATGATTTTTGTTGTTCTGATTATGTGTAGTAAATAGTGTAGTATTACTTTTAAACTGACGTCTCTGTCCATTATTACTGTAGAGGAAATAACTGTACTATTTTCTTACATAGAGCGAAATCATGGAACTATAAACACATGTATATGTATATTTTTATCACAAAATTCAGACCTCTGTAAAATAAGCAGAGTATTAATAATTTTTTTGTGAAGGATGGTGTTTTATATTCTTTTCATAGTATATATGTGTTAGATTTTTCAGATGTATATAATGATTAGTTTTGGGTAAAATTAAGGAGTGTACAACACTAATCTTGGATCCGCTTTTCCCTAAGTTAAAATCACATTACTTCATAAGATTGTAAAACACATTTATTTTCATATGAGTTTGGTGTTTATAAAATAAATATAAAACACTACATATTCGCATAAACATTAGGCTTGACAAACTTTGATGTTATTTCAAGAAGTAACTCTCATGTGTTGATAAAGATATCTCCTCTTTCTTTTTTGATTAGATAGACTTTAATGTCATTCATGATATATGTGTACATTACATTATCTGCTTATAATAGAGAGGTGTCCTTAGCGATGGCATAATATTCTTAACTTTATTCACTGAAAGAAAAATACCAAAGAATACAACTTTAAATTTTCCCTAAAGGGATGTACAACATTATTCACCCACTTTGGATAATTAGAGGAAGAGAATGATCCTTTATAATCTCTTTAAAAATACTTATTTTCATATAAAAGTGCCACATGCGGCAATGTCCGTGACATAGCAGGCAAAAAGAGATTTGACTCTTGCTTTGGCGTGTTGGCTGTTGCGAAAATTTTTTCCATGCAATGTCCGGGCTTGGGCATTGGGACGAGGCAGGGCAAGATTGCCATAACTGCAAATTTTCATTATGCTTTCTATTCAGAACCAAATAGCAAGGTCAACGACATCTATGGACTTGGAACTTCACATCTATGAAACAAATAGTAATGTCAATGACAATAGCAAGGTTGAGCTTGGAACTTCACATCCATGAACCAAATAGCAATGTTGAGATAATATGCACATTTTTAAAGGCTCATATCTTATTATTGCATTGATCATTTGGATTCCTAGGAATGTTAGTGCATTGCTAGATACAAGCTTGACATTGAGCACAATAAACAGAAGCAAATAAACTTGAGCATTAAAAATGTGCAATGATGCATTGGGCATATTGAATAAGAACATTGACACATGTCCATCTCTGAGCATTAAAAATGTGCAATGATGCATTAGGCACATTGAATAAGAACACTCACACATGCCCATCTCTATTGCAACACATGCCCATCTCTAATGCGTTTATTGACTCAATCACATAAATGTTTTTTATCAACCTTAAAACTAGTAGCTATTATGAATCTTGCCAACCTTGGCGCATTTCTCAGTGACCTACATAGCAAGCACAATATGCTAGATATAGAAGACATCCCAATCTATTGAACAAAATATAGTGTGAATTTCACAATGAGACACATATGCTATAGCCATCCATTAAGATTGTTGTTTTTTAGAATTCATAGGTTGATCGGTGCAATGATTCTTAAGTTTTTGTATATTCAAATTTTATTTTGTTTTGTTTTACAAAATCATTTTCTTTTATATAGTTTGAGTTATATTTATTTAAAAAATTATTAAAATTTATTTTAGTTGAAATTCCAAATTTATCTTAACAAATAAATTTTAATAATAACATTTAATAAATCTTTAAAATATAAAAATATTAACTATATTTAAATATTTAATCAAATTATACTATATTTATATTATTACGTAGAATATGTAATCAAAACAATGATTACAAAACCAATTAAATTATATACACCTTATTCTGCTCATATTCAATCTGTTCTCAGACATATCAGCAATATAAACGTGTACTCGAAAACATGTTTTTACTCTCTTTTTTATGACTCGTAATAAATGTGTTTTTGGAAAATCGATGTCAACAAATGTAATGTGAATTATAATAGATTTCAGAGACAATTTCATTGTGATAAACTGATGTTTTCCATAACTGTTGTAAATAATAAGTTACTTTTAGATTGTTAAGTGTGTTGGCTTCTCAATCAAATTTAGAGAAAAGCTTGTTAAATTGATGTGTAAAAAGCAATGAGATTTTTTTAAAAAATTATATAATTTTAATGTTAATATATTTAGGATTAAGATGGATATATTTTAATGTTAATATATTTAAGATTAAAATAAATTTATGTAAATTATTTTAATTAAATAAAAAAAAGATTTTAAATCAAATAAACAAAATTATTTTGAATATAACAAAGCAATCTTGTAAGGAGATGATTTGTACTTCTTAATGCTACATTAAACATGAGTAAATCCTTGAAATCTACATGTGCGATTAAACAGGGAATTGCGTTCACACTGTGCCAATTATTTTATTGTTTTTAATACTTAATCCTGTATCAATTAAATCCTTCGTCCATTCCTTCTCGAAGATGTAGACAGATTGGAAGGCCTTTAATCAACTTAGGAAAAGGAAAGTAGGAGATTTTATCATTCTGCAGTGCCTCCCATCTGCAAATATAAAATATAATTTTAGCAGATTCAACTTTTTTTGACTCGGGTGGTGTAAAGCATAAATAAATTCATACACCCAGATACTTTCCTTGCTGCTACACTATTTTGTACTGTAACTTTAGTTTCCGCCTAAAAATAATTTGAGAAGTTGGTCAAGATTAATAGGAGCAAAAAAATCAATGTCTTGTTTCTAATGCTCTGAATTAGGTATGAAGAAAGAAAACAAGGACCTGAATTTGGTGACGAATTTATAAAGAAAGAGGGCCAACTCAAGTTTTGCCAGATGTATTCCTGGACAAAGCCTGGCGCCTCCTCCCAAAGGCATAAACGAGGGATTCTTTAAGAGCTCCTGCAACACAAAACCTTAAACTAAATTAGGCATACTAACACAGTTTGAGTTCCTGAAAAAATGAATGTATGGATTTCATGCTAATTAATTACTTGATCTTGCAGCTGTTGTTGCCAACGCCATGGGTTAAACGTGAGAGCAGAAGAATGATACTTATCGTCTAGATGGGTGCCTGTCAGAAACACATACACTGTCCATCCTTTTGGAATAAAAAAACCTCCTGAGAATACAAGTTTATAGTGATCAGAATGCTGTAGTAAATATCATAACTAGGGTATAAACATAAGCAAGCGGTGAAGAGGCAAAAAGGATCGTTGGATACCTTTGGTTTTAATGTTTTCTTTTGCTTCTCTAAAAACACCTGGACCAAAGTTGCCAAGGCGAAGTGTTTCATTTATGACCTGGGAATTGAACAAATACAAACATGAACGGTCATCTGGACACTGCTATTGATTATATTGTAAAAATTAAAAAATGGAGCTGCTAAGGATTAAGAATAGCTGGTCAATCTTTTGCTCTTTGGCAAAATTTGCATCACCCAAAAAAACAAATTTGCCTGTTATCAACCCAACAATAAATTACATACACATTGGGTGAATTTCAGTGACTGGTAGTCATCCCAAGTGAGCTTTTCGATTCTTAGATTTCCCTTTTTCTTTAACAGAGCGTCGTGCTCAGCCTGTGCCATGCATATCCCACAATCAATCCAGTACAATATCAATGTATTATTAATACCACAAACAAGAAATGAAATGATTCTATTTATTATAGACATTTGCAGCAGTTAAACAGTTAAACAGTCACACACCTTCAGTTCCTGGTATGCTTTGGGACAGTCTCTGAGAAATTTGATGTCAAATCGAGCTCTATGCTCTGCTTGATCCCGCCCAGGGTTCTTCACGTCGTCCAACGACGAGCTCTTAACCCCCTCCGGTCGAACTCTCGAAGTTCCAAACGCATTTGCTGCGTGGTGCAGTACAAGCACAGCTGCGAGGGACACCCAGGTGAGGACATCAATGCACGCAGGGTTAGGGCCGAGGACATCAATGCACAGAGGGGCAAGCAGACAGATGTCTCCGGTTTCCTGCTCCAGAAATTAATGGTAATATATACATTCAACCAAAGTTAAATTTTATAAATAGATAAATTAATTTTTTGAATCTTGTGTCATTTGAACTAATATGTCCAAAATGGTCACAAAATGTCCCAGACATAATAAATTTAAAATACAACGCATTCACATAAATATTAGGTTTCTTATTATTCATTATTATTTTTAGTTATTTTTATAACCAATAAATAGTATTCACAAGAAATAATAATGAAATCATTTAGGTTATGTTACTTTGTAAAGGTACAACTACATTAACTTTAATCACAAAAAAAATGTCATATTTAAAAGAAAAGACAATGAACATAATGTAAATTAATGAAACCAAATTTATTCTTCTTATTAAGATATTTAAACAAAATTAACTCACAAAGAAAACATTTAGAAAACTTAATGCCTCCTTAACCTAATTAATATCTTTAATCATTCTAAGGATTGTCTCTTAATAATAAACTAGAAATAAATCATTTTAAATAATTGAATATTAAAAATAAATTCTTCGTGGGGTTCATCTTTTTCATCTACTAATAATTAACTTATTTATTTTTTCTAAATAAATCATATTAATCTAAATAATAAATAAATAATTTAAATTAAAAACATAAAAATTAATAATTTTAAAATCTATAAATATTCATCTAAAGAAAATGGTTGTCAATCAACTTATATAATTCTCAGTATCAAAGCTCATTATAATGGTGGTAAAAGGAATTATCCATTATTCAATGTTTTCCAAAAATAAATTCATTAAAACATTTCTTGTATTAGTTACTCCTATAGTGAATTCTTATTAGTTATTCCTTGTATTTTTATCAATGAAAAAATTAAAATATTTTTTATTAAATTTTAATTATTTTTAATTTATTTTATTTTAATATTATTTAAAAATCATTAAAAAATAGGATTATTAATAAAATATTATTAATTTTTTAAAACACGTGTAAACTAAATATCTCAACCAACAATTTAAAATATTAGTATAGATATTTATTATAGATAAAGTGTAAAGTGTAAACTAAATGTCTCAGACTCTCATGTAACCCAAGTTTATACAAACTTATCACTTATGATGATCTTTCGAGAAAGAGTTGTCCTACAACCTTCTTTAATTAGACATGCTTTAATGACACTTATGAAGCATGGATATATTACTTACATCGTTCTTTTCTATTTTTTAAATATTTCTTTTTTTCATTAGACATACTTTAATGTGATTTATTACTCCAACAAAATAATTTTTTTTTATAGACAGTTGTTATATTTTCTTGATAACACATATTTTAGCTATGATTCCCTAGTTGGTTTCAACTAAATATTTTTTTAATCCAGAGTTGTTTTATTTTCTTGATTACACATATTTTAGCTATGGTTCCCTAGTTGGGGTAGGGATACGTCTCATTCGCCCCAACTTCACCTCACTTTCCAGTTTGGTGATCTCGTTAGGTCAAGACGGTTGCCACGTGGGAATACGTCTCGAGACATTATCCCTAACGGGGTTTGCTCCATTCCCACGACCTATCAAGTACGGTCCATGACCTGTACATATTATAGGCAAACCTTTTATTCATGGGAGTTGCCTCCCATTGTTGAAGATGAGACCTCCTAATGATTGGGGCATTTGCAATGCCATCTCACAATGTAGTTCGTAATCTGTATGTGTTCGACAAAATGTAAATCTTTAACATTAGTGAAACTAAATGCAATTGCAGAAGAATGTTGTATGGCAACCGCCAAAGCCACCGAACAAGAGTCCAAGGAAGAAACTAGCCAACATTAAAAAAAATCCAAACCTTATTAATTACACTTTATCCAAATTCGAAAAATTTGAGTTATATACAATCAGACTATAATTATTATAATACTTAGTTTTCATAATTGTCCTTTAAAGTTTCAAGCTAATATCTCATAAAGTAAATATATACAATACTTTCAAATTTCTCTCATATTTTATTAAAGATTTCTCCACTTTTTCTATTAGAGATATATTAATGTTATTCATTATTTAAGCAAAATAGTAAGTTTTGCGATAAATAATTGTACACCCTCTTTCAATGAACGTAATTGAATCATTTAGTATATTTATAAAAAACATGTACATTACTTTTAACAATTAAATATTTGAATATAAACAAAATATGATTATATAATATTTTTAACTTTATTTTCTTAAAAAAATAAAGAATATTGTAATTCAACTTTGTTTTAAAGGAGAGTACAACACCAATCCACCCACTTCATGATGATAAGATCACAATCCTTCTTAATCACCGAAAAAAAAATATTTTTATATGAAGGTGTAACATTGTTTATAAAATAAATATAAAAATTACACATTCACATAAGTATTTTTTTTTCTTCTTTGATTTTAATGTGAGTAATGAAATATGTGTACATTATTTTCATGTTTTGATATAGAATTGTCTTCCTGTTTTTAGTAGATAAACTTTAATGTCATCAATAAAGTATGTGTACATTATTCATGATTACAAATAATAATCTTATAATAAAAAGTTGTCTTTTTTTTAATTAAATATGTTTTAGTTATATATATATATATATGATATGATGATGATTAATGTGGATCAACTTTGGTCTATCGTACCTTAAGAAGGTTATTACTTGGTTTGCTTTAAAATTTTGTTCTTATGCTTAAAAAATGTGGTAAGAAACTTTCCAAACTCACTATAGTTTTGGAAAGTTAGGAGGTTAGCAAGGTTTGTATTGTAACAAATACTATGAAACTCATAGCTAATATGGGTGTAAGCAGGACACTCTAAGAGAAAGTGATTTTCATCCTCAACGCTCATAGACTCACAAAGATGGAAAACCCTTTCTGCCCACGGAGTCTTGGGAATAGACCAATGCCATGTTTCGCTATGAAGCTCATGGGAGTTCGTTCTAATATTGGCTAGATATTATTTTTCTTCTTTGAACTAGTTACTATCGAGAGATATTTACGATCTTCCAAATTAGGGTTAATGACCTCCTTATAGTATGTTAGTTTTCTCTTAGCCACTAAATTTTCCTCGCACCAAAATTTCTCTTTAAACTTAAAGGTAATACTATTTTTGACATTATCAATATTTTGTAAAGTGCCCCAATGGTCTAACCAAGCCATCGTATCTTTACCCCAACTCCACTTGAGGCGTAGTTGGTTTTGACTTGAATTTAAAGCAATTTTAGGAAGTCTCTCATTTTCCATGTTATTTGATTCATCAATGGTGCCTCTTAAAGCCACGACAGATCAAATCTACTCATCAGGCAGCTTCCCCATTCTGGTCGCCTTTGTTCAGAGTATTCTGCAGTATGTCACCTTGATAATCCCTCGACGGCACCTACCAGCTCGTCCTCCCCCCCAGAGTCAATATATACCATTCAGTCAAAGCAATGATCCCCACACCTACAAGTCAGTTCCCCACGCTGCCAGGTCAACCATGCCATCATGCTCTGAACAAAGGAAGTTTGATTCTACCCACTTTTTGACCCAGTTACTTCCCATCCCCACAAATATGCCAGTCCTACCATCAGTACTACAACACTTCAGTTCTACACCTCGCGCTCCTATCAAGGAAACATCATTGCCTTGTTAGTTGTTGGTCTCCCTCTGTCGACAACAACCAAATTTATTCTAGAGGATAGACCTAGAGGTCCCTGTGTCTTGGACTCATCACCATTTATGATGAGTGCCTACGAATCATTTCGAGAAGAGTCCTCAGTGCCTCTCCAAATGGTTGTTTCTCACATGCTCGACTTCAACACCTTGATCGCATCGTTGAGACTCGCACAGGGCATTCGTCCGTTCACTTATTAGTCGAAGACCCCGGGTACCTCCTGACTCCTCCACATTTGAGAGTCTTCCTATGGATAAAACCAGTTACACTTTTTCTATAGATATCCGGGTTGCGCATGGCGACAGTATTTAGATATACCCCAGTTTCATACTCCCTTGAGTATACAGTTATATTATTTCTCAGAGATGACTCATAGTCTTTGAGTCCCTACAGATATTGGACACCTTCAGTTTCAGCAGTTCATCAGCTAGTCCAGTGTATCAGTTATTGAGATCAGTTATGATCAGAAGTATATCACAAAATAATGTCCCCCCTGGACCATTATGATGTACCAGTAGATTCTTTATGTATTAGATCCCCCTTCTTGGGACTAATTGTTATGTATATGTCTTGATACGAGCATGGGAATGCCCGCCTCGTCCATTATCAAAGATTATACCTCATTCATATTGAGGCCATGTAATATTTTTTGTTTTTGCAGCTTCCAAGGGCCGTGGCTCCAGTCTCCAACCGGTCTCTTCTCTCCCCCAAACTCCTGAAAAAGGACAAAAGAACTATGATGTCTATCGGCCATACGATGAGCTCCTGCCCTCACACATCAGGGGGCAATCTGTTAACACCTAAAAAGTGCTCACTAGCTCATTCCCTTATTCACATGACCCATTTGTCCACTTTTCCACCATCTGAGCCTCTTAAACCAACAAAAGGTCACCAAAAGACCTTAGTACACCCCTTTTTCCATTAAAAAAGATTATTTTTCCTGAAAAACATAAAAAACCCTCAAAAAGGGTCCAAATTCCCAAAAATATTAAAAAGGGAATTAAAATATTATTTTTATTCAAAAAAGGAAAAAGGAGGAAAAAGTACCTAAACCATGTTGGTCAATACCATTTGGTTTCCACAAAACCACAAATGGTATTCCCCACCACCAAAACCTATAAAAAGGTGGTAGGGGCTCCTCATTATCCATCCATCCATTATCTCATCCTTATGCTGCTGAAATCTCCCTTGAGTATTTTAGCCATTGCAAACCACATTGGAGAAGAGACCATTGGAGATTGGAGTTGCTCATCCTTGGAGCCATTCAACCTCACCATTAGAGGTATTGATTCCGCAAGCACTTGCTTGCCCCATTCTTTCAATACAAATTCATTATTCTACATTGTCTTGTTCTTGATTTTAAATTATTTTTGTTATTTGCTTAATATCTTTGCATAGATCCATGATTAGTCTTGTTTAATTAGTTTATTGTTATTTATTTCCATTGAAACTGCTGCTACTAGTTAACAGGTGCCCATAGCACTAAGCCTGGTTGCAAAACCGGGCCAACAAGCGCCTATCGACTTGATCAGCTCCTCGACATAGCCAAACTCCAACACTGACTACAGCGAGCGAGAAGTTGATCAAGCCTTGAAGTTTCAAGATCAGATATGCAACATCTAGAAGCAAGCACAAGAAATGTTGCAACGAGCAAACAAGAAAGCTAAGGCCCGACACGACAAGCATCGTATTCTTCATTCATTCCAAATTGGGGATAAGGTTTGGTTACATCTCAAGAAGGAACGCTTCACTGGTCCATTCAAGAAGCTGAAACCTTTGCAATATGGTCCGTACAGTATTCTTCGACAGATTGGCGAAAACGCTTTCCAGCTTGACATTCCTGCATGCCTAGGTCTGCATACAGTATTCAATGTGGATCTACTTCAACCATACCATTTACCACTTTTGGAACAAAACGAATTGCAAATAGCAGAACCCGACGACATCCATCCATATTTTCAGGAGCCTCTTCCTTGTGACACCATTGTAGGATGACGAGTACACGATACAAGGACGAACACAATTCCCTTGTTTCAGATTTCTAAAGTCGGACAAATCCCAGCACAAGGAAAGTGGTACTCTCCTACATATGACTGACAAGTTTCCTCACCTTCACGAGCAAAGAATGGGGACCATTGTTTCTTAAGGAAGGAGGTCTGATCCACATCGCAGTTGACATTATTATCGGATGCTGACTTCAACACATCTGCGATAATTAATCGACGTCGACACAGCTTCGACATGACTTCGACAACTTCGTGACTTCAACATGTTTCGTGACCTCACAATTTTGCGACATGGACATGCAGTGTCGATCTACGATTTGCGACTGTCAAACTTCGACAGACTGTCTCTCTATCTTCGAGTCGATTGTAATGGTCGAACTGTCGAACCGTTCTAACTTCTTTGTAACTGAACGTAATGGGAAAGAACCCAAGCGTCTCAGCACATTCTATAAAAGCATGTATAATATTGTAACATACATCAAGTCATGAACTTATATCTAGTAATAGAAGATCAGTTTGCATTCCTGCATATTGTCTGTGTATATTTGTGTTCTCTCTGTGTAGTGTATCCATACTTTGCGCATTTTGTTTATTAAGCTTCCGCCATAACAGAGTCGACTCATTCAGTCGAACTGTTGTCCCCCTCGTACTTCCTGACCACATGCGGATCAATAATATAGCTTTAACTTTACTATAAAGGAATGTATAACACTAATCCACCCACTTTATATAACTAGATGTCACATTACTCCATAAGATCCTAAAATCACATATTTTCATATAAAGATATAGTCTATAAAATAAATATAAAATACTACATATGTACATTAAAAAAAATATAAAAAATTACATATAATGATATATAATGTTATTCATGAAGTATCTCTAATTACTCCTATTTTCTAATAAAAAGTTTTCTTTCTTTTTATTTTCTCGTAAAGAGTTTTCTTTTTTTTATTAAATAGACGTTAATGTCATTCATGAAGTATATATACATTACTTCGTCAATTGAGTGTTGATCGGGTGATTGGGAGGAATGTTGTTATCCTCTCCACCCGGGTTCAAATCTTGCTTTGTGACACATGCTCCTTGGAAGCCGACTTTCTATGTAATGATTGTAAATCTGGCCATACCTTAATTTTTTCAGAATAGCAAGTGTTAGCATTTTCCGCGAAAAAAAAAAAAAAAAAAAAAAGAAAAAGAAAAGAAAAGAAAAGAAAAAAAGAGAAAAAGAAAAAAAAAAAAGTATATATACATTACTTCATGAAATATTTTTCAGTAGGAATTTACTATATACATTACTTTTAGAAAAATAAATATTCACATTAAAAAATTACATATAATGATATTCATGAAGTATGTGACATTACTCTTATTTTCTCATAAAGAGTTTTCTCCCCTTTTTATTTTCTGATAAATAGTTTGGGCGTAAATGCCATTCCTTATGGTAGGTAGATGGACTACTTACTGTTCAAAAGCATTCCCTCCCACCAATATGGACATATTATGGATTTAGTGGAATATTGCAATATAGACATATTATGGATTTAGTGGAATATTGAAAATTATTTTTTTCTTCGATTTTTACGTGTTTAATTGTATGTTAATGGACGCCTCGCAAGGTATTCTCTCATGTAAAATGAGCTATATGTATGGTGTATATTGAATGAGATTTTAGGAAAATATTTTTACCTATACATTTTGAGATTTCATGGAATATTATGTGATTTGATTATGGTATATTTTTTAAATATTAATTTAATATTTTAAATATGTTCTTAAATTAATGGATGATGATTTATATTTTAATTTATTATAATTATAATTATGATCATTTAATAATGATTAAAAAAAATTGGAATATAAAAATAAAATTTTAAAAGAATTAAATAATTTTTTATTATTTTATTAATTTTAAATTGAATTAAAACAAAATTGATTTTAATGGATGTTAGTAATCATTATTATCTTAGTAAAAATCATCATCATATAATGTTTTTTTTAAGTTGCAGTTTTTATTGATTATTAAAAATAATTATAAACATATATAAATTTTATTTAAAAAATGATATAGAAACCCAAATTTTATTAAGAAATTTTGATATAAGATAAAATTTATTAAGAAATAAAAATAATCCAAAGTAACTAAACATTATAACATAACAAAAGGCACCACATATATAATAAATAATATAAAATATTATATTATATAATTATATGGAGTCAACATATATAAATTGCATTAAATATATATATATATATATATATATATATATATATATATATATATAAACTCAAATTTCATTAAGAACTTTTTATATAAAAATTCAAATTTATTAAGAATTAAAAATAATCCAAAAGAACTAAACATTATAACAAAAAGCACGGAATGTTGTTATCCTCCCAACTCAAGTTTAATTTTTGTAAATGACATATTGCTCTTGTTGAGCCTATATTGTAATGATTGTAATTCGTGCCACCTTGATTCTCTAGAATAGCAGGTGGTGTCCATTTCCCACATGGACTAGCCCTCTAACAAATAGCCAACCACCTTTAAAAAAAAAAAGCACTACATATATAATAAATAATATAAAATATTATATTATATAATTTTTTTTCCAGCCAAAAAAAACTACTATTGATATTCATGATATAAAATATTATATTATATAATTATAATGGAGTCTTTTATAAATATATACTTTGATTTAAATATATAATATAGAAATTTGAGATATTTTGATTTAAATGAAATTACACTAAATTTAAATCTATTTTTAAATGATTAAAATTTTACATTTTTTAAATTATTAAAATTTATAAATTAAAGAATAAAAATAAATGGAAATGTTTTCTCAAATTTGTAGCTTGAGCTGCCCCTGTAATCTAAATTGTAAATGAAAACTGTAAATATATGAAAATTATATATACTAAGTAACATGACACTTCAAAAGAGGGCTCGTGTCGCGTATTCTACGTGTCGGACACAACACGTGTCCTAATACATGTCCGACACGAAAATTTACGTGTCCAAAAATCGTGACACTATTTGGCACATGTCGCACACGTGCCATGATCGTGTCACGATTTCTGGACACGTGTCCTGTCAAAAGTTCACTCCTGCGGGTTAAAACATGGGCTTTTTTCTTTTCGGGCCCCTTCTTTCTTGACGATTTAAGAGAGTTGTCGTGCCCATGGAGAATAGAGCTTGCGGTTTTAGAGATCGTGATTGTTCCCGACTCGTGGTTGCTTGTTGAGAGCTTGTCGGTGGAGTGGAGAAGTGAGGTTGTGAGGTCGTGAGGGTGTACCATGTAACTTCCCATTTGTTGAAGCCACGCAATAGCTACAACAGTTGTTGTAGCAACAAATAGCTCATGAATCGGGGAAAAGGCACATTAGAGAAGAGTCCCGTGAATAGAGCACTCTAGAGAAGAAGCGCGTGAATAGAGCACAGTGCACACACAGCAACTACACCCGTGGCTCTATGTAGCAGCAACGAACAAACATTTGAGAACAATACATTTTGATTTTGATGGTTTAATATGAAATATGCAGTTAATGGTTCAAACTCAAAGTTCATAATTCAATGTTATTGTTCATTGTTCATTGATAATTTAATTATTGATTCATCATTGTCAAATTTCAATTGAATGATATTGTGATTCAGATTGATGTATAGACTTTTTTTTTAAATGTGGATTTTTATGTATTTTTTTAATATATATATATATATAAAACGTGTCCCCTATGTCCTGTTGTCGGGATCTGTGTCCCATGTCGAATACTCCATGTCCCGTGTCCTCGTGTCATGTAATTTAGTATATAGATATATATATATACGCAGAAGTAGCTTGAGCTGCCCCTGGAATCTAAATTATAAATGAAAACTGTAAATATATATATATACATCCATATATATACACCCAAAAGTGGATTCTAAAGATAAGTTTTGCAGTAATCTCTTCTGTATTTGAATGAATGAAGTTGAAACTCTTGAAAAGTTTTGCTGTAATCCCTTCTCAATTTGAATGAATGAATCTGCAGAAAAGAAAATTTCAAACAAAACATAATATTATAGTTGAAAGCAGATACTATATTATGAGATTAATGGCGATGCATTACCAAGAGTAGTAGTGTTACGTCGGCCATAAGCCATAGTACATACAATCTTAGACTCATGGAGTAGAAAGCGAAAAACCTAATCAATCTTTATTCAATTTCTTCACCGTATAGGTAATGAAATTGGCCCAACTTCTTTAAACTGGTAAACTTCAAACTTACTGTATAAGTGGTAGCCACTAATAAGAAAAACTTCAAACATACTGTTTAAGCAGTCGCCATTAATAATAAAAACTTCACACCTCGGCTCTCCCAGCCTTTCGGTCAGTAATAAGATATTTTTTCTTTGATATCTTGAGCAATGGATGATCTATCTTCAATCGGGCATGGCAAAGTAATTCTTGGTCAGGCATTTTGAAGGATCTGCGCAGGGATAGAAGATGACACCGGCTACTCAGGTTGAAGCAAAGCTCAGCTCTCCGAGTTGGTTGCCCAGTGCAATTCATTCATTAAATAAAGATAATCGGGGGTCGCCAGTGCCGTGAAAATGGACAGAAACTTTAAAAAAATGAACATAAGTCCATAACGAAGGATCGTGGCAATTTCTGTACTGGATTTTTCGGTCGGGAACAAATATGTCGATCAGATAATATAGTCAGCAGATTTTCCCGTTCCATTGTCCTCTGCCAGAGATTCGTGGCGCAGTTCAGACGGAACAAGGTGAGTCAAGTCAAGTAAAGAATGATGGGCCACCACGCACACTGATCCAATTAATTAATTAATATTAGGTTAGGTGAACTGTTCTTATCTTTATTAAAGTAATGTGTATGTTATTTAATTTTAAATTTATTAAATAATTAAAATGTGAATACTTAAAAAATTTTAAAAAATTAAAAATAAGATTGATTTTATAAAAATGAAAATAAAATAAATTTTAAAAAATAAAAAAGTGTTTTTTAATATATATTTTTAATATGTTTTGAGCATGAAAATCACTTTATTTTAAAGTGTTTTGTTTAGGCTTACATTAGTATTTGTTACAATATAAATATTTCTAGCCTTCTAACTTGCCAAAATTATAGTGAGTTTTTTTAGTGTAAAAACAAAATTTTAAAGCAAACCAAGTAATATCCTACTTTGATCTCAGTCGATGTTAATTATCCTTATTATCATCATCAATATTATATATATATATATATATAATCTTTGTTTATTGAATTAAAAATAAATTGGATTTTTTCTTATAAGAAAAGTGAAAATAAAATAGATTTAAAAATATAAAAAATATGTGTATTTGTTTTAGTATACATATTTTTAATAAAAAATTTATTATATAGATATATGAAAGGGAAGTAATAATCTTTCATTGTAAATTGAAAAAACATTGGGCCTTTTTTTTCAGGAATTTTTTTAAGTTAATTAAATAATGAATAATTTATGTTTAAAGAAAATATTTTATTAATTATTCAATGTATTCAAAAAGTAGATGTATTTTCTCTTTTAACCTAAATCAATCTGGATTGTAATGTGTATTTTTGTGTTTAATATAAATAAGATAATTAATATAAATATAATTAATAAATTAAAAATATTTTGCAATATAAAAATAAAAAGTAAACAAATTATAATAAAATAAAAAGAATATAATAATAATAGAGGGTTATCTATAAATTTCAATGTGTATTATTTATGTAAGAGAAATTTGAATTTTTTTTTGGTTTCTTTTAGTGTTTAATAAATTTAGTTAAAAAGGGGAAAATATTTGTGGGTCATTTTTAATTCAAGGGAAATAAGAAACTTTATTTATATGGATAATATATATCATAACAATTATGTAGAAGTACTTGCATTTTGGTAAAAAAATCAATATCATGAAGAAGGCTTCAAAAGCAACATTATGAGGTCATTTTTAATCTTTAGAAAAATCAAGAAACCCTATTTGCATGGGGAATAAGTGTAACAAACACAACCTAACAAAATAGGTATGCCAGAAAATTAGCTACACGGACATGATATGGATACAAATCATCAAACATGTTGTTGTCTTCTCAATATGATCATGTGGGTATACTTCTTTATGAATGTTGTCACATTGGAATGGAGCAAATTGTGTGGGATTAATTCCTCATTTGGGATGGATATCTTGATGGTTCAACTCTAGTTTTGGGGGTGTAAGCACAATCTATTTCTTCTCTTGTATTGAAGCATTCTTTCCTTGATTTATTTATCCAATTGCAACTCTATTATGATGTTTGGTTATTTTGAGAGAACTATCACGGTGTTAGTTTTTTAGGCTCAAGGATTTTGTTATATGTTGCATCTAACAATAGGAATCAAAATCCAATAGGAATCCAACTCAAAACCAATAGAGGAAACCCCTTTCAACAATGAGGATAGTCAAATCCAAGTTATGGCTTCAAGTAACTCTCATACTTCTTCCTCTAGCAAGAAGAGTTTACCACAATTTACAAGAAAAGATAGTGTCAAAATTGTTTTGTGTTTATTTATAGGAAGCATAATTGGAATTTTCTAGAACCCTATCATAGTGGGTCCTCTATTATGTTTAGTTGTCTCTCTTATTTTTTACTTTCAAAAACATCCCCATCCTTTCAGGGGATTATGGACATCCACGAGCACCCATCCTTTCAGGGGATCATGGACATATATCATTAGCAGAGGATATAATATACGAAAAGCTATAACTTTCTTTGCAATTGGTGTCACATTAAAATATAAAAACATTGATTCTTCCTAATTGTTGGAACACCATCAAACCAAATCCAACCTATATGTGTAGTGTTGATAATGACTAAGATAATTTTGATAAATCATTAGTCACAAAATTTGCAAGCAATATTTTTAAGAAGCATTATATTCATAATAACAATAACATAATGTGCATATCTAAATTGCAACAACTCCGTTACTGCAACCTTTGGAAGACTCTCTAACTCTTCCACATACTCCTAAATATAAAGGGTTGTGAGTCTCAATATCCCAAGAGGAATGAACTTGTATGAAAATTATTACCTCTATGATTACTCCATAGCCACCTACTTCAATCAAGATTAGTGTAAATTTTTGATGAATTTTTATGGTGATTAACAAACAATTTATAAATCTAACAACTAAAGAAGAAGTAGGCACCCTAATTTCAATTGTTTCAACATAAACATCACAATCCTTTCCACAAAGGGATTGCAATGTTGTTTCAAACTCTTTGCTCTCACCAACCTTTACCTGTAATAGATAAAAATTTATCCAATACTTTAAGCATAAACACAACAATGAATTTACAAACTTTCTTATATGCTCCATTTTATGCATTATCATGCATTGATTAGTTCTTATACTATTTGAAATCTCCTCAATGAATTTGTAGATCTTTCATGTTTCTAAATATTTCATTATACACAAAATTCATGTAACATAGATTTAAGTAATAGAATTCATCCATCTCAAATGGGACAATATTTTTAGCAAATAACAAACAAAACAACTAATATGAGATAGTTATACTTTGTAATACATTTTACAATGACATTACTCACCAACCACCTAGGAGACTCCATTAATTCTATCTTGGGAATTCACTTGGTTATGTAGAATTCTTTGGCAATAGAGAGAATACTGGTTAATTATAAATAACTCAATCATTATAGTGCTCCTTTATATTATCATAGTAATTATCATTATCGTGTAATGTAACATGAGGGTTAAGTGTATATGCACCTACATGCATAATTCTATGAAGGAGAAACCCATCTTATTACTAAAATCGATACTAATTAAGTGCAACTAAGGGAACCAAGAATTAGTAAAGAAAAGGGGTATGAATAGTAGATAGGGATGATTGCCAATTTTGAAGCTGGATAGTGAAGAATAGTAATAAAATCAAGAGAAGTATTATGTAAGATGGTGAGTTGATCGAACCAAGATCATCTAGATCTCTATTTATTGCACCAAGAGTAGGGAGGTTCTTACAACCCAGTATGGGGAGATGTTGTGATGTGATGTGATGTAACATGACAATATATTTTAATAACAATAAAATTTAAAAAAAAAACATTTCAACTAGAAATTTTTTATATATGTTTTAATGAAATTAAATATATATTATGCTAATTTAATCATCATGAATATTATTTGAATTTATTTTACGTTAAATTTTTTGCACATAACGAACAAAATTACACCTTAAGAAAATCAATTGGATCCCTCTCAGTTCTTAATAGATCAAGGTTTATGATGGATCTATATTGATTTTCTTATTCTACTAGGTAATATGATGAGTTGATTGGGCAAAGATCGTCTAGAGCATATCACTTTGGATGAACCCGTAGAATATAGTCTTTTAGGAGTGGATTAGAGATATTGAAGAGAGGATTTAGAAAGTAGTTTCATGCATGACTCCCTTGTCCAATCTCGAGTTAAGTTAGTTGCGGTATTCGTCTCAACATTGTAAATAGGGACTAGTCAGAGAAGCCAACCTATAGCCTGTGACAAGAATAGATGGAGATATTAGTCCTCAAGATAAATTCTTCAATGCCCATTCTTCCCAGCTATGGTTCCCTCGTTGGGATAGGGATAGGTATCATTGGCCCCAACTTCACCTCACTTTCATGTTTGGTAATCTCGTTATGTGGTTTAGAGAGGTTAAGCATCTGGTTGCCACGTGGGAATATGTCTCGAGACATTAGCCCTAATGGTGGTATGCTTTATTCCCACATCATATTAAGTATGTTTCATGACCTACGCAGATTATAGGAAAACATTTTAATAATGGTAGTTGCCTCCCATTGTTCAAGGTGAGACCTCCAAGTGAATGGGGTGTACTTGTTGAAATGCCATCTCACGATGTAGTTCATAATCTCCATGTGTTCGCCAAAAGTTAGATTCTTAGGTGGTAAATGATGTGGAATTTGTGACTTTCTTGTGCAAGATCTTAGATGCATAGAAATTCACCTTATGAGCGATGCATGCTTCAAAATATTGGTAACCCACACAATGAGCGATTGATCAATCCCTTCTCTCCAATGTATATGTGGTTTCTGTCGAGTCCTTCACATGAAAATCAAAGAAATAATATCAAGATTTCACTAGGTAACACACATATAAGTGGATTATATGATGCACCCTCACCGATTAATGAGTTCATGATGGTATGAATTCAATGACTTCATGATGGTTTAAATTTGTATAAAATCTCATATGTTAATCACCAAAATTCAAATCCAAGTTGATTCTCTAAGAGAAATGTGCATGGCGAGGATCTAATCATGGTACAAGCTAGATATTTTAGCATTAGTGAAACTAAATGCAATTACAAAAGAATGGTGTATGCCCAATCCCAATGGAGACGTCAACGGCCAGCATCCAAGGGATGAGAGAATAAATAGTTTTTATATAATTTTGTTTAATAAAAAAATTCAAATCTTATTAACAGTTTAGCCAAATGAAAAAAAATGAATTATAAACGATCATACTAATGCCTTTGAACTGTCTCTATACAAGCTAATATCTGAAAAAAAGAATTATAAACGATCATACTAATGCCTTTGAGCTGTCCCTAAATATCTAGAAGCATAATAATTATTACAATATTTAATTTTCATAATTATCCTCTAATGTTTGAAGCTAATATCTCATAAAGTATGTGTACATTACTCATCTTTTATTAAAGATTTATCCACTTTTTTACTAGACATATTTTAATGTCACTTATTTTTAAACAAAATAATAAGTTTTATGATAAAAAATTGTATTTTTTCTTTGACTGAATATAATTTAATGATTTATTATATTCATGAAAAAATATACCTTACTTTTAACAATTAAATATTTAAATACAAAACAATGTGATTACATGATATTTAACTTTATATACCTAGAAAAAAACAAAGAATATTATAACTTTATTTTAAAAGAGAGTACAACACCAATACACCCACCTCCTTATTTCTTTGAGTAGGTAGAAGAATATTATAACTTTATTTTAAAAGAGAGTACAACACCAATCCACCCACCTCCTTATTTCTTTGAGTAGGTAAGTTTTAATGTCATTCATGAAATATTGTACATTACTCATAATTACAAATAGTAATCTTATGACAAAGAGGTCTCTTCTTTAATTAGATATCTTTTAATTATTTTATTATTTTTATAAAAATTATATACATTATTTTTAGTAACGAAGTATTTAAATATAATTAAATATGACAACCTAATATTCTTAAACTTATTTACCTAATAAAAAACCTAAGAAATACAATTTTAAAAAGGAGTGTACAACATTAATCCACCCACTTTATATGACTAGAAAGTCACAATCCTTCATAAAATCTTAAAAACACATATTTTCATATGAAGACTACACATTCACATAAATATAAAGTTTTATTTTTTATTAAACATGCTTTACTGTTATTCATGAAATATGTGTTATTATGCTCATTTTTTTTATAAAGAGTTTCTTATTTTCTTTTTTTTATTACATAAACTTTAATGTCATTCATGAAGTATGTGTACATCACTCGTAAAAAATTAATAATCTTATGATAAAAAATTGTCTTTGTTTCTTGACCAAACATACTTTAGTCATCATATTATATTCATGAAAATATGTACATTAGATATGACTAAATATGATGACATAACATCATTAACCTTATTTTATTTATCCAACGAAATGACAAAAAAATTACAACTTTAACTTTGTTGTACAACATTAATCCACCCATTTTATATAATTAGAGAGACACAATCTTTCACAAAATCCTAAAAACCACTTCGTTTTATATGAAGGTGATGTATATGAGATAAATAACGCACTACATGTTCATATGAGTCTTAGGTTTCCTCTCATGGATCATTTTTCAAAACATTCTTATAATTCGATGAGCAAGCATTCAAATGTCATAATACTGGAGTTATTTAGATCAAATCAATAGTTAGAAGGACACAATCCTTAATAAGCTCCTTAAAAACCACTTATTTTCATATAAAGACGATGTTATGAATTAAATATAAAACACTACACATTTACATAAGTATTAAGTTTCTTTCTTTGTATCATTTTTCAAATTATTCTTATACTCCAATGAACAAGTCTCCAAATTTCATGATAATGGAGTTATTTAGATCACGTCAAATGTAGGACTACATTAACTCTAATAACATAAAATATCATTCTTTGAAAAAAATCCATTCACATAATCTAAATTAAAACCAAATTTTGTATTTTTTAAAACTAATTAAGATCTTTAAACAAATTTAACTCATCTAATAAACTACCATAGATCCATCTTAAACCTATATCTATCAAGTACCGAGAAGGATCCATTTTCTTGAGGTGTTTTCTTTTTTTAAATTTAAACTCAAGAAATTTGATCTTTCTTGATTGATAGATCCGGGTTTAAGTGTTAAGTTTTTATTTTATAAACGAACATGTATTTTTTAATTACTTTTCATAATATTTTATTTTATGAACCAACATGGATTTTTGTTAAATACTTTCCATGATTTTTTATTTTATGAACGGACATGAATTTTTTTAATTATTTTGTTAGTAACAAACATTACATCATAAACGTTACAACATCTCCCCCATACTTACTTTACTTTACATTACTTCTTTTTACTTTACTTTACTTTACTTCTTTTAACTTTAATGTTATAGTTACTAATGTTACATCAGGTTACAAGATCTCTCCCATAATATTCACTATCACTATTACTTTACTTCTTGTTACATCACCTTATAAGATCTCTCCCATAATATTCAATATCACTATTACTTTACTTCTTCTATTACTTTACTTCTTTTTACTTTAATGTTACAAACGTTACTAATGTTACATCATGTTACAAGATCTCTCCCATAATATTCACTATCACTATTATTTTTGGCCGACATGTTACTAATGTTACTAAAGTTATATCATGTTACAAGATCTCTCCCATACTAGGCTATAGAGTTGCTCTCAACGCAATAAATAAATATTAAAGATTAAAACTTACACATAACTCATATAATAAATTTAACTCTGTCCTTCTTAAAAGTGCATTGCAAATGAAATGTTGTCACCTTATCCTAAACTCTACTCCTCCATTATTCATGGTGTAATTTAGTCACCCGTGTTTGTGAAAGGATTAGTGCTACAAAAAAATTTATATGTCATAAGATGTGTTTATAAAAATAAATACTGCACAAAATCGAATAATAATGGCTTTTTTGATAAAAAAAGAAGATCTGTTTTTTCATTCTTTCTAATTATTTTGATAGAGTATATTTAATATTTCAACATGTCTAAAGTGTAAGTAAAGTAGTTGTTTTTTTTTCTTCTATACAAATTTATTTCAAATCTGATTGGTTCCATACCATGAAAATTAAGATTAAAAAAATTGATCAAATTTTTTTTTTTTTAAATTCCTAACATGAATGCATAGAAACTTCCCTGAATGTAAGGAATAAAGTTTTCCTGCTTTTTTCTTATTTCTTTCCTTTTTTTTTGCTTGTTCTCTCTTAATAACATTAATGGAACCTTATAACCAACATAGATCCATTTTAAACCCACACGGAGAGGGATCCAATTTATTGAGGTGCAATTTTTTTCTTGATGTGTAAAAAATTTAAAGAATAGTTATGATGATTTGATTAGGATAATATATATTTAATTTCATTAAAACAAACGTAAAAAATTTCTAGCTGACATGTTTTTTTTTGTTTTTTTTATTTAAATATATCATCTTACATTACATCACATCACATACTCTCCCCCATACTAGATCATAAGTACCTCACTACTCTCTGTGAAATATGTACATATATAATTAAAAATAACTCACATATATATATACATATATATATATATATAAACACAAAATATATAAATACCTCTATATATACATATATCATTCATTATAATAAAGAGCTATTATAATGCCAATCTACTCACTATGCCCGCCACTTATGCCTAATATGTAAATTTAACTAATATGTATTGGTAAATGTATGATATGCAGAGTCAAAAAAATGAGGAAGCTTGATAAGATGTTTACCATTCTAATACCAGAAGAGCGTAAAACGTTGATGGAAAAGTTGTAGAGGGATTAATTAGGTGAATAAAAAATAAGTCAATATGAATTATTTCTTCCAATTTAAGTAACACTGTACTTAAGAATATTCACCAATATGTTTCAAATAATTTAATTCACATATGTTAAATGTTGTTGGAATATTTTATATTCCTTGGAAGGTAATAACAGTCTTTGTATTATGTCGGAAGATATCCACAATCTTATGTAAAAGAGTAATACATTATATCCCATATTCATTATGGTAAAGTATACTCTTGATATTCATTATTAAATAAAGAGATGTTATTATGGAGAATTATATTATCCCACATGTAATATGTGAGAGTAATTCCTCCTCATATCTTAGTATATAATAGATTCAAGGGAGTCACATCACACAAAATTATCTTTAGTTATTCGCACAAGTACTGTTATATTGTATTGGGGTTATTGGCATTGCTCTCTTGTAAGTTTGAGGAAAATATTCTGGAGATAATAGAAAACTACCTTCCCGTGGACGTAGCCCAATTTGGTGAACCACGTATATCTAGTGTACTATTTTCTCTTGTTCTCTTTTTTGTACTTATTGTTGATATATTATTGTTTTGCATAGATAGGTAAGCTAGTTTAGCTAGATCCATATCTTTGACACGGTATCAGATCTTGTTGCTATGATCTTGCACCTTCTATTGCTTTCAAAACAATTTTTTATTTCTTGTAGATTTGCTTTCTATCTGGTAGCCATTAGGCTTCTCTTCAGATCTGGGCATATTTCTACAGTTT
The DNA here is from genome assembly GCA_027924585.1 of Larix kaempferi. Lineage (NCBI taxonomy): Eukaryota > Viridiplantae > Streptophyta > Pinopsida > Pinales > Pinaceae > Larix > Larix kaempferi. The sequence continues at coordinate 14,290,265 of BSBM01000291.1, forward strand.
TTTCTTTCTAACCCTAACCTTGTTGTGTAGATTTTTGCAGAAATTTTTCAAGGGTTTCTTGATGTTGTTTTTGTAGATCTATATGATTTCTGATTCTCCTCAAGGAGATCTATCTTCCGGTTGTCAAAACGGCATTTTTTGTCCAAGTTTGGTAGACTTTGTGCAGGTTTCTATCTTCGACAGATTCAGCACGGTATTCGGCCTTAAACTAGAAACTCACAACTTTTCTTCGCGGAAAACGCGGTTAACCGCGATTGTGAACCCGCGAATACACTGTAGACTCGGGGCTTGTTAGTGTGCAGACCCGCGTATGATTCAACATACTCTCGACTGTTCCATTGCCGAACCCGCGTTTACTTTAATTTATTCTTAACCCTTCCTGTGCTGAGCTCACGAATGCTTCGGTAAAACCACGACTTTACAGTATAGAGACCCACGAGTAGTCGCAACTCCATTACACCACAACCTTTGAGTAACCGCGACTCTTGATGTATAGAACTGTGATATCCCTCCTTTATGACCTATTTTGAGCTTCATTTTTATTATTATTCTTATATATATGTATATATGTGTGTGCGTATAAAAATAAAGCAAAATCATTTAGGGATGAATGACTAGAGACCAGGAAGGTCAAGTTGTGTCTAGGGTCACCCTAACTTGATGCCACTTAGGTATTGGTATCTAAACTAAGATTTTACATACCTATCTATGAGAAAACTACTAGCTAAACGTATTGAGGAAAAAGGAGACTATATGGATATATTTATATATATATGTACCTTTATATGCTTAAACTTATATTTTAAGGTATATGGTTAACGTGAGTTTATAAGATAATTTATAAACAATAGGAGTTTTTGAGTGTGAACTCTTATATACATATATATCTATACTTTTAAAGACAAGAATGATTTACGAAATTTGAAAGGGGTTAACCTTTAAACAAATGGTATCGGCGTTAGACTGAGGTAATCTAGAGTTTTAAGCGAACTCGATGACACCGAGTGAGAGTGTGAAGACCGAAATTTTGTGACAAATGGTATCGGCGTTAGATTGAGGTAATCTAGAGTTTTAAGCGAACTCGATGACACCGAGTTGGAATGGAGATAAGCTAAAATTTGGTGTGGTCTCTGCAATACGGGGATGGACAAAGATAACCTGGATTGAGGGTAATCTATGCGTTCACTGCCTGACATAGCGGAGATAGATTGGGAAGTCTCTACGACAAGAGGAAGGACTCGAACTACTCCGATGGAGAGATTCTAGGAAGGTGGTCACGTGTGTAATTGAGCCGCCACTTGTAATTTTAATGGAGCATCTGGGCAAAAGGATATTTGAAAACCGCCACTTGTGAAGTTTGAGGAGTATTGTCATAGTTTTCATTTAAACCACCACCTCGGAACTTAGTGGAGGGGGTGGTGGACATTTAATTTTCTGCTGGGCATTTAGTGGGGAACAAACTCGTGGGAACAAAAGGTTCACAATCTAGCTCCCACGATCAGCTGGATGCTGCTCGGTTTTGGGGGAAAAGGAAGAATAAAACTGAAGGGTGAAAAAAGTTTTGGGGCACAGAGAGGGGATCGTCTCTACGATAGAAGGAAGAAAGAACATCGGAATTAAATATTTGTGGAGAATACGCATGGACGGGTTGCCCTCGATAACCTATGGATGCTATGCTACATATCGCAGTGCTATGACATAGAGGGTATTCATCTGGCGAGGTAGATCACTATTGGTAATCTCGAAATAATATGCTGCAATATGCCAGCTATCCGATAGAGGTAAGTAACCTTACGCCTTTCTTAGTCCGAACCGTCTTTTATCAAATAGTAATTTGATATCAGTAGAGTCTTAAATCTATGTGAGTTTTCATTATTCTTAAGTGTTGTTAAGATCTCCTCATTTGTTATATATACATTTGGCCATAGAAATTAATATTTGGCTATAGGGTTTTGAATCATCGTTTCTCTGCTAGGCTTCCCTTAAATTTTCGTTTCGTGTGCTGCGACTCCGTGAGAAGAGAGCGACTAGTTAGCCGAATCATATGCTTTTGTCTTGTTATTATGGGTTTCGGTATATGCGGTGACAATGTTATAGTATTTATATTTTGTTTACCCTGAAAACCATATGGATTTCTTCTAGATTCATTTTACATTACTTTAGTGTAACTATAGTATTTCCGGTAAGGTTTGGGTATTGCTGCTTGAAACAATAGTTTAGATCTGTTTGTAATTATAAATTATTAATTAACCTGAAAACGTAAGGTTGGGTATCGCTTTCTGAAATGATAGATTGGTTTAGATTTATGTTATATATATTCAATGACTTGAAATCATAAGGTTGGAATTTGTTTAATAATTATATTGTTGCCGCACAAGATAGTTCGCCGTTAGGTTTAAAAATCTTAAATCTCCTTATATAAGGCTGCCACAATTTGAACTTGGAAGTCAAGTTTACCATCCTGAAATAGGTTGATTCTTTTGGAAAGAATATATATATAGTTTAATGTATGATAAAAAGTGACGGGATTTCCCTCATCTTAAGTTATTGAAAAGATTAGACATTTTAGTGAATGTTAAAGTATGGGGAATAATTATTTTTTTTATATATATTGTAAAGTATGTATAAATATATACGTTATTATATGATAGGAATATTTTCCCTTATTTGAAAGTATTGAAAGGAATTTATATTTTCTTTTAGCATGGGAAGTTTTGTCCCTTAGTTAAATAAATGAAATTATATATAATCTTCTTTTAATTGAGTTATTGATTAACTATATATCCCTTTGTGTATATAAACTAAAGAGAGGTAAAGCCCTTTTTAATATGAAGGAATCACTTCAAATCTTTATCCAAAAATTTAAGTATAAATCCAAACTTCCATGCATTGATGCATGTTTTAGTAAATATGAATTTATATTTGAAAATAGTTGGAAAGGATCTAAACTTTATTAGTTAAACTTTATTCTAGAATCGCTGCTAATGCACATAATATTCTATGGTTAGTTAAACTTTATTCATGGATATCTTTTAAATGCTAAACTATCGCTATGTTAGTGGGAATCGGAGGACTATGTAATACTAATTATTCACACATATGTTAAAAGATATTAACCTATCTCATTTAGGTCTTGTGATATAAGTACAAGCATATATCATTAGGATGAGGATATGGTCATATTGAAATAGGGATATGAAGATTTTTACTTATGTCAAATAGGAATAATGGTAGATACTATTTGAAACGTCAAAAGATACAAACATAGTTTGTCCTTGCAATATGACTAAAATGATGTTTATCATTATGCTAGATTGTTCATATGGTTGTAGGTATTCTGTGAAAGTGTGGTTCCTTCTAAATCTTTTTGTAGGGCTAATTGATGCCTTGAAGACTCAACTATTTTAGATTTGGTTGATTCATGAAAAAGTTCTATTTGATAGAAGCTTGACGAAAGGAGAAGGAATCGCATTGCAGCAACTACGTTGCTAGTTGTAATAGTATTGCTTTTTGCTTAATAATAAAAGATGCACACACCTTTTGTGGACTAGCCCGTGTACGGGTGAACCACGTTATATTTTGTCTCCTATGATTCCTATGGTGTTTCTCAATGTGTCTTATGTATGAGTACTTGTTTCTCTCCTTAAAAAATGTTTATGATTACTTTGAAGTATACGATTCAGTTAGAAAGTTGGTTGTTTATATGTTGTATATTGCTAATATGTTTCCCTTATGATTAGGCTTATGTTGTTACCATTTAGGTTGTTGTATTGGTAAAATCAACTGATAAAAGATGTGCATGCTTCTTGAAAATGAATTAACATCTTGAAGTGCATTTTATTAATTTGACGAATAACTGAATGAATTGATATGGGGCTTAAATATAGTTGTCTATGGTTTTTAAGGTTGTATCTGGTGCACACATATGAAGAGTTAATTGGTTCAAAGGAAGAAAACCATGTGTTGAAATTAGAAGAGTTATGTATTCGAAGAGTTATAATTATTTGTAAGCAATATTTAAAGAAAGTAAACCCACACTTTATGGTTCCGCATATATTTAAGTAGCACTTAGAAAAATTTTAAATTTTATGAAATTTTGGGTTCGTGACATATGGTATCAGAGCATTAGGTTACAACACTAGGGCCTAATGAGCTCAACATGCGATAAGTGAGTATGAAGGTTGTTAAGTTTACTAATCATTGGTTTTCATTTCATTTTGGATGCATGGATTGTACTGGAGGAGGGGAAAATGAATCTCCGAGCTCGACTTCAAGTTTCTTCCGCCAGAGCGCAGGTTGCAACCACTTGGACTTATTGGGCTCAATAGGAAAAAAAAAAAGAAAAAAAAAAAAGAAAAAAAAAAAAGAAAAGTTAAAAAAGTTTGTCGAGCGAGGAAAGAAACTCCATTCTATAAGACACAAACATAAAACTTCATTTCCAAGGATCGGCAAGAGGTAAGCAACATGACGTTTTGGGAATTGCAAGTAAGTATGTTCCATTTCGCTAGAGCATTATAATGGCTTAGTAGTGTCTATTTGTGAACCTACATCGCATACGTCTCTTTTTGTAATTAGAGTAAAAGCACGTATTGGAAGTTATCCTAGCTATTTTACAGTAAGGTTTATAGGCTAAGGAAGTCTCCTAATTTGGTTGACCTTAGTTAACTAAGTAAACTTGATGGACCAATAGTCTAGATTTCCAAATATGAAATTTAGATGGGAAATGCAAGCAACTTAGATCTGTTAAAAGATCCATTAAGTTCAGTACAAAATTAAGTCTATATGTTAAAAGGTCCATTAAAGATTTGATAGTTTGGGGTCAGTCTTGGGTGTTGAACTACGTAAGAAATGATCAAGTTCCGTTTACACATGAGTTATCTTAAATAAGAAAGTTTATAATTTATAACGCTGTTGACCTTAGTAGTAAAATCTGTAAAGGAACATAGTGCAGGAGGAGCCTTTGTGAATTTAGTATTTCCAGTTATGAGGGAAGCATAATTATGTGATATTAAGATGTTGTTTTCTTTTTACTGAGGTGTCAACTATAAGTGAGTTACATATGCTAAATTAATATTCCATAAAAAGTATAGTTTGGCTAGACTAAGATGTCTGGTTTCTTTTAAACAAAGAAATTAACTTTAATTGGTGCAAAGTTTTCCAAGACTAGAAAATTGTGAGATTACAAGGGAGAAAAATTGTTAATAGTCTCCTTGCTAAACAATTTCATTCTAGTATGTAATGGTATAAGATAAGTATTTTTAATACGATTTTTGTGACTTTGAAGCATGCTTGTACCCGTACATATAAGTACAACAAAAGAAAATGGTTATAACTACAAGGTATACATGTGAATATTAATCAGTTAATACATATGATGGAAAAGCATGAGTACCTTTTATATATACCTCTTATTTTCAGTGATTTCTACTAAGATAGATGTAGGAAACAATGAGTAATAGTTATACTTGTAATTGTTCAATAATTATGACGACTTGCTATTCATGTACAACTATATGTTATTTTGTTAAGGGATAGATTATTGGAAACCTAGAACCCACATGAAATAAATACAGGTTAGTAGAATGCTGTAATCTTCTGACGTCCTTATGTTGCCACAAGGAATGACTGCTTTTATTTATGATGTGTTAAGGAAAACATTGATGACATGGAAGTTGCAGGGTAGATCGGAAGTGATCTTAGAGACAGTAATCGAGGTAAACTGGAACCTCGGCAGATGAAGGTGAGCTATGCGGTCACCTTTGCAAAGATACATGGTTACCTGTATAAGGTATGTAAATTTGTATTAGACAATTGGTTATCTCTATATGATGTTAGGGTATACAAAAGGGTTGTATAACTAAAATAGGAATGGTGTTGAAATGGTGAAATCTAACATTCAAGGTTAAATGAGCATAATGTCCACAGAACATCATAGGAAGAATGTTATATCGTGTTCAAAGCATTATGAAGTTTTATAAGCTAGTTATGTGTAGTAGAAAATGACCCCTTAGATGATCACATATGGATATCTTATTAAGAAAGATGATTTTCTGTTTAAAAGAAGGGATCTTCTTACAATATTTGATTTTGTATATAAAGTGATACTAACAAGTGGAATTTGGCAGATGGTGGAATTCCTGTGAAGCTTGTGAAAATGCAAAAGCATAAATATTATGCATGGTAAAATAAGGGGATGAGGATTTAAGATCCACATCACAACTGTTACAGATTCTTTTAAATTTTGATATATTTTTAATCAGGAAACTCGACCGAGATTGGTCAGAATAATCATATGGGTACAAAATGTATTGTGACGAAATAAATTGATTAAATTGAAAGAGATTTGTCTAGACTCAAGCAAGGCGGCTTGGGGAAAAATTCTGGGACTCAAGCGAGAAGGCTTGAGGGGAATTGTGTAAAGAGTGTTGTAATGGCATTGAAATACTCCCAAAAAGCAGGGATTGAACAGCCACTAGGATTCTCGGAGAATCGGCTGGCTGTAAGACCTAGGCAAGCTATAAGAAAATGTATATGTAGGAGGCAGGACGCTGCTTAGTAGACATGAAAGAAATGTTTGCTGCGTGAGCACTAAAGTGTTAGGCAAGACATGGATGAAATGTTTGCTGTGTGAGCACTAAGGTGTTAGGCAAAACATGAGAGAAATGCTTGCTGCGTGAGCACTAAGGTGTTAGGCAAGACATGAGAGAAAGGATTGCTGCATGAGCACTAAGGTGTTAGGCAAGAATTTCCTGGATCAAGTGAATACTGTTTGTTGATCTAGTCAACAGTATAGAATCATGGAGCACTAGATTTATTCCATATATTGCAAGAGATATGTGTAATAAAGAAACTCATGATTTATGTTTCTGAGACTGATTATGAAGTCGATGACAAGCGTTACTAAACATTGTTCTTCTGAATCCCAGTTTGTGATACAAATGATTGCTCCAAGAAAAGAGTGAACACCGAGGACGGTGTTATCTTAAAGGGGATGAGGATGTGATATCCCTCCTTTATGACCTATTTTGAGCTTCATTTTTATTATTATTCTTATATATATGTATATATGTGTGTGCGTATAAAAATAAAGCAAAATCATTTAGGGATGAATGACTAGAGACCAGGAAGGTCAAGTTGTGTCTAGGGTCACCCTAACTTGATGCCACTTAGGTATTGGTATCTAAACTAAGATTTTACATACCTATCTATGAGAAAACTACTAGCTAAACGTATTGAGGAAAAAGGAGACTATATGGATATATTTATATATATATGTACCTTTATATGCTTAAACTTATATTTTAAGGTATATGGTTAACGTGAGTTTATAAGATAATTTATAAACAATAGGAGTTTTTGAGTGTGAACTCTTATATACATATATATCTATACTTTTAAAGACAAGAATGATTTACGAAATTTGAAAGGGGTTAACCTTTAAACAAATGGTATCGGCGTTAGACAGAGGTAATCTAGAGTTTTAAGCGAACTCGATGACACCGAGTGAGAGTGTGAAGACCGGAATTTTGTGACAAATGGTATCGGCGTTAGACTGAGGTAATCTAGAGTTTTAAGCGAACTTGATGACACCGAGTTGGAATGGAGATAAGCTAAAATTTGGTGTGGTCTCTGCAATACGGGGATGGACAAAGATAACCTGGATTGAGGGTAATCTATGCGTTCACTGCCTGACATAGCGGAGATAGATTGGGAAGTCTCTACGACAAGAGGAAGGACTCGAACTACTCCGATGGAGAGATTCTAGGAAGGTGGTCACGTGTGTAATTGATCCGCCACTTGTAATTTTAATGGAGCATCTGGGCAAAAGGATATTTGAAAACCGCCACTTGTGAAGTTTGAGGAGTATTGTCATAGTTTTCATTTAAACCACCACCTCGGAACTTAGTGGAGGGGGTGGTGGACATTTAATTTTCTGCTGGGCATTTAGTGGGGAACAAACTCGTGGGAACAAAAGGTTCACAATCTAGCTCCCACGATCAGCTGGATGCTGCTCGGTTTTGGAGGAAAAGGAAGAATAAAACTGAAGGGTGAAAAAATTTTTGGGGCACGGAGAGGGGATCGTCTCTACGATAGAAGGAAGAAAGAACATCGGAATTAAATCTTTGTGGAGAATACGCATGGACGGGTTGCCCTCGATAACCTTTGGATGCTATGCTACATATCGCAGTGCTATGACATAGAGGGTATTCATCTGGCGAGGTAGATCACTATTGGTAATCTCGAAATAATATGCTGCAATATGCCAGCTATCCGATAGAGGTAAGTAACCTTACGCCTTTCTTAGTCCGAACCGTCTTTTATCAAATAGTAATTTGATATCAGTAGAGTCTGAAATCTATGTGAGTTTTCATTATTCTTAAGTGTTGTTAAGATCTCCGCATTTCTTATATATACATTTGGCCATAGAAATTAATATTTGGCTATAGGGTTTTGAATCATCGTTTCTCTGCTAGGCTTCCCTTAAATTTTCGTTTCGTGTGCTGCGACTCCGTGAGAAGAGAGCGACTAGTTAGCCGAATCATATGCTTTTGTCTTGTTATTATGGGTTCGGTATATGCGGTGACAATGTTATAGTATTTATATTTTGTTTACCCTGAAAACCATATGGATTTCTTCTAGATTCATTTTACATTACTTTAGTGTAACTATAGTATTTCCGGTAAGGTTTGGGTATTGCTGCTTGAAACAATAGTTTAGATCTGTTTGTAATTATAAATTATTAATTAACCTGAAAAGTAAGGTTGGGTATCGCTTTCTGAAATGATAGATTGGTTTAGATTTATGTTATATATATTCAATGACTTGAAATCATAAGGTTGGAATTTGTTTAATAATTATATTGTTGCCGCACAAGATAGTTCGCCGTTAGGTTTAAAAATCTTAAATCTCCTTATATAAGGATGCCACAATTTGAACTTGGAAGTCAAGTTTACCATCCTGAAATAGGTTGATTCTTTTGGAAAGAATATATATATAGTTTAATGTATGATAAAAAGTGACGGGATTTCCCTCATCTTAAGTTATTGAAAAGATTAGACATTATAGTGAATGTTAAAGTATGGGGAATAATTCTTTTTTTATATATATTGTAAAGTATGTATAAATATATACGTTATTATATGATAGGAATATTTTCCCTTATTTGAAAGTATTGAAAGGAATTTATATTTTCTTTTAGCATGGGAAGTTTTGTCCCTTAGTTAAATAAATGAAATTATATATAATCTTCTTTTAATTGAGTTATTGATTAACTATATATCCCTTTGTGCATATAAACTAAAGAGAGGTGAAACCCTTTTTAATATGAAGGAATCACTTCAAATCTTTATCCAAAAATTTAAGTATAAATCCAAACTTCCATGCATTGATGCATGTTTTAGTAAATATGAATTTATATTTGAAAATAGTTGGAAAGGATCTAAACTTTATTAGTTAAACTTTATTCTAGAATCGCTGCTAATGCACATAATATTCTATGGTTAGTTAAACTTTATTCATGGATATCTTTTAAATGCTAAACTATCGCTATGTTAGTGGGAATCGGAGGACTATGTAATACTGATTATTCACACATATGTTAAAAGATATTAACCTATCTCATTTAGGTCTTGTGATATAAGTACAAGCATATATCATTAGGATGAGGATATTGTCATATTGAAATAGGGATATGAAGATTTTTACTTATGTCAAATAGGAATAATGGTAGATACTATTTGAAACGTCAAAAGATACAAACATAGTTTGTCCTTGCAATATGACTAAAATGATGTTTATCATTATGCTAGATTGTTCATATGGTTGTAGGTATTCTGTGAAAGTGTGGTTCCTTCTAAATCTTTTTGTAGGGCTAATTGATGCCTTGAAGACTCAACTATTTTAGATTTGGTTGATTCATGAAAAAGTTCTATTTGATAGAAGCTTGACGAAAGGAGAAGGAATCGCATTGCAGCAACTACGTTGCTAGTTGTAATAGTATTGCTTTTTGCTTAATAATAAAAGATGCACACACCTTTTGTGGACTAGCCCGTGTACGGGTGAACCACGTTATATTTTGTCTCCTATGATTCCTATGGTGTTTCTCAATGTGTCTTATGTATGAGTACTTGTTTCTCTCCTTAAAAAATGTTTATGATTACTTTGAAGTATACGATTCAGTTAGAAAGTTGGTTGTTTATATGTTGTATATTGCTAATATGTTTCCCTTATGATTAGGCTTATGTTGTTACCATTTAGGTTGTTGTATTGGTAAAATCAACTGATAAAAGATGTGCATGCTTCTTGAAAATGAATTAACATCTTGAAGTGCATTTTATTAATTTGACGAATAACTGAATGAATTGATATGGGGCTTAAATATATTTGTCTATGGTTTTTAAGGTTGTATCTGGTGCACACATATGAAGAGTTAATTGGTTCAAAGGAAGAAAACCATGTGTTGAAATTAGAAGAGTTATGTATTCGAAGAGTTATAATTATTTGTAAGCAATATTTAAAGAAAGTAAACCCACACTTTATGGTTCCGCATATATTTAAGTAGCACTTAGAAAATTTTTAAATTTTATGAAATTTTGGGTTCGTGACAAGAACGTGTGAGTATCTATGTTTATTCGTTAGTTTCCTATTGGAAGACCCGCAAGTGACTTTTCTTGGCTTTTTTTTCAAAATGGTTGTAAGTAAAAGTTTATTTTCCTTTATTGTTTTCTCTAATTGTGTTTATGCAGATTCAGATCAGTACGGTAAAGTGTTTCAGTAAATTCTATTCTTCACTTTTTTCTCTTGTCATTTCTAGCATTTGGGTTTTATTTTTTCTACCATTATGACTTCAGAAGTAGATTTTGTTCCTAAACTTGTTGGTCCTAACTATCTTGCATGGAAGAGAAAAATGATTAATATTCTCAAGAGTAAGAATCTATGGAGGATTGTTAATGGTGAACACACAAAACTTGTTGATGCTCAAGTTTTGGCTATATGGGAAGATAACTGTGATCAATCAAGAGGGCTCATTGGTCAAATGGTTTCAGATAGTCTTCAGGTAACTATAGAGGCAGAAGATAGCTTCATTGAGGTATGGAAAATTCTTACTTCTTTATTTGATAAATTTGATGATGTTTCTGCTTATTACCTTGAAAAGAATATTTTTGAGCTAGATCCTACTAACTTTGAAAGAGTAGAATTATATCTTGCTAAAGTGAAAACCTTAAATGAAAAATTAAATAATTGTGGTAAAGATTACAAGAAAACAGACACTGCTCTTATAATTCTTGTAGAACAAAAATTTCCATTTTGTTTTGATATGTTCATTCAAACTAGGAATAGAGCTCTTGAATTGTCTTCAAATACAACGAAACCTAGTTTTGATGATTTTTGTAAAGGATTGATAAATGAGCAAGAAAGGTTAATTGTTTCAGGACAGGTCTCACCTAATATGGCTCTTATTGCACATAATCCTAAAAGTTTTTATAATGTTAAAGGTTCTAATTCACACACTTCAAACCATACTAATAAAGCCCATCATGAAAATAGTAAGAAGAAGAAAGTGTATGATCCTTGTAAGCATTGTGGTAAAACTAATCATCCTGAAAAGAATTTCTTTACAACAAAACGTTTAATGGCTAAAGCTAAAAATAAAGATTCTGATGAATCACAAGTAGCTTTAAGCGCCTATGTTGTTGTGATCTAGTATTTCTTCTTCTAATGTTTAATGAATAAATTTTCTTTTTGTTATTGTTCATGCTTAATCATGTTGATTTCTAATCATGTCATGTTTATTTTTGTTCTTGAACAATTTTATAAAAAGCAATCTCATATTTTTCATTTTTTGTGCTCACTATTTATATGGTGTGGCTGACACTTAATGTGTAAAAGTAACTTCATTTTTGTTAATTTTCAAGTTAATATTTTATTTGATCATATCATGTTGCCATCTTTTATATGATGTTTGCTAACCTTTGGTATATACGCATTTTTATTTCTGTATGAGCAATGTTGTTTTTATGATCTTTATATGCTTTAATCTTGGAAGTTCTTGTGCATATAAGTTCTCTGTTTATATTTCCATCTTATTCCAGAAATAATGAAGCACCACATTCTACTATTAAAGTCATGATGTTCATCTGTATGATATCATTTTCGATGTATAGACCATTGGGGTCTTGTTTCTTCAATGTTTTAGGTCTTCTACAAATATTTATATTGCACCTTGATTGGAAGAATGTATGCTATCCGCATGTATATTGGCCATCTAGGTATTCCATACACTATTGTGGTGTTCTTAGCCACATGTTCTTAAGGGGGAGTGGTAATAATGTCTTTGTAATATGTCAGAAGATATCCACAATCTTATGTAAAAGAGTAATACATTATATCCCATATTCATTATGGTAAAGTATACTCTTGATATTCATTATTATATAAAGAGATGTTATTATGGATAATTATATTATCTCACATGTAATATGTGAGAGTAATTCCTCCTCATCTTTTAGTATATAATAGAGTCAAGGGAGTCACATCACACAAAATGATCTTTACTTATTCACACAAGTACTACTATATTGTATTGGGGTTATTCGCATTGTTCTCTTGTAAGCTTGAGGGAGATATTCTGGAGATAATAGAAGACTACCTTCCCGTGGATGTATCCCAATTTGGTGAACAACGTATATCTGGTTTAATCTTGTTCTCTTGTTCTCTTTTTTGTACTTATTGTTGATATATTATTGTTTTGCATAGATAGTAAGCTAGTTTAGCTAGATCCATATCTCTGACAAATGTTATGGAGGGGTTGACATCAACAAAAAGGATTGTCATCATAAGAAAAAAAAATATGGAAGATGCAAATGATGATATATTGGTAATTAGCACATTTGGAGTGGTGTTGGAAGTTAATAGAAGGGGTAAATACTTTTATAATACTAAAAGGGATATAGTGTAAAGAACGCATAGACGTACTTTTCACTTACAATACAGAAATCAATCAAATGATTCGAAGAATTAGGTCATATGTAAACTACAAGAGGCGTTTCCAAAACAATGGTCAATGAGACATGTCATACTTGCAATAGAAAAAACATACAAAAACAAAAAAGAATCATTCACAAAGTAATATTTATAAACATGTTTATGTAAAATATGTATCTATAACTACTACAAAGCATCATTCCTTTAATAATTTTAATTCTGCTATATTTATTTTGCATATCAACAGAAAAATAGTTTAATGTCATTTTACATTTATAGGAATATTATGAAAATACCAAGGGATGAACGAGGTGATATGTGAAGTGTTCCAGTAGGGATGTCCAAAAAAGTGTATAGGGAGATGGTCAAGGAAATGGACATAATTGCATTGTAGGAGGATCCATCTCAACAACAATGTGCTTCAAATGTATGAAATCGTTGATTTTTTGGATTATGTACATCTCATTAGTTAATTCAACATTAAATATTAATTTTCAATTATTTTGTTGTAGAAAATAAAACAAAATGTAACCCATTCAACACACAAGACAAGACGACAAGGAAAAAGGGGGTTGATAACAAAGTTTGTGAGTATTTTTGAATTCCTTATAAGATATTAATATTTCATAGTGGTTGTGATATTTATATTTTTGTTTTGTTTTCATTGGCCATCCTTGGATGTCTTGAAATAAGTGTTAACATACAAGGAGGATCCATCAGAAGAATTGATTGGCATTGGGTTAAGCAAGGGTTGTGAGTATATGTTGGCATATCAAAAATTACTTGTGGAATTTGTAAGCATCTATGTTATTTTACTTCTCTCATTTTATAATTAATAGAACAACAAAAATAATCTATATTAAATTTATGAGGGTTTGTGCACGAAGTTGAGGGACCGTTTAGGTGCAATTCTGCACCTAAATATGCATGTTTTTCACCGCTCTCTATAGCATGACATACATGACCATTATTGACGAAATTTTAGGCATAGACAAATTTTTTTATGAAGATTCCAAATATGTGATTTTAAAAAAAAATTATTGAGATTTTCTATTTATTTCTTACTTTTCTTGTTTCATCACTCCGTTGTCCAAAAACATATTGTTATTATTTATTCCGTAACTTTTTCATTTCACAACCATTTAAAAAAAAATTGTATGCTGCACTAGAAGACACTGACCTCTACATGCTATAAAAAATCCAAGTCAAAATAACTACATTAAGACCTTCAAAGGATGCACCCACATTTGATGTATCGTTCTCGAGGTTTAATCACTTATATATATATATATATATATATATATATATATATATATATATATATATATATATTTAATTTTGTAAAAATAGCATTGCACTAGTGCTACGGGTTCTATACATGTCTACCAATTTTTGTAGCCTGAAACTGTCATTTAAGCATTGAAAGGCTGCACCCACAAAAACATATACCTTATCATTTGCCAAAAAAATAAAAAATGACTGTTAGAAAACGTGAAATTTGACATAGTTATGTAAATTTTCAATTGTTAAAACTTATATATTAGGAAACATGACTCAATTTCCTATGTTTCATCTTTTTTACTCGATGCAAGATATCTTGTGTAAGAATGTCAAAAAAACCAAGTAAGTTGAGGGATGCCTAATTTTTCATTTTTTTTATTGCATCTAACGCGCCAAAAGTGACCCTCATTAGCTTGCACATGCCCATGATTTATTACGGGGTATAAAACTTGTAGGAAATAAAGTATGGAGTGAAGCCAACTAAATACTTGTTGATAGAAGGCATGAGATTTGGTTTTGAAATAATGTGTATCATTCATGACTCAATTCTTTCTATGGTACATAGCTTTTCAATTTACATTCATGTATATTATCTATTTTATTCTTCATTATTCCCAGCAATGTAGATACACTAGAAGTACAATTTATTTTTATGTTTGGAGATGGAATCTAAATAAGAGGAAAATAATTGAGCCAATCAACAAAACATTCATCCAAATCACCCAACTGATGCAAGTGGATTGAGCACTGATAATAGTTCAAACGAAGAATGATGATCCATATTTATTTTTGATGTTAATGCAAGCTGATGTGTATTTTGAAATAATTGTCTGTGAAAATTAGACATTTTGTATAATGTACTAGACATAATGTCTGAATTGAATGACAATGGGTTACCAATAATTGTAACAATTACATACATGTTGACATTTGATTATTGTTGTCTCTATGGTGTCCTATTTTGTATGACAAAGGCCTTCCTATTGATATATAATAAAATAAGTTTTTTTATTCTATTGCATCCTCCAATGTTATTGTCAAATGTTACATGTGAAATGGTACATTGGTAATTAAATGTATGGATGGTTAAATATTACAATAGATGTTAAATATAAGAAATTAATCTGAACAAATGCAAGAATTAAAATAAAAATGAATAGTACTATAAACAAATATTTCAATTTTTGATAAATAATAGAATTAAAAAAATAAAAAAATTATAATATAGACATTTCACTAAAATGTTAGTAGTGTAGAGCCCCTCCTCTAGGGTCTTTGCTGTTTAACCTGAAACTCAACCACTTGCTACAAAAGAGATTAGAAGCATAATGACTGGATAAATAAACTAAATAAATGAATAAACTAGCAAATTAAAACAAACCATAACCATAACCAGCAAAGCTCGTTTAACCATAGGCGAAGCAACCATTAGCTCCGCCACCCAACCATAGGCTCATGCTTTCAGTCGCATGGCCTCCCCCAAGCTTTGGGTCGTAGATCTCACACACGTTTTTCAGAAATCCAGCTTGGGCTTCCCCTCCCACCAGGATTTCTCAGCCAAACCCTTAGATAGCAGCAAGTCTTTGAGGCATTCAAAAATTACGACAATCATCCAAATCATGGGCCCCTTACCCATTCCTTAAGCCTTCCTTATAAAGGGAAATCTCCTGCGACACATGTCGCTTCATGCATAAATAAATATTTTTAATTATTTATTTAATTAAAACACTCACCCATCCAAGTGTCAATTTCTCTGGGAAGTGCACCTACATCCCTAAGTTTGCTCTAGTTTGTCCCCCAGATATTTTAATCAACTCCTAGCTTTTAGTTGACTAGGTGTCTAATCTATTTTGCTCCTAAATAATAATTTCTATTATTTTAAATGCTTAACAAAATAACTATTCATGTGCAAATGTCTAAGCTATTGTTATGCATTTGCTAAGTAATAATCTAGAGTTATTCTCCTAAGTTTTTATGCAGTTTAATCTAACAATCAAACTCACTAGGATCACGGTGCCACGCCGTTGGGTTCCTAGTTCCTTAATTTTAATTCCTTGACATGGCACCACTCCGTCGGGTCCAGTCATCCATGGTTTCCATTCCTTGGCATGGTACCTCATCGTTGGGTCCTTGCACCCATTCTTTCCGTTCTCTACAGGGTACCGCATCGTCGGGCCCTTCTGCCACCATCTTTCCGTTTTGACTTGCGGGAACTTTTGTAGGGATTTTAGGAACCGTTACCATCCATCCTCCGTCTACATGCTATCTAGGGACTAATGGCGCTGAGGAGTGAGTCCGTTCTCACTGCGCGCCCCTCAACTCGTACGTGACCAGCTCCGTCGTGGCCCACCTCGTACGTCCTCACGCATTCCTCTTGAGCAAGCGGATCAATGCTTATCTGCTCATGCGTGGTATTCTTGTCGGAAGTTGACATCGTCGTCGCTACCCTTGTGTGTGATTTACCCGTACTCTACGACCCTCCATGTTCCTTTGTGTGTCCATTGGTGAACCGTCTCACTTGTTTCTACCCACACTTCTCACAACAAATTATCAGAAGCACTGTTCTCAACAATCATCATCTGGTTTCTAACTCTAGCATTGTTAAACATTTATGATTTATTCAAACTGCTCATTCATCTTATCAAATATACATTTCGTCGCCAAATACATAATCACCATACAGCTAGTCGTTAAGCATTATTCATGTGTACAAATTTCATATCAAAGTTAATCGTTAAACAATATGAAATCGTCCATTCACAATAACTACCCAAATGCACATATATCAATCAATCATAATCATAAATATACTCAAAATAAAATCATAGGGTTATTTTATTAATGTTTCAAACAGTAGGGTGACTCAGTAGGTGCCCTCAATGTCTATAGTAGTCTAGGGGCACTACATACACCCCTACTTATTTAGAACTTCGTCCCGAAGTTCAGAATAAAAATGGAAAGTTATGACACATCTCAGTTGCGTCCTCCCAAATCGTAGAGCTAGGACTGTAACTGTCTTACTACACTTTGACTTGATCAAACAGGGCTAATCATTAAGAAAGATGTAATCAATCAATTATCCCACTCCACATGTATAATTTAATTCCTTAATTCATTTATCAATTATTGTCGTCATTCCCATCTTCAGGTTTTCCTCAATCAGTTAAGACATAACCAGGGTCAAGAGACCATTATATCGAAGTTTTTCAGCCGGGTCACTCGACAGGTGCCCTTAAGGTCGACAGTCATTCTAGGGGCATTACATACACCCCCTCTTAAATAGAACTTCATCTTGAAGTTAATTTTTTTTGTTCTTGTACTTTCGACGCTAGGCGTTATTTTTTTTTTATATTCTCATCCCCATGTCATTGTATTATAGTTTTCTCCAATAATCATGGCTATAAGCACAAGTGGTTTAAAGTCATTAGCTCCAATATCATCTAGTATGGTTACAATACACCCTCAGGAACTTAATCGTAACTTCCTATCATATCAATCCGATAATACATTCCATAATTGTCAGTTCCAACTAGATTTTCTATATCTCTTATTCATTCACGAAGGTCCATGATGTCCAAATTTTCAACAAGCTCCATTGCATCAATAGCCACCCAATAATTTATCAACATAACAAATCCAAGCAAGGATTCAAAGATTTAAATCTATTTGGTTATCCCCCCATCTAAGGAGAGAAGGTAAACATCATAAAATATTCAGTCAAAAGTAGATGGGTAAGATATAATAACGGTTTTAACATATTAGGAGAGACCCTCAAATTGTCCCAAATACAAATTCCATAAGACTGCTTCCAAATCCCCAAATGTCAGTTCTCAATTCGATGGGATTCCTAGGGTCTGAACTTAACGGCTTAGTTGAACATATTAAAATTTATCTTTTATTCCCTTCGTTAGTATCATCATGTCCATATTAATGACTTTATCACATCCTTACCTCATTTCATTATTTTTAGTTTCATAAGACCACTTCCTTAGTTTCATCAATTCGTACAATTTGTGTTTTCTTAACCCCATTGAGTTCCATCTCAAGGGCTAGTTATCATTTTGTCACGTTTGATTATAACCTAAGGTTAGCTTCATTGTGTTCGGTTTATTATGATAATCGTCTCGATACTTCGTTTGAGGAAGACTATTGTCGTTTGACCTCCTCAACACTTGGTGGAAGTTTCGACAAATGTTATTGCATCATGTTTAGCTAAAAAAAAATGCCAATTTTCATTCAAAATATTAGAAGCAAATCCCCCCTCTGAGTATTCCCTAATTTCATGTATTTGTGGTTGGTCTTCATTCCTTTATCCATGCAATCAATCATCAACTTATATACTAATTCTATAATTATAGATCTCGACCCATTGAAGATATGTCATTAGTATAGGTGTGATATATCCCTTTATATTTCGGTCAAACATAAACCATGAATACTTCAATTTTTATCTATAACATAAAAGCTAAACATTCTCAATATCACTTAAACTCATACCATGGAAATCTTTCAAGTGAATTTCATACATAGGGAGCTATTCATGAAATCAGTCAAGCTTATATCTAGAAAACCTTAACTTTCAATTTCTTCAATCTATACAAATCAACGTGTCGAATACAAGGAATAATTATGATGAGGATCTTCCCTTAGACTGCTTCATATGAGCTATCAATTAAAGTTTATATTCTAAATCTCAAGTAAGATCTTAATACTCCTTATTCCAATTCTTTCTTCCCTACCAATACCCTTATCTTTTACAAGCATGTGTATATATATCACTATTTAAAAAGATTTAGAACTACCAACTTCAAATTCTTCTCTTCTATCATTTGTATAATTTAAAAGAAAAAAACAAATAGGATTCAAATTCCTTTGAAAGCATAGTCTACAACATAATTTCTATGAATTGATTACGTGAACTATATTTATAATTTTATAAAATATAATTTCAGAATTATACTTTGGTATATACCAAAATGCATAAGTTATAAGTCAACTATATTTATAGGACTCAAATTCCTTTGAAATGCCTTTATACCTACATTTTTACTATGCCATTATATTTTCTATTAAAGGAAAATACCTTAAATAAAATAATTTCCCTCACAATTATATCAATTATATCCTTAATTGTTAAAAAGAATACATAAATTGAAATATTACTCTCCTATAATTAGTTTCAAGAAGCATATATAGAAATACTATTCCACTATAATTAAATTCTCTCTATCTTCCAATAAAGCATTTATTGCATGTTATTCACTAAAATTGCATTAATTCCTTGTTTCCAAAGAAACTCAATATGTCTTATTGCGACTATCTTCTTACTTATTTCAAAAGAATTTAATGAAATATCATGCAACGATAGTTTAACCTAAATTTTTATTCTTTCTTCATCTCCAAGAAACTTTAAATAAACCATTTTTCGCTACAATTATCTTCATAATTATTTCAATAGACATTAATTAAGTTATCATGCAACTATAATTCCCTTACTCCATTACAATTATATCCTACATATTTCAAAAAACATTAACTAAAATATCATGCCACTATAATTTGACTATGGTTTGATTCCTTCTTCATTTATGTAGAAGGCATGCCATGGACAAAAGTTATATATATATAAAGAGAGATTAATTATGCTAAGTCTAAAGCATCATGAGATGAGACAAAACTTTAAATGGAACAGAGAGAGGATGTCCACTTCAATTCAGCTACATATATAGCTCCAGCAATGAACTTTATTTAAGGACAAAATTATTAGACTTAATTTGAAGAAGAGTACTAAAGGTTCACCTTCTAGTCTTTAAATTATCCAAAATAATTATTTTGATAATTCAGAAATAATTAATTAAAAAAAAAATAATAATAATATTCTTCTTTGATCTCTATTGATTCTATTATATAGAATTCCATATAAGTAGACACTTAGTATTTGATAAATGTATTTAAGTGAGACAATAATCAATGGAGATTCGTTTTCCAATTTTTATTCATGCATTATATATATATATAGATAGGTATTTCTGCATAACTAAAACATATAATATTTTAATGCTCAAGATCAATTCTTTATTCATTCATTATGCCTATGTATGAATTTTAAAATAACTAATTGATTCATGCATTATATATATATATATAGATAGGTATTTCTGCATAACTAAAACATATAATATTTTAATGCTCAAGATCAATTCTTTATTCATTCATTATGCCTATGTATGAATTTTAAAATAACTAATTGATTCAAGTGGTAAAAAAAAAAAAATCATTTCCCATTTCTAAAAAGATTTAGCATTTTATTATTGGTTTATTCTCTAATCTTATTCCCATAATATACATATGCATATATTCCGACATAACTATAATCATTCAAACTTTAACGACGAGGGTTCTCTTCTAATTCCTATTGTCCATTTTAATATAGGTTTATCCTCCACTAAAAGTTAGAACCTTTAAGTTGGAATGAGAAAACAAACTTCTACCTTCGGATGAGGTCAAGACTAATACTCCAGTACCGTTAGATAACATCACCACATCCCTTCTGATTTAACCGCAGTTGATTATAAATATAAGTATGAAATATTTATTACTTATATAAAAAAAAAAAAATCAATGCATAACATAAACACTCCGATTAAATTCCCGAAGTAGTTGTGACTCGGCGTCGCTCAGAATTATTACCTTGGGATGGGATTGATTGATAAAACCGCGATCACATTGATTGAGGTCGCATCACTTAGCAAGCTAGCCAACAGAAGGATTCGTAGTGAATTGCTCACGATCTGAGAATATTATACCGAGTCTGAGATGAGGATCTGCGCGATTTGGGAGTTAAAGTGATATTAAAAGAAAATACACAGGCGCAAATCTTGAGGTCAGAGATTGTAATGCCTTCAGATCGGCTAACATCGGACTTTGAGACAGAGTTGTGAACAAAATAAAAATGTTTCCAGAGACAGAGCAAAGATCCACACGAAAGGGGGAAGGCATAAAGCCTTGACAGAGTGTGATACTAACATTTCGTAGAGGTCCAGACAGAATGTTGGCAAAAGAACTTTGACCAAATGGAAAAACTGATGCACGAGTGCTGAACAAGGCGTGATGTGCAGGGTACTGTAAAGATATGATTTATTAAGCCAATTTCGAAACTGAGGTCAAGTTTTTTTTTTTTTTTTTTTAATCATCAACTGCAAATTACATTACGGATCTGGAATCGTCATTCGGAATGGAAACGCAGAGGATTTTCAAGATCAAGATGCAATCATAATACATATCTAGAATTGTCATTCAAACTGGAAACGCATAGGATTTTCAAGATCAAGATACACTCCTATTTAAAAATTCTGGAACACGCCTTTCCATTTTCAAATTAGAACACAACAAAGATTTAAAGATCAAATGACAGACAAGGTTTAAGCCATCAATGTACAGGAAGCAATCGCTGGAGTGTAGCTAATTGCCAGATCTTAATTCGTTATTCAGATCTCGGAGTTTAATGGGAGTTGAATACATAACCAGAGTATCCAATCGGTAGCCAATCGCAGAGTTGAGGTAGCATTTCATTGCAAAGACAGGGTATTGATTCTTCGAGGTTCAATCACCGAGATGATTTAAATGTTTAATGAATGGGATGGACACTAAATCAACAGTCTTCAATCTCAGATACGTTAATACCAAAAGCAGAGTTTAGATCGCCGAGCATTGACAACAGGCTCCCGATTTGGCTGTTTCTGATTGCTGGTTTTACACAAGGATAGATATATTGAAATCACAGATCGAAATTAATTAAACATAGCCAACGTTGTCGAGGAATAAATAAATTAAATATCAGATCACATTAAAATGTTGATAATGAATCAGATCAAATTTCGGTATATATATAAACATCATCACAGCAATCGCTTTTCGGCTTTTTTTTTATTTTTTTATTTAAATTTGCACAGATATTTAGAATAAAAAACCATGGAAACGATCTTAGCAGATCGGATTTCCACTAATTGAACCATAGGTTTTTAAAAATAAATCTACAGGGTCGTCATTGGGGATCGACTTTCACGCCTTTACACAGAGGATTGCAATTTAAAAAGGAATCAGAGTTGAAATGGAAGAATGCAATCTGGGCTTTGTATGGGTCTAAACTTTACACAACAAGATTTTTACTCGCAGAACAGTTCACTTCTTTTACAGACAGAGTAGTAAGCCCACAATTTAATAGATCGATTCCTGAACCAATGGTTCGATTTGTCGCTGTATGCAGACAATCTAAGTATCACAAAATTTTAATTCTACAGGAAGACATACCAATTCATAATGTATAAGCATATGTGAATCCAAAACAAACACAGAGTTATATTTCCTATATGATAATAGATCGATTTCCAAGCCCTTATAATTTTTTTTTTTTTTTAAAGAAAATGGAGGTGGAATATCAATTTCGAATACTGGAAACAATATAAACAGAAATGTTGAACCTGATTCAATTTTTCAAGTTCGAGATGAAGTAGATCATTGTAGCAGCCGCTAATTTGATTGTCCTAGTCAATCCAACATTGACGAAGATACCGACAACCCCTCGGTATTCTGAGTTCGGTGCCCTCAAGGCTCGATCGGCTCTGATACCAAATGTAGAGCCCCTCCTCTAGGGTCTTTGCTGTTTAACCTGAAACTCAACCACTTGCTACAAAAGAGATTAGAAGCATAATGACTGGATAAATAAACTAAATAAATGAATAAACTAGCAAATTAAAACAAACCATAACCATAACCAGCAAAGCTCGTTTAACCATAGGCGAAGCAACCGTTAGCTCCGCCACCCAACCATAGGCTCATGCTTTCAGTCGCATGGCCTCCCCCGAGCTTTGGGTCGTATAGCTCACACACGTTTTTCAGAAATCCAGCTTGGGATTCCCCTCCCACCAGGATTTCTCAGCCAAACCCTTAGATAGCAGCAAGTCTTTGAGGCATTCAAAAATTACGACAATCATCCAAATCATGGGCCCCTTACCCATTCCTTAAGCCTTCCTTATAAAGGGAAATCTCCTGCGATACATGTCGCTTCATGCATAAATAAATATTTTTAATTATTTATTTAATTAAAACACTCACCCATCCAAGTGTCAGTTTCTCTGGGAAGTGCACCTACATCCCTAAGTTTGCTCTAGTTTGTCCCCCAGATATTTTAATCAACTCCTAGCTTTTAGTTGACTAGGTGTCTAATCTATTTTGCTCCTAAATAATAATTTCTATTATTTTAAATGCTTAACAAAATAACTATTCATGTGCAAATGTCTAAGCTATTGTTATGCATTTGCTAAGTAATAATCTAGAGTTATTCTCCTAAGTTTTTATGCAGTTTAATCTAACAATCAAACTCACTAGGATCACGGTGCCACGCCGTTGGGCTCCTAGTTCCTTAATTTTAATTCCTTGACATGGCACCACTCCGTCGGGTCCAGTCATCCATGGTTTCCATTCCTTGGCATGGTACCTCATCGTTGGGTCCTTGCATCCATTCTTTCCGTTCTCGACAGGGTACCGCATCGTCGGGCCCTTCTGCCACCATATTTCCGTTTTGACTTGCGGGAACTTTTGTAGGGATTTTAGGAACCGTTACCATCCATCCTCCGTCTACATGCTATCTAGGGACTAATGGCGCTGAGGAGTGAGTCCGTTCTCACTGCGCGCCCCTCAACTCGTACGTGACCAGCTCCGTCGTGGCCCACCTCGTACGTCCTCACGCATTCCTCTTGAGCAAGCGGATCAATGCTTATCTGCTCATGCGTGGTATTCTTGTCGGAAGTTGACATCGTCGTCGCTTCCCTTGTGTGTGATTTACCCGTACTCTACGACCCTCCATGTTCCTTTGTGTGTCCATTGGTGAACCGTCTCACTTGTTTCTACCCACACTTCTCACAACAAATTATCAGTAGCACTGTTCTCAACAATCATCATCTGGTTTCTAACTCTAGCATTGTTAAACATTTATGATTTATTCAAACTGCTCATTCATCTTATCAAATATACATTTCGTCGCCAAATACATAATCACCATACAGCTAGTCGTTAAGCATTATTCATGTGTACAAATTTCATATCAAAGTTAATCGTTAAACAATATGAAATCGTCCATTCACAATAACTACCCAAATGCACATATATCAATCAATCATAATCATAAATATACTCAAAATAAAATCATAGGGTTATTTTATTAATGTTTCAAACAGTAGGGTGACTCAGTAGGTGCCCTCAATGTCTATAGTAGTCTAGGGGCACTACAAGTAGTCACTATTCAAAGAATCATTTTCGGTTCTTTTGGTGATATAAGTCGCACCGGTGCATGTATATAACCCCCCCGATACTCCAATGTAATATTTATTTTCCCCTTTATTATTAAAATATATCATGTTACATTACATCACATCACATCCTCTCCCCCATACTAGATCGTAAGTACCTCACTACTATCTATGAAATAAGTACATATATAATTATAAATAACTCATATATATATATAAACACAACATATATAAATACCTCTCTATATACATATATCATTCATTATAATAAAGATATATTATAATGCCAATCTATTCACTATGCTCTCCACTTATGTCCATTATAAAAAGCTATTATAATGCCAAACTACTTACCAGTGCTTCTATAAATCAAATGACCTGGTAAGTATTTAGTAAATCATTATGCGGTGTATGTTGAATGTGAACACACAGGTGCATATATATTTAGATGGCACACTGGTATGAATTATTTCATAAAATGCATCGATAAATATCTCATATCAAATGTAGCGGATATTTTCTTCTGTAGGGACTTTTGCATATGTTCATGTCTAGTCTGTTTGTAGTTAGGATGCACCTGTGTGCCAAAGAGATATGAATGCACCGGTGCATGTTTATTTGATTAGATGCACCAGTGTAATCTGAAAATCATGTGGTTTGATGTGTCATATTAAAATTATATACTCATGTCAAATGTTATTTTAGTATTCAATCACACCAATTACAATATTTCATAGTATATATGTTGCTTAAACTCACCTTACTCTTACAAAATGGTTTCCAAACTATATTGGAAGTTAGATTGTGATAAATTTCTTAAAAATATTTTAGGACTGTAGATGCATATATTGATTATTGATTTGGCTCAAATGCAGGGAGAAAAGGTTACAGTATCAAATGGTCAATTCTTCAAATTCCAGATCCTTCCATCTTGTTCAAAGTTCGACAAGGTCTCCCTTTCCATCTCCAGTAAGTTTGGGTTTTATTTATATTTTGACTATTTATTTGAATTTATGATACTTATCCATGTGAATATGAGTATCATTTTATTCTATATTGTAAGATCTTGATTAAGGTTTGAGTTCGTATGCACAAGACATTCCACCAATTTCAAAATGTTGTAAGCTCTTATCAGGAGCAAAATAAAACAAGCAGTTCATAGATGAAAATGTGGAGCCTCTTTACCCCGCTAATTGTAACATGCCATCTTCAAGCTGCAATCCATGTTCATCAATGGTAATTCGTCGTGAGCTGGATTTATTTTATGAAACCCCAGTATTTTGTGGTTGTTCAAACTGTCAAGGGTTGAAGGATAACCCTTAGCGTGTCACTCTCACCCATTAAACAATGATATATTACCCAATGTTGTCATGTCCCCTCCCATCGATCTAACACAAGGAAGGGAACATGACTACAGATATTGGGATTTTTCCAAACACTCTGCCCCATTCATCATATTTATTCAAATAAAGGCATATGTGTGTGCATATCTATCAAACACAACGGAAGTAAAATTCTTCTACACACATATATCATGCAATTTCCAGCATATTGATAACATTCATCAAATAATCAAAACCTTGCAAAACTAAAGCACATAAATAAAATACTCATCTTGATGTAATGTTGTCCCAAGCAACAAGCTATGTCACTGCAACGTTGCACCCAAACATAGTCCGACTGTGCTCATTAATCTCTCAGGATAGTTGCCACCTCTGAGCTAGGCATGATTTCTACAAGGAAAAGGGGACTCTCAAGCTCAACACAGCCCAATAAAACATCACATCTAAGCCAATCCAGTCCATAGTTGGGTTTATCAGGTCAATGTGAACCCTTCTATTTTTGGATGCTTGCACTCAAGTTCAAGCCAAAAAAATGGATACCCAACCCATACACAACAAGCTCAATTATTGGGCATGGATACCCATTTTTAACAATGGGATTTACAAAACAGAATGTCCATGGGTTTTCCCCAATCGTGGCACAACAAAATGACTTATGGGGAGGGAAACATCATCCACAGGGGAACAACTCGAATTTCCCATAGATATAGGGGCATTTAAATGGAGAAAATGACCTCTCAGGATACCCAAATCGGGTTTGTTTTCTTCCCCGCAGCTCTACAACACAAAAACTCCCTCTTACCAGCTAGAAACCAAGGAAACACTGGGAAAACGTGGAGGAAAAATGCCCCACCAGCTAGAACTGCATGAGGGAGCAAAGGAAATGGGTGAATAATGGTTTGGGGAGAAAATCCGTGTCTCTTTTATTTCCCAAGAAGACAAACACGAATTTCCACCTATGGTGGATTTCCCATACTCGAATTTGGACATTCATACCTCTCCATTCCCCAAGGCATTAACTAGATCAACCAAATCTTGGAAGAAATAAATGATTGGGTGCAAAATTCAACATGGGTAGTTGAGGGTTCATGGGTTCTTGTAACATACCCTATTTGCTGGAAAACATTTTGTGTTAAGAAACATTATGATAACTTTTATTGTAAAGTTTATGTTGGACAGGTGTCCAAGGATGACTGTAATTTGCACAATATATTATTATTAAATAAATAAAATAAGAGACAAACACCTAAGAGGATTATTGAAAGAGTGGTTATTGATCCACTAGGTGGAATGGAAATTGGGGTAGAAGGAAATGGACAAGTGGCAGCATCATGATGCAACTAACTAGCTACTGGTATGGGGCAACTCCCTTGAAATGTGGTCATAGTGCCCTGAAAGATGGGACTGGATCTTAAGGCTCATTTATTCCAAACTAACCACTAAAAGACCTAGGCAGTCTATATAATAGCCATCAAATATTGAACTGAGGTTCATCACTTTTCCTGACGAGAAAACTTACCTTGGGGTTTTGCTATGTTTGCACAAAAGAGATTTGATGAGGGGATATGCTATGTTGTTCATCATGTTGTGAGTTTTCCAAACTCTTATTGAGTTCAGGAGGTTGATGCTGAGTGGAGAAGGAATTTTATTTCAGGAGGTTGATACCGAGTGGAGAAGGTATTTTGAGTGCCTTGCTTCTACACAAATTCCACCCACTTATTGGATCAGTAATCAGGCTTGGGGGTTCACTAGAAGTCAGCAGTTGAGCTACTTCTTCTGAAGTAGGTTGGGAGGAACAAGCCTCCTTGGGTGTTTGTTGGCCCTATCGTTAGTTACAGGTTCTAGTGTCTTATCTATTTTATTTTTAAGTTCTGTTATCTATTTTTGAATATTTAGAGTTCTGTTGTTTATTTAATTTTCACTGTTTATTTTATAAGTTTATTTCAGTTCCTGTGTAAATTAATAATTCTGTATAAATTTGATTTGAATGAATAAAATAGTCTCTGTATTTTTTCCCATCAAAAAGGAACAGCATCATACTCCAGTACAGAAACAGATTAAGATAGATAGATATGATAGGCAAACTGCCATGATGATGGAAGTACCATTTTATATGTTCTGTTAAATTATCCGCTGATATTAATTAGTCTTATCTACTGCATTTTATTCACAGTACTATTCTTATTTCCATTCTTTTCATCAAAACAGTAAATCCATTTCATAGAAATAACAGAGTTTATATTAGATAAAGAAATCATTTATGCTCTTTACATTTTTGTTTTCCAAATGTTTATTATCAAAGAATACTGTTTGTATATTTTTCAAATTCATAAATGTTTGAGACATTTGCAATAAAAATCTATGCTTAGTTATGCAATTGTTATAGTCAATGTACAAAACCCTAAACTCTAACAATTTGGATGACAAACACATCTCATCCTTGTTCTTTTTCACACACATCACAGCACATTCATTAAACTGTAAATTATTCCTGTAAATTGATTTAGATCATATTTTGGTATCCATTCCAAAGACTTTCTTTTATTTTTACTAACAATAGACAAACCAAGCATATTTTTATCCAAATCATTACTATAGGTCGGATAGACTAATTTCAATTATCATTTCAAAAGTTTAAGACATTAAAATGTCTGTAGGAGCAGAGTCAAACATTTTCACAAAACAGTAGTTGATGCCGAAACATATCAACGAGCACATCAACATTTAGGCATAGCCAAACCCTAATCTCTCACAAGTTTTCAAATCAAAAGCACAAACATTTCATACAAATCGACGATAAGGCATTAGGTCGAAGTCATCACATATTTCAACACTTAACTATTGATTTAATAACAGTAGCAGCGTTTTTCATTACACACATTGCATACGATTTCCTTTTCTATCTTTTAAACATTCGTGAGCTTACAGTCCAGAAAGAAGCACGATAGCACAAGTGTGATTAAAACCTAGTTTGCACAAACATTACCATTTTACACAGAGACTGTTTAAACATGAATTATTTCCACTTCTTAAACCAACAAGTTACAACTTTCATTCACGAGCCAAGCCCCAAATCTACAAACACAAAACAGTCACGGCCACATAGTTTGCAAAAAAGATCTTTTATATTATCATCTCAACAGAGTTTGAATCCCTACTTAACGAAGGAACGTTGCCAAGTTTAAAACCCAGAACCCAAAACACTGTACAATAACATATCAACTATCACATTGACTCTGCAAACTAAGAAACAACCCAGGATTTCAACCACGATTTCTAGAACAGGTGATACAAATGTTTGCACGAATCTGCCAGGAGAACCTACGAGGGTTTACCACCAGGCTTACCAATTATTTCGCATTGCTATCCATTTCCATCATCCCAGCACTGTGAATACAAAACGATGGCATTACCTTCCACAAGATCTGCGAGGAGATAGTAACGATTTCAAATGAATAATGGAAAATCAAAGAAACATAATACATAACTTGGAAAAACGAGATGACTTACCTTGCATTCGAATGGAACGCTTCTGGCTTCCAAAACCTTCAACCAACGCAGCGAAGTTGACATGCAACTTAACCACAACCAAGCTTAGAGTCAAACCTCACCACTAACCTAAATTGCCACCGAACGAAAGCCACAGGGCTTCGACGTTACTCTTTCAGCAAACTCAAGCACTTATACAGTGGTTTCACATTAAAATTACATAGAATGGAGGCACAATTCCATCCACAACCGCCCAGGGTCGAGCCCTGTAAACCAGCGGCCTGTCGGCCTCTTCTCCCAAAAGAAAATCACAAAATGAATGCACGAAGAAAAAAATAACGCTAAGGAAAGATTGACTAGGGTTTTACACATCTCAACAATCGAGACATTGAGATCAATGATCAAGATTGAGCCAGCATAACCACGATAGTACCAAGGCAGAGTTATGACCAAACCAAATCAATGACTTCATTTAATACCCAGAACAGTCGGATGCCATATCACCAGGACTAAGCTTACAGTTCGGTGATGCATCACCAATTCTTACCACTGTTATCACATGGAGCCAGACACGTAAGAGCCAGCATAGCAATCACTAACACCACACAGGATCGAATTTAATGCTAAGATCTCACGGAGAAGTCTGCCAGAGCCTCGACTGCAACGACATTTAATTCATATCAGAACCGAGTTATGGTAACAGCGCAACTCTCGGGATAGTAACACTTCCATACAACTACATTACAACCATGTTATAAGTTAACAAACCATAGTATGGATACATCGATACCATAACACAACGATGTATAATCCAAACCTTAAACATTATCATGACATTTCGTTCACGATAAGAGCATTAACATTTGTTCTAAGTTTATATAGCACATATATGTATTGCACATCCGAACCATAGGGTTTACATATAACATTTCCACAATGATATTCGCATAGTCTCCATAGGTTATCACAACAATGGAATCGATATATTTTATATATCAAGCATGTATTAGAAATTAATACATTGCCTTAGTAAGGTAGGCACTACTACAAAGTTAAACATTTAACTCATGCATTTAAATAAACATGCAACCACAATTATAATAGCTAGGCCATATTACGTTCATAATAGCTAGGCCACTTGCATAAGGTTAGTGAAATGAAAATGTAACCCTCACACTGTATTGAAAGCTAGGGTTTGACACCAACCCTATAGGTCGTATGCTATTATGTCTAAATAGCATATTGTTCACAAGTTGACACAACACAAACATCATTGCTATAACAATTTTAAGACTTATTACATTGCAGCCATCACTTCCAGGAGATTCACTTAATTATAATGATGACACTATCATTCATAAGATCAAACTGGTCGCATTTTCAGACTATTAAACTAAGTTGTAATACCCCTAATCCTACCAACAGATACAATGAGTATAGTGTATAATATTGCTAGTGACACATACAAATATTACCATAAAGACAATACAAGTTGACGAAGTTAAACCGAAGTTACATACCATCGACATCTTAATGCACGGTAGATTATACAATTATCTTAAACATAGAGACGACAAGCTGAAGCTTACAACTTGTCTTGTAAAAACTGGAATTACTCTATAACCTTACCTGCAGATCTGCGAAAGAAAGAATCCAATGCTTTAGCTTTCAAAGCTAAGTAAACCCAAGGGCACCTGGTAGGAAACCCTTCAGAATTATGCAAACAAATTCATCAGTATTGTTACCAGATCTTTACACATAACGAAATAAACATTGTTCTATTGCATCTTACTTACAACCAAGTACATTTTCATGTTTAAAATAAATACAACAATTTTATGAAGCAATTATCATCTATTAGTTAATCATTATCATTCTGCAGATAGCATTTATCTTATAAAATAGGGTATATCAATTTTTATTTTTATTTTTTGCGATTTTGGGGATGTTTCATGTGGTATCAGAGCGCAAGTTCAAACTCTAGGCCTGATTGAGGCTCATGCGCGCAAACAGAAAAATAAATCAGAAAGTTTATGTTACTAACTTTTGTAATTTAATTTTATTTTTGCATAGAACAGATTGAACTTTAATTGCAGGTATGGAAATACCAGAGGAATCAGCAAAGGACAGATCTCCTCGTAATGAACGTCTTAATCATAATAACACTGAAGGAATTTATGTTGAGTTAAACAACCAGTCTTCTGAAATTTTACGCACTGTACAGATTTAAAATCTGAGTTAAAAGCTGTTAAAGAAGAAAATGAACGGATCCTTAAGGTACAGGAACAGCTACAATAGAATTTAATAGGAAACTGTCATAGTGATGAAATAGGCAGAAAATCAGAATTTAAGGCTGATTCTGAAATAATGTCCCACCAACATAAGCATAAGAAAACAAGAAATGATAAAAGGAACAGTTACTCATCTTCTAAATCTGATTCAAGTAATGAAGACATAAATTATGACAGCAGTAACAGTGAATGCTGCTCTAAAAAGAGAAAACATAAGCATCATGAATAGATTACTGGGGAATTTAAAAAGATTAGGCCACCTACTTTTAATGGGGAAAGTGAGAAGGGTGAGATAGCAGAAGCTTGGCTGTCTGGAATGAAAAAGTACTTTAATATTTATGATTACTCTTCTCAACTGAAAGCCAAGATGGCTATTTACAATCTAACCGAAAAGGCAGATATCTGGTGGCAGGATCTTAAAAGAATCAAGAGCATAAAAGAAAAAGAAGTAACTTGGACTATGTTTAAAAGTTTTTTAAAAAAAAAGTTTTTGTCAGAACAGTACTTTGAAGATAAGTCAAAAGAGTTTTACGATTTAAAGTTGGGTACATTGAACATGAAAGAACTGTGCAGCAAGTTCCTTAGCTTGCTGAGGTACGTGCCCTACATGGTTGAGGAAAAGTCTAAAGTGCAAAGGTTTCTCAGTTGTTTACCTTTTAATATAAAAGATCGTATTGAGTATGATAATCCTTCCACTTTGGAAGAGGCCATGAGGAAACCAAATTTTTGTTTTGACCAAAACAAAAAAAGAGAAGGGACAACTGGCTGGAAGAATAGTAAGACTAATCAGTACGATTATAAAAAAAAGAATTTTAATCAGAATGCTGGAGGTTTTAAGAAAAATTTTAATAACAAAAATTTTCCTAATAATTATCGGAGTAATACATCTCAGAACTCTACTGCTGCATGAAATGTACCTAATAATAATAATCACAACAATAACAATAACAATATGTATGCTGAACAGAAAGGACCCATAAAGTGCTATGAATGTGGCGGACCACATAAGAGAGCAGATTGCTAATGCAACAAGAGGAAAGCCAATTACATACATACTATGCTAGCAAAACCTACAGTTTGAGATATCGCAAGAGAAATGCCCAGGATAAATGCAGCATTGGAGAACCGTCAAGCGGACCATCAAACATCCATGGTCAAAATTGAAGGTATGATACAAAACAAGTCTATTTCTATTTTAATAGATCCGGGTGCAAATCTAAGTTATATTTCACCTACTTTAGTAAACCATTGCAAGTTAAAAATAGAGAAATTTGATAATGCATGGTTAGTTCAACTTGCAACAGGAACTAAAAGAAAGGTTACATATTATGTTAAGAATTGTGAAGTATTTTTAAATCAGCTGAAAACGCAAGTTAATATGAATGTTTTACCCTTAGGTTCATATGATTTGTTGATAGGCATGGATTGGCTTGAACAACATAGATTTATACTGAATTGTTATGATAAATCTTTTACATGTATAAATAATGAAGGTAATTCAGAAACAGTAAAAGGAATTCATAGGCAGATTTTTGCCTTACAAGTAAAGAGAGCTGCCAGAAAAGGTTGTAAATTGTTTGTTGTTAATGTTGTTAATGATGAGCATACATCTAAAGAAGACAAGTTAAAACTAGAGGATATTCCCATCCTTAGGGACTTTTCTGATGTATTCCCGGAAGAAATTCCAGGATTACCTCCGAAAAGAGAACTTGATTTCACCATTGAGTTAGTACCTGGTGCGGTACCAAACTCAAAGGCCCCCTATAGAATGAATATTATGGAGTTAAATGATTTAAAATATCAATTGAAAGAATTAATAGATAAAAACTACATAAGGCCTAGTGTGTCCCCTTGGGGAGCACCAGTAATTTTTGTTAAAAAGAAGAATGGTACCATACGTTTGTGCATTGACTACCGTCAGCTTAATAAAATGACAATTAAGAACCGGTATCCCTTACCCCACATAGATGATCTATTTGATCAAGTACACGGAGCAGAGATATTCACTAAAATTGATCTAAGGTTGAGTTATCATCAAGTCCGAATAAAAGACGAGGACATATTAAAAACTGCATTCAGAACGCGTTATGGACACTACGAGTTCGTAGTTATGCCTTTTGGGATAACCAATGCACTGGCAGTGTTAATGTGTTTAATGAACAACGTTCTGCATAAATATTTGGATAAGTTTGTAGTGGTATTCATTGATGATATCCAGGTTTACTCAAAAACTAAAGAAGAGCATGACAAACATCTAAAAATCATTTTAGAAGTACTTAGAGATCATTAGCTTTACGCTAAGTTCAGTAAGTGTGATTTCTATAAAGTTAAAATTCAGTATTTGGGTCATATAATTTCAAAAGATGGTATTTATGTTGATCCTGATAAGATAAAAGCAATAAATGAATGGCATGTCCCTAAAGATGTAATTGATGTACGGTCATTCATGGGAATAACGGGTTATTATAGAAAGTTTATTGAAGGGTTCTCTAGAATTGCTAACCCCATCACTTCTTTGCAGAGGAAAGGGAAGAAATTCATATGGGATCAAAATTGTCAAGATAGCTTTAATAAGTTAAAAGAATTGTTAACTACTGCACCCATCTTAAAAATTGCATATCCTAATAAGGATTTCGTTGTATGCACGGATGCATGCAATGAAGGACTTGGAGGGGTCTTAAGTCAAGAAGGTCATGCAATTGCTTTTGAGACAAGGAAGTTAAAAATACATGAAAAGAATTATGCAACGTATGATCTTGAGTTGGCAGCCGTGATACATGCTTTAAAAATGTGTCGCCTTCACTTGATCGGAAGAAAATTCATTTTAATGACTGATAATAAGGGTTTAAAGTATTTATTGGATCAAACAAATCTTAACGCAAGGCAAGCTAGGTGGTTAGTTTTCCTTAGCGAGTACGATTTTCAGATCCATCACCTTAATGGAAAGGAAAATAAGGTTGCTGATGCATTGAGCAGAAATGCTAGATTGAGTTTTGTGGCAGCAATCAGTACTTTTAAAATTGATCTAGAAAATCAGATCGAAGAAGGAATTAAGCAAGACGAAAATTACAAAAAATTACATGATAAAGTGGCTGAAAATTCATCTGAAAATGTTATAACATATTACAGTATTAATGAAAAAGGCTTCTTAACTTACAAAAACAGAATTTATGTGCCTAATTTTTCGAAGGTTAAATTGCCAATTTTAGATGAAGTTCACAAGAGTCCTTATTCAGGGCATCTTGGTTATTAGAAAATGATAACTATGTTAAGAAAAGAGTATTTTTGGCCCAACATGAAGAGTGAAATTGTTGAATATATAGATAGATGCTTTGACTGTCAAACTATTAAAGCTGAACACCAACATCCAGCTGGGATATTGCAGCCCTTACCAATTCCAGAATGGAAATGGGAAATTATAAACATTAACTTTATTACAGGTTTGCCTAAAAATCAGAAGCAGAATGACTCAATTATGGTTGTTGTTGATAAACTTAGAAAAGCTGCTCATTTTATTCATGTTAAAACTACTTTAAAGTCTTCTAACATTGCAGATATTTTCATGAAGAAAATTTTTCGCTTGCATGGAATTCCAAAGGTAATTATTTCAGACCGAGACTCTAAGTTCACCGGTAACTTTTGGACAACACTGTTTAAAGGATTAAATACTAAGTTAAATTTCAGCACTTCTTTCCACCCACAAACTGATGGTCAAACAGAAAGAGTAAATCAGATTTTGGAAAATATGTTAATATTGTATGTTAAAGATCATCCATCTAAGTGGCAAGATTACTTGCACTTAGCAGAATTTTCCTACAATAATAATTATCAAGCATCTGCTAAGTTAATTCCATTTGAAATTTTGTATGGAAGAAAATGTTGTACTCCAATTTCTTGGGATAATCCTGTAGACAGATTGATGTTAGGACCAGATTTATTGAAAGAAATGGAGCTAACCATGAAACAGGTTCAAGGTAACTTAAAAGTTGCCCAAGATCGACAGAAAAGCTATGTTGATTTGAAACGCACAGAAAGAGAATTTCAGGTAGGAGACCATGTTTTTATAAAGGTAAAGCCCAAGAAAATTTCTTTGATGCTTGGGAGTTGTGCTAAATTAACACCAAGGTATTGTGGACCATTCGAAATCCTATCAAGGATAGGAGCTGTTGCATATCAATTGGCATTGCCATACAATTTAAAAATCCACAATGTTTTTCACGTTTATGTTTTAAAGAAGTATGTGCATGATGCTACTCATGTGCTGAATTGGAATGACATACAGGTGGAACCCAAAGGAGATTTTCAGGTGGAACCGAACTGTATTCTAGACCGGAGGGAAATTATGCTTCGAAATCACACCATAGGGCAGGTAAAGGTGCAATGGAAGCACCTTAGCCCTGATGAAGCTACTTGGGAGATGGAAAGTAATATGAGGGTACCATATCCAGTTCTGTTCCATGAGGAACTTGATGATGCATAAGCAACATCTAGGACGATGTTGAGCTTAAGAGGGGGTGTTTGTAACATAGCCTATTTGGTGGAAAACATTTTGTGTTAAGAAACATTATGATAACTTTTATTGTAAAGTTTATGTTGCACAGGTGTCCAAGGATGACTGTAATTTGTACAATATATTATTATTAAATAAATAAAATAGGAGACAGACACCTAATAGGACTGTTGAAAGAGTGGTTACTGATCCACTAGGTGGAATGGAATCTGGGGTAGAAGGCAATGGACAAGTGGCAGCATCATGATGCAACTAACTAGTTGTTGGTATGGGACAACTCCCTTGAAATGTGGTCATAGTGCCCTGAAAGATGGGACTGGAGCTTGAGGCTCATTTATTCCAAACTGACCACTAAAAGACCTAGGAAGTCTATATAATAGCCGTCAAATATTGAACTGAGGTTCATCACTTTTCCTGACGAGGAAATTTACCTTAGGGTTTTGCTGTGTTTGCACCCAAGAGATTTGATGAGGGGATATGCTATGTTGTTGATCATGTTGTGAGTCTGCCAAACTCTTATTGATTTCAGGAGGTTGATGTTGAGTGGAGAAGGCATTTTATTTCAGGAGGTTGATACTGAGTGGAGAAGGTATTTTGAGTGCCTTGCTTCTACAAAGATTCCACCCACTTATTGGATCAGTAATCAGGCTCAGGGGTTCACTAGAAGTCAGCAGTTGAGCTGCTTCTTCTGAAGCAGGTTGGGAGGAACAGGCCTTCTTGGGTGTTTATCAGCCCTATCATCAGTTATAGGTTCTATTGTCTTATCTATTTTATTTTTAAGTTCTATTATCTATTTTTGAATATTTACAGTTCTGTTGTTTATTTAATTTTCACTGTTTATTTTATAAGTTTATTTCAGTTCCTGTGTAAATTAATAATTCTGTATAAATTTGATTTGACTGAATAAAATAGTCTCTATATTTTTCCCCATGCAAAACAGAACAACATCGTACTCTAGTACAGAAACAGATTAAGATAGATAGATATGATAGGCAAACTGCCATGATGATGGAAGTACCATTTTATATGTTGTGTTAAATTATCTACTGATATTAATTAGTATTAACTATTGCATTTTATTCACAGTACTATTCTTATTTCCATTCTTTTCATCAAAACAGTAAATCTATTTCATAGAAATAACAGAGTTTATATTAGATAAAGAAATCCGTTTTTCTCTTTACATTTTTGTTTTCCAAATGTTTATTATCAAAGAATACTGTTTGTATATTTATCGAATTCATAAATGTTTGAGACAGTTGCAATAAAAATCTATGCTTAGTTATGCAACTGTTATAGTCACTGTACAATACCCTAAACTCTAACAATTTGGATGACAAACACATCTCATCCTTGTTATTTTTCAAACGCATCACAGCACATTCATTAAACTGTAAATTATAATTGTAAATTGATTTAGATCATATTCTGGTATCCATTTTAAAGACTTTCTTTTATTTTTGCTAACAATAGACAAACCAAGCATATTTTTATCCAAATCATTACTGTAGGTCGGATAGACTAATTTCAATTATCATTCCTAAAGTTTAAGACATTACAATGTTTGTAGGAGCAGAGTCAAACATTTTCACAAAACACTAGTTGATGCTAAAACATATCAAAGAGCACATCAACATCTAGGCATAGCCAAACCCTAATCTCTTACAGTTTTCTAATCAAAAGCACAAACGTTTCATACAAATCGACGATGAGGCATTAGGCTGAAGCCATCACATATTTCAACACTTAACTATCGATTTAATAACAGTAGTAGCATTTTTCATTACACACATTGCATATGATTTCCTTTTCTATCTTTTAAACATTCGTGAGCTTACCGTCCAGAAAGAAGCACGATAGCACAGGTGTGATTAAATCCTAGTTTGCACAAACATTACCATTTTACACAGAGACTGTTTAAACATGAATTATTTCCACTTCTTAAACCAACGAGTTACAGGTTTCATTGACGGGCCAAGCCCCAAATATACAAACACAAAACAGTCATGGCCACATAGTTTGCAAAAAAGATCTTTTATATTATCATCTCAACAGAGTCTGAATCCCTACTTAACGAAGGAACGTTGTCAAGTTTAAAACCCAGAACCCAAAACTCTGTACAATAACATATCAACTATCACATCGACTCTGCAAACTAAGAAACAACCCAGGTTTTTCAACCATGATTTCCAGAACAGGTGATACAAATGTTTGCCACGAATCTGCCAGGAGAACCTACGAGGGTTTTCCACCGGGCTTACCAATTATTTCGCATTGCTATCCATTTCCATCATTCGAGCACTGTGAATATAGAATGATGGCATTACCTACCACAAGATCTGCGAGGAGTTAGTAACGATTTCAAATGAATAATGGCAAATCAAGGAAACATAATACATAACTTGGAAAAATGAGATGACTTACCTTGTAGTCAAATGGAACGCTTATGGCTTCCAAAACCTTCAACCAACGCAACGAAGTTGACATGCAACTGAACCACAACCAAGCTCGGAGTCAAACCTCACCACTAACCTAAATTGCCATCGGAAGAAAGCCACAGGGCTTCGACGTTACTCTTTCAGCAAACTCAAGCACTTATATAGTGGTTTCACATTAAAATTACAGAGAATGGAGGCACAATGCCATCCACAACCGCCCAAACTGCAATGACATTTAATTCATATCAGAACTGAGTTATGGTGACAGCGCAAATCTCAGGATAGTAACACTGCCATACAACTACATTACAACCATGTTATAAGTTAACAAACCATAGTATGGATACATCGATACCATAACACAACGATGTATAATCCAAACCTTAAACATTATCACGACATTTCATTCACGATAAGAGCATTAACATTTGTTCTAAGTTTATATAGCACATATATGTATTGCACATCCGGACCATAGGGTTTACATATAACATTTCCACAATGATATTCACATAGTCTCCATAGGTTATCACAACAATGGAATCGATATATTTTATATATCAAGCATGTATTAGAAATCAATACATTGCCTTAGTAAGGTAGGCACTACTACAAAGTTAACCATTTAACTCATGCATTTAAATAAACATGCAACCACAATTATAATAGCTAGGCCATATTACATTCATAATAGCTAGGCCACTTGCATAAGGTTAGTGAAATGAAAACATAACCCTCACACTGTATTGAAAGCTAGGGTTTGACACCAACCCTATATGTCGTATGCTATTATGTCTAAATAGCATCTTGTTCACAAGTTGACACAACACAAACATCATTACTATAACATTTAAGACTTATTACATTATAGCCGTCACTTCCAGGAGATTCACTTAATTCTAATGATGACACTATCATTCATAAGATCAAACTGGTCGCATTTTCAGACTGTTAAACTAAGCCGTAATACCACTGATCCTACCAACATATATAACGAGTATAGTGTATAATATTGCTAGCGACACATACAAATATTACCATCAAGACGATACAAGTTGACGAAGTTAAACCGAAGTTACATACCATCCACATCTTCATGCACGACAAATTATACAATTATCTTAAACATAGAGACAACAAGCTGAAGCTTACAACTTGTCTTGTAAAAACTGGAATTACTCTATAACCTTACCTGCAGATCTACAAAAGAAAGAATCCAATGCTTTAGCTTTCAAAGCTAAGTAAACCCAAGGGCACCCGGTAGGAACCCCTTCAGAATTATGCAAACAAATTCATCAGTATTATTAACAGATCTTTACACATAACGAAATAAACATTGTTATGTCGCATCTTACTTACAACCAAGTACATTTTCATGTTTAAAATAAATACGACAATTTTATGAAGCAGTTATCATCTATTAGTTAATCATTATCATTCCGCAAATAGCATTTATCTTATAAAATAGGCTATATCAATTTTATTTTGCGATTTTGCGATTTTTGGGATGTTACAGTTCTCTAATTGACACTTGGCTTGACTTGATTGGCTCCAAGGGTTTGAATATTTCCCTCCCAAATCCTTGTAAAAATCATGCACCCCATCTCTTGTTGCATTGCATTGCATTACATAGCTAGTTGTGGGTATTTTATTAAAATGCATATTTACATGATATTTGCAATTCCATTTTGCCTAGATAGCACGCAAACCATATGCATCACTAAATCAATGGAGAGGCCTTGGCCTTGATCTCCTCACCATGATTTTATAACAATATTACATCCTTTACATTTTAATGTAATGGGGTCAGAATCGGGATATTACAAATGTTGATGGTCTAATACCCCCTACTATAGTAAAAAATCCAATAGGTGATATAGAAAAGGCACGTAGGAACACTTCCCTATGCTGATTTTTTTAAAAGTTGGAATCCAAAAATACTATATCTCGTCCTTAATTGATGAACCCCTCTGCTTATGTTCAGTCAACTAAAATTTCTAGTGACCCAAAGTATGATATGAATTCCACCCAACACATGTCTACTATAAGATCCAAAAATTCGCATGAGTTGAGAGAAAAACTATTAAAGTACACACCAAGCTCTATCCAATTGTTGGAGGGTTGTGATGATTTCTTCCTTCCTATGAATTTGCAAAGTAAATATCAAACTTCTTATAACCATGCTTTGTATTTCGCTTGGCCATCTTCTCTACCTGTGCAAGATGTTGGAATTGGATTCTCCTTTTGTGGTAATTTTTTATGATTTCCAAGTCTAATGTAGATGCTACAAATTTTGGGTTGTTTATCCTTTCACATGTACTCATTCCTCCCAAACAGTCAGTAGAACTTATGCCATTTTGTCGTCTGATCTATTTTCGGTCGGATTACTTGAATATTTTTAGATACAAGCATATCATTTCCATGTATAATATATGCATGAATGGTTATGTTTCTGGAAAATTTAACAGGAAGAACCTATTATATATAGATGGTCATCAATGCACTCATGGGAACATTGCAAGGTTCATAAATAGTTCTAGGTTCTCTTTATTTTCTTGCAATTTTTTCATTTGAGGAACACTTCAATGACAAGGAGTTATTTATGAGAAGGAAAGCGTCCAGATTTGTTTTTGTACATGCAATATGTAGTTTGTCTCTTGGTGACGAGTTGTTAATAAACTATAACTTTCGTAGACCACCAACCACTCATCAAAGATGCCTTGCATTGGGATTACACTTAGATGTCCCCTTGGGGTGTAAGCCAGAAAACCATTAATTAATTGTATTTGTTAATTTTAAATGGGATTCATGTTAATGTATTGCTTAGTTTGGAATTTTGTTTTACAAATTGTTTATTTAATTTATGATTTGATTCTTTTATGGCTAAAATAGGGTATTTTCCATAAACTCCTGATGTGAGTCATCATACACTCAAGGATGTTTGATCACACTATTATCATATGTGTAATTTTCATGCCAAAAAATCTCACACACATATTCATGGATTGCACAACATGTACTACAAGCTTGGATACAATGCTCTGTTTTGATTAATTGTATTTGTTAATTTTTTATGGGATTCATGTTAATGTATTGTTCAATTTCCCATGGGGTGTAGAATAGGCAGATAATGGGTGTATTGTTAAGGATCTCCTTGCATAAGGTCTATTTGAAAATGTATTGCTCAATTTGAATTTTTTTAATATAATGTGGGTGTGATGTTAATTTATCGCTCAATCTGAACGTTTGCTTTATAAATTGTTTGCAGCTTAAATGTTTCTCGTGCTTCTGTAATAATTCTTTTGTAGAATTTTGGATCAAACCATTTGCATTTTGCTTACTAACATCATCGGTGTAATATTCAATATTTTTGAAATCAATATTCTCATGATGAGTGACCCATCTACTATCTCTCATTGCACCCCAATACAATGTCAAGTCGAGAGAAGGAAAAAAAAAGTGTGAAACTTGGAGAGGAAGCATACCAATCATGGTTGAATCAATCACCTATTCGATTTCCACTGCATCCATATACACCAATTAAGAATTCATACATTAATAGTAGTTCTTCACATGTTGGAAATGGAGGAAATGAAGTAGAGGCTGGTATGGATGAGTTATTATGACAAACAAGTTCCATGGATGCAATGATGTTACATACATTACAAGATATTGAGAGATTTTATGACACTCATATGATTGAATTGTTCTTCGAAAACCTTAAATCAACTTCCAACAACCCTCTCTTTGGACCTGGCCAGTCAAAGTATACACAGTTGGGGACAACAATGTTACTATACAACTTGAAAGCAATGTATGGCATGTCAGATGAGTGTTTCTTGGCACTTTTGAGGTAATTGACCATCAACTACCTTATATTTTGAGTAATATTGTCAAGCAATCAACATTGAAAATGGTTTATTTTATGAACGTTAAATGACATGGTACATTTATATTTCCCACTAACTACAGGTTATACAAAGATAAGGTACTTCCAATTGGTAATGTCTTGCTCGACAACTGCAAAGAGGCAAAGTAAATATTGAAAATGTTGGGCGTTGAGTACATATCATATCATGTGTGTCCCAATGATTGTATTCTATATAGAGATGAATATGCAGATAAATATATATATATGTCCAAAATTTGGGCATAAAAAGTACAAAAACAAAAAAAAAACTAAAGCACATGGTCCTCCTCATAAGATATTGAGGCACATGCCTATAATCCCAAGGATTTGAATGCTCTTTCGTTGCAAAGTATTATCTAGGTTGCATGTATGGCATGCATCACAATGAAGTGAGGGAGTTATGTGAATCCCAATAGATTCATTATCCATGAAGCATATAGAGGATACATGGCCCAATAAATTCAAGGATGCAGTACAAAACCTCCGATTGAGCATAGCCATTGATGGAGTCAAGCCATTTTCCCAACCAAAAACCACCTATAATTTTTCTCCTATAGTAGTGATCAATAACAATATCCCCCCATGGTTTTCCGTGAAGAATGAACATCTTATGTTGGCTCTTATAGTCCCTAGTAGAATAAAAGTGAAGGATATGGATGTTTACCTACAACCATTGATCAATGAGTTAAAAGAATTATGGGAAGCGATATAGGTATATGATGTATCAGGACCCATCCCATCAGAGAGGATTTTTACATTGTATGGCATATATGCGTACACCACACATGATTATCCATGGTTAGTATTTTTTCTCGAGTAAATATGTTTTTTTATTTCTTTATATTCAAAGCAATATTTTTTGTCATATTTAATTCAGTGTGACTATCTTGATCTTCAACACTAAATGCATGCTTTGTATACCATAAAATCTGAGGTCTTGTAACAAAAGGTTTTCATGGATGTAAATGTTGGGGACCTTCTATGAAGGCTATGTGGTCCAAATACCTATGAAAGCCAATGTATGACTGCTCTAGGGTATTCCTCCTACAAAAACATCCTTATAGAAGAGAAATGTATGCTTTCAATGGTAAACCAAAGAGAACCCAAATGCCTAAAATGACACCAATTGACTGGCTTAGGGCATATGATAGAGAAAAGGAGAAGGAAATTGCAAAGATGTTCAATTCAAATGGGTAACCTATGTTTAATGGTCCTGAATTCTTTGACACCTATGTTGAGAAAATTCCCAAAGGGATGAAAAGGAAATCTATATTTTATGAGCTCCCATATTAGGAGCATCTTAATATTATCCACTTACTAGATCCCATGCATATATTTAAAAATGTTTCATGTTATTTGTGCAGTCACATATCATCCATAAAAACTGA
Organism: Larix kaempferi; assembly: GCA_027924585.1. NCBI lineage: Eukaryota > Viridiplantae > Streptophyta > Pinopsida > Pinales > Pinaceae > Larix > Larix kaempferi. The sequence goes on from BSBM01000291.1 coordinate 14,334,206, forward strand.
CAAGTTTCCTTCCAAGAGAGATGATATATCTTCAAATACTAAAAAGAAGCATTGGCCAAGACAAGAAAATAGAGGAGAGGATGGCCCCTCTTTTTCATTCAAAAAAGGTGATGTACCATGGATTTTGAATAAAGAAGATCTTAATTTAGAAAAGGAAGTTATAGTGGGTGTGAAGATGCCTTCTTTATATGGATCTACTCTACAACGTTGCATCACTGCAAACAAAAATTTGTTGGGTTTGAATTCACATGACCATCTCAACCTTCTAAGGGTACATATAATTTCATAAAGATGTTTTTATTTTTATTTATATATTTTACTAGAGAATTTAAAATCAATTAAGTATTTGTGTTTACTTTGTAGTGTCATTATCCGTTGTTTGTGCATGTGTGTGTGAACCACAACTTTCCTGATGACCTACAGTGTTCCATATCTAGACTATCTGCATTTGTACGGTGGATCATATGAAAGGATATTTGCATTGCTATCATTCCATGGTGATGTCAAGAGATAGCTGAGATTGTTTGTATGTTTGAGAAGGAACTGACGACGAGTTTCATGGACTTGGAAGTTCATCTTCTAATTCACCTAGTCGATGAAGTTGAATTAGTTAGGCTGGTATCGTGTCCCTGTATGTTCTTCTTGGAGAGGTACATGAAAAAATTGAAGGGAATTTTTTTGACAAAGGGAAAAACCCGAGGGGTCTATGGAATAGGGGTACATACTATATGAGTCATTATATTATTCCAGTGAGTACGTCAAGCAAATCAACCACACACTAGGTGCAGTGATTTGTGATGATGAACATGATAAGGACAAAAGGGATGGGTAGGTACTGGAAATTAAAGGAAAAAGGCACATGATAAAGAGTAAGTAACTTATCTTTCAATATTCACATTTCCACATAGTAACTATTCACAACAAAATTAAAAATCTATATTTGATCCCATACTGTGACAAACCCAAATATACCGAGTCAGTAAATTAGGGATTTTTCAAAAATTTTGTGAATTAAAAACTCTCCATGAATAAATTTCAATTGTGTTAAAGGCCATAAGTCCGCCATCCTTGCATCAAAGAATTAAGGATTAGTTAGTCGTAAGAAACATCCAAGTATGCATAATCATTCCTTTACCTAATTTTTCTACATTCAATACTCTTATAAACCTTAAATACAATGCAAGGGCCTTTAGACAATAATACCAAAACTTATACCACATCATTTCACTTACCGTAACATCCTTACAACTTCTTTTGAAATCCAGGCATTTACACAAGGTAGGTCCTTTTATGGAAACTTCATGGCATAACAACACTTTAGCTAGATATACCATATACATTCTTTAAAATTAACTATTCACCAGATTACTCCTACCATTCCTCATTTAGCTCAAACATACTTTTGTCATTCTAGACTACTATTATATCTTCAAATGTAAGTAACTCCAATGTGCGTATTGGTAAAGCATATTCGAAATAACTTAAGTGTAAGATGTTAATCCCCTTATGCATTTAACCAAAATAATGTCATCAAAATTGTTGAAAGGAGCGACTAGTACTTGTACTATACCAACCTCTCCATTTGACGAGAATACACATTAACAAAACTAACATCCTTAAAAATAATTATCCATACATAAATGAAACCCATCGATCTCTATGCCATAATTTAATATTAATAGCTTCCATGAAAATTATTGCCATACTTTATTTTCAAAATGAACATAATCAAATACTAAATCATTTATGATCACAACTTGCATATCAAGGAACTTAACATTCATTGCATCTATCTTACCACAGAACACATAAGAAGAGTCGAGCATATACACGTGGTTCACCCCCAAACTCATGAGGGATACGTCCACCAAAAGGTCGAATATAATTTATTATCAAAAGGATTTACAATCGACAACTCGGTTGTCGTACTATTTTGTCCAAAAATGGAGAGATTACATCCCGTAACATAGATGCTACTTTTCTACTTTCAAAGCTCTTTTCCTCGAGAGCATTTCCAACAATTCAGAAATGATGCGCAATGCCAATAGACAATGCGTCTATTTTGGGTTTCACAAACAACATATCAATATATGAAATGACGGAAACTAAAACGTTTCCATTGGGCAACTCAAGAGACAGTGAATCTAATTTAAAGCAGACATAATAATGGTAGATCCTCTTAGAGAGAGATCGCCCAACCTGAGACAATTGCAGCATTGTAACCAAATCCTAAATTCTTTATAAGCAATAATCTAAACAATATAAATAATGTTCAAAGGTCTATGCACCTTATCTTGCTTATCATGAATATTGCAGATAGAAAACAAATCCCTTTAGCTTTCCTTCCCCAAACGCAATATAGAAAACAACGAAACAGGGTCTAGTGCTTGCATAGATAGAACAATCATGAAAACAATACATCCCAACAATGCATTTCCATAACAACAGAAAATCCAAACAACACGCTCAGAATGCATTCGCATTCAACACCTAGAGATCTAGATCGAAGATCCCATTCAACACCATCACCATAAAAGGTATCATACCACCATCGATAGGGTCAGATCGCATAGCTTAGCTTAGCATAAAAAAAATAAATTAAAAATTCCGTTCCCCAGCAGAAACGATTCTAGGGAGAATCATCCTACTCAAATCATACTGTCAAATTTTTATTTTTTTTTATCATTCATAAGACTGCGATCGAGCTACAACCCTAATCTGGTAAATCTGATTTCCAATGGGGTTTCCCAGCATCAATGTGAAATTAACTCGCAACAATAAACATAGATCCTAAATCCCGCATCAAGCAATTTCATTCCACAGAGGAGAACACAAATTCGATCTGGAATTAAGTGCAGGCTAAAACCATCAATCACGTAGAAATCAACATGGAAAGAAATAGGGCATCCAGGCAAATGAAAAGACACCAACGAATTTCAAAACAATAGGTCACTTAAGGATATTCTCTACAGTACACAACGTTTTTACCATAGGCAGTTCCTGCAAGCATTATCCACCGAGAAAAGGCCCCTACTCGATATAACTTTTTTTTTTAACAGAGAGCAATGATTCAAATAACCAGGAGACACGTTTTCAGTGCTCAAAGGGGATTGCCTACTGGCTGCAATCATTATAACAAACATCACGAATACACAGTTACAAATTTAAGTCAATTTCTCAATTGATCTGAATCGAAATCAAAGAAATGAAGGAGACAGAGATCTTGGATCTGTCTAGCGAGATTTTATATATATCAATCGATAACAAAACAGAGGTGTGACAGAGATCTTGGATCTGTCGAGCAAGATTTAATATATATCGATCAATAACAAAGACCAATCGATCTAAATCGAAATCAAAAGAATGAAGGAGACAGAGATCTTGGATCTGTCTAACGAGATTTTATATATATCAATCGATAACAAAACAGAGGTGTGACAGAGATCTTGGATCTATCAAGCAAGATTTAATATATATCGATCAATAACAAAGACCAATCGATCTGAATCGAAATCAAAAGAAATGAAGGAGACAGAGATCTTGGATCTGTCTAGCAAGATTTTATATATATCAATCGATAACAAAACAGAGGTGTGACAGAGATCTTGGATCTGTCAAGAAAGATTTAATATATATCGATCAATAACAAAGACAGAGATGTAACAGAGGGAAAGAAAAACGACCACACCTGGGGATCTTGATCTCAAGTGAAAATGAAGTAGGCAATTTCTTAAACTAACACAGTGATAAATTATGCAGGAAGAAGATTATAACACTATGGCAATCTTACCCTATGAAGGGCTCGATATGTAACCTATCAATCTTTTATAGTCACATTAATTTCGCTTGCAAACCAGAACAGAGATATTTCCAAAAACCAGAAGTTCTCCCTACTCAATAAACGACACAATTTCAATGCTTAGAGGGGATCGCCCTACTGGATGCAATCATTATAACAAACATCACGACTTAAGTGGGTCAAAGGAGTGGAGGAAACCCTACCACGGACATCAACGCAGAGAATAGAAGGATAATGAAAACATGCCGTGGTTACTCATACAAAATCAACCAGAGTGCAAGAAACAATATAAACTGATAGATCTCTATTCTAAAATGATTAAATTCCAAGTGATATATGTAGGAAGAGGTGTACCCGAGGAGTAGTGGGAATCGAGTTCTTCATAGAGCTGTCATACCCTGTTCTCAACAAACCCTGCTTTAACGCCAACTCCTTTCCTCAACATCTGTTGGCCAAAAAAATTTCCCCTACTCGTAGCTGTGACCTCTAGTTATAAATCAATGTTGCTACTCTTGGAGGGTCCACCCAGGATCTCGAATCCCTCCTTAATTAGGGCGCAAAAGTCAAGGCTCGATGGTGTATTGAATTTGCCACTCTCATCAAGCATTAGTCTCTCCTTTATTTTGGGAATCTTGTTTCCTCCGATGAGAGCCTAATAATCTCATTAACTTCAGTGTAAATCCTATCTATATACCTACGTGCTCTAAACTACTCACGTGTAACTATTTTTAGTCTTCTTGGTTTATATCAACCATTACAACTTATAAAAAATAAATGATAAAGATTTCATGGTTCACTAGTGGGGCTTGTCCTTGAGCTCCTCACCAGTAATTTGGTAGAATATTCAATTACCATTTTTATTTTTTTATTTTTTTAAATACTAAGGACTTAAAAGGAGGGATATTACACATACGTACTGAATGTGGTTTTGTTACCATGAATACAATAGTGAATTCAAAAATTGGTGCAGTCAATAAATTCATTCTTTACAACATGGAGGAAACAATACCGTGGGTTGCATTGTATGAAGAGAAAAGGAGGAAATGAGACATTGACAGAAAAGAATTCAAGTGGTTTCATGGTAGAAGCATGCCTTTTTCTATATCATTTAAAAGAAATTATGCCAATGATCTATCCCAACAGTTGAGTTGCGGACCAATTTAAAGAGAATTATTGTGTATCTGGTCAATACCCTCTTGAACAAGAGGATGTGCTAAACATTGGGATCAAGTGTAGCAACTCGATAATAATCTCTTTTTGTACATTTCTAACTTTATAATCCAAATTTGAACTATAACATCGACTATGTTTATTAAATTGATGGTTTGGTTATGAGACATATGAAGCTGACATTTGTTAACCCTTTTTACAGGTGCATTTGTTCCCATCTATGTGGGATTATGGATAGTATTTTCTCACCAAGGATGTCGATGATGTACGTCTTATACAAGACTTTAGAGTGGAAGTTGAGTTCGACCAATCTAGTCATGCTAGTGTCCATAATTGAAACCTGATAGGATGGATGTTGGGTTATGTCGGAAAGATACAGGAGATCATTCAAGTGGACTTTTCATATTTCCAATGTGTTATTTTTAGGTGCCACTAGTATTTTTGAAACCAAAATCTGACGGCATAGATGTCTGATTTTCGACATCTTGTTGTCGACCATCCGAAAAGCAACATCATTTTTAACGTCGGTGATAGTTCAGCTAATATCCGACATCTAAATGCCCCATTGGATATCCGACATCTTCCAATCGGACATCCGACCGTATATCATTCCCTATGTCGTCGGATATTTGACACCTTTTCCATAGAAAAAAGTTCAATAACCGACACATTGCGTCGTCGGTTGTATGGAAAAGACGTCGGATTATGTGTAAGGATACGTCGAATATCCAACATCCTTAACATAGAAAAAGGACCAATATCCGATGTCGTTAGTCGTCGGATGTATGGAAAAGGCGTCGGATTATTTGGGGGTGATCATCAGAGATGCAACAAAGTGTTTGTATTTTAAAAAAAAAAACTCCAAGGTGATGCCCTAGGGTCATAGAGTACAATTCCTCTAGGGTCATAGAGTACCCCCTGACTTTCCACCCCTAGAGGCTCATGACAATTGTTAGTTTCAGACAAAAATATTATTTATTTATTTTGTAAATGCATATTATTCATCCTTACACATGTCACCTCCATGCACAACTTTGTAATATTTAAATGCATAAATGATGCAGGACACAAATTATACAAGCTCTTCCATAGATTGAGGACACAAATTATACTTGTTCCGTCACATCAGAGTTGTTGAAAAAAAATGAAATGACCTTCCACACGGAACATGTGTTAGGAGAGAAAATTTTGAGGATGAAGACGATAACACGTGTGAGGAAGTTGTTGGATTTGGGTTACATGGCCAACATTCCCTAATCATAAGTACCATATTTGTAAATATCCTTGCATGAAGGCTGAAGCCGATGTTCTAAATTCCGGTCCCCCTTCAAGTTTTGCCAACTTTGATACAGGTCAAAAAATTTCACTGAAACTGTCTGCGAGGACTAAATTACGATAAGGTCAAGGACATGAGCATTAATTTATGTTTGTACTTTAATTGGATTTTAAAGATACATAATTCTCGCCAACGTAACCATCCAAATGTATCAAGTGTACTTTTAGGTCAGCAATATGCTTGTCTCCTAACTGTAGCAACTGTTTGGCCATTTTCACCCTGTAAATTCAAGGATTCCTGCAAACACAAACCACTATGTTAGGTGAAATTCTTTCAGGGATTTGTTACATTTGCTTCTAAGATATTTTAGTGCTTTGTTACATTTAAACACCATCGCACAACTTCTTTCAGGGATTTGTTACATTTATTTTCAAGATCTTTCCACTAATGCGCATATTTTATTGTCAGCTTACATGCGATTTCATTAATTTTTGTATTGACACTAGATCCGTTTAAGATTTTGGTTCGTGGTAGTTGTATCTTTCAAATCCCATTAAAGTACAAACATAAATTAATTATCATGTCCTTGAGTACCTTATCGTAATTTAGGCCTCGCAGACAGTTTCAGTGAAAAATTTTGACCTGTATCAAAGTCAGCAAAACTTGAAGGGGGAGCGAAATTTAGAACATTGGATTTAGCCTTCATGAAAGGATATTTACAAATATGATACTTACGATTAGGGAATGTTGGCCATGTAACCGAAATCCAATAACGTCCTCATGCGTGTTACTGTCTTCATCCTCAAAATTTCTCTCCTAACACATGTTCTGCGTGGAAGGTCAATTCATTTTGTTTCCACAACTCTGATGTGTTTCATTATGTTTTATTTTGTTTAATGCAAATAATTAATGTATCTACCTCTATGTCGAAACCATTTTCAATGTTGATGCCACTACCCTCCTTATTGTCTTACAAAAAGGCATGAGAATGAGGAAGAAGACTTAAAATTGTGTATTTCACCTTCAAAGAGTGCCTTACAATCACATTGATAAGGAGTGATAATAATATCATGACAATCCAACGTGTCAAACCTTAGTTGATAGTGTCAATTAAATACTTATATGGTAAATTTAATATAAGACTTACTTATAGTTGTCTCTTACTCTTTGCATCTTGACACATTTGATATTTTATGGTTGTCTATGTGTCCTGAACCAATTGATATTATAAGGTGAGGATGTGCATGCATGATAAAGGCTTAGTTAAGAATATGAGATGAGGATTTAAAGAGAAGACGATGTAAAGACATGTAATTTTTATATGTTTTTTGGTGGTGAGCGCCAAAGACAAATGTGGTGAGAATAATCCTTAGTTATGACTATGAGATGAGGATTTGAATTGAAAAGGATGTAAAGACATGTAATTTTTATACGTATTTTGGTGGCGTGTAATTTGTAAAGACATGTAATTTTTATACTTAAATTACCCAGTGACTCGATATTAACAATCCCCATTATCACAAGGGGATACATAATGTTGACAAAGGAAATTAAATAAAACATATAAAGGGATACGTAAAGTTGACAAAGGAAATTAAAGAAAACATATAATTTGCAGCGAAAAAATAACAGGGTACAAACTGAACTAAGGAGATTCGAACATGTGACCTATGCCTAGTACCGAGGCTACCACCTTCAACCTTGAAGTGCAACTGACAATGGGAGACACAAGTGTAGTTTATTACCACCGTGCCAATTTAATTTGACCTTATCAATCAATTCCCATTGTCATTTCCTCTCATACGACATCCCACAACTATTTCTCTCGACACCTACTCTTCATTCATTCTGCATGCATTTCACTATGCAACCATCTGAGATTCTCACTGCGTTTTACCTCAAATAGTTTCTCAATTGAATATGACCCATGCCCACTGTCTGAGGAGTGTTTCCAGCGGTCTTGAGTTTCAGCCTGGCAACGGTGACGATTCATGGTATTATGTTTTCCTTCAACTACAATATGGCAAATTCATGGTTCACTACGAAGGTTTGTTTGACAAATGTGACGATTTGGGTTCCATTCCCTCAGAGCAATTCCTCAAAGTGTCCTTGAATGGCACCTGGGTTACATAACCCAAACCATCACATTTGTCAGACAAACCTTCGTAGTGAACTTTGAGTTTTCCATATTGCAGCCAAAGGGAAACATAATACCATGAATCGTCACTGTTTCCATGCTGAAACTCAAGACAGCTGGAAACACTCCTCGGACGACGGGCGTGGTTCATACTGAATTGAGAAACTAATTGGTGGAAAACTGTAGTGCCCCTAGACTTGTGTAGACATTGAGGGCACCTGCTGAGTGACCCGGCTGATTGAAACATTAATTAAATAACCTTTTGACCTTATTTTTTTGAGTATGTGTATCTGAACTGTTGAGGTAAATGAATAATTGCATATGTTAAACGATTAGCTATGACTATGGAAAATTATGTTGATGGATAATGCTTAACGACTAGCTGTATGGTGATTATGTATTTGGCGACGAAATGTATATTTGATAAGATGAATGAGCAGTTTGAATAAATCATAAATGTTTAACAATGCTAGAGTTAGAAACCAGATGATGATTGTTGAGAACAGTGCTACTAATAATTTGTTGCGAGAAGTGTGTGTAGAAACAAGTGAGACGGTTCACCAACGGACACACAAAGGAACATGGAGGGTCGTAGAGTACGGGTAAATCACACACAGGGGAAGCGACGACGATGTCAACTTCCGACAAGAATACCACGCATGAGCAGATAAGCATTGATCCGCTTGCTCAAGAGGAATGCGTGAGGACATACGAGGTGGGCCACGACGGAGCTGGTCACGTACGAGTTGAGGGGCGCGCAGTGAGAACGGACTCACTCCTCAGCGCCATTAGTCCCTAGATAGCATGTAGACGGAGGATGGATGGTAACGATTCCTAAAATCCCTACAAGAGTTCCCGCAAGTCAAAACGGAAAGATGGTGGCAGAAGGGCCCGACGATGCGGTACCCTGTCGAGAAATGAAAGAATGGACGCAAGGATCCAACGATGCGGTACCATGCCAAGGAATGGAAACCATGGATGACTGGACCCGACGGAGTGGTGCCATGTCAGAGAATTAAAATTAAGGAACCAGGAGCCCAACGGCGCGGCACCGTGATCCTAGTGAGTTTGATTGTTAAATTAAACTGCATAAAAACTTAGGAGAATAACTCTAGATTATTACTTAGCAAATGCATAAAAAATAGTTTAGACATTTGCACATGAATAGTTGTTTTTTGTTGAGCATTTAAAATAATAGAAATCATTATTTAGGAGCAAAATAGAATCCTAAGATTAGACACCTAGTCAACTAAAAGCTAGGAGTTGATTAAAATATCTGGGGGACAAACTAGAGCAAACTTAGGGATGTAGGTGCACTTCCCAGAGAAACTGACACTTGGATGGGTGAGTGTTTTAATTAAATAATTAATTAAAAATATTTAACTATGCATGAAGCGACATGTGTCGCAGGATATTTTCCTTTATAAGGAAGGCTTAGGAAATGGGTAAAGGGCCCATAATTTGGACGATTGTCGTAATTTTCGAATGCCTCAAAGACTTGCTGCTATCTAAGGGTTTGGCTAAGAAATCCTGGTGGGAAGGGAATCCCAAGCTGGATTTCTGAAAAACGTGTGTGAGCTCTACGACCCAAAGCTCGGGGGAGGCCATGCGACTGAAAGCATGAGCCTATGGTTGGGTGGCGGAGCTAACGGTTGCTTCACCTACGGTTAAACGAGCTTTGCTGGTTATGGTTATGGTTTGTTTTAATTTGCTAGTTTATTCATTTATTTAGTTTATTTATCGAGTCGTTATGCTTTCTAATCTCTTTTGTATCAAGTGGTTGAGTTTCAGGTTAAACAGGAAGGATCTAGAGGAGGGGCCCTACATTTGGTATCAGAGCTGGTCGAGCCTTGAGGGCACCAGACTCATATTTCAACCAAAGGGGTTGTCGGTATCTTCGTCAAGGTTGAAATCGGATGGTCGATTTAGCTGCAGCTACAACTATCTACTCAATCTGAAATTCAACCACCGAATCAGGTACATTGTTCTTTTAGTTAATTTTTTTTGTATAGAGATGGATATCGATTTTCTTTAATAAATATCGATCTGGTTTTGTAAGAAATAAACTCTTATCTCTGCATTCTTCTTATGCTTATGAATCTATCTGGTTAATAGGAATGTACAACTCTGTTTCTGTATGAAACTCGATTGGTACATCAAAATAATAACTCTGTTTCTTATTATATATATATTTCTTTTAATCGTTAAGAGCTATGTGAGAGACTCGATGGGAAGGTCGATTACAGTATTTGTATATCCAATTTCTGATGAACCCAAGATTTCTTTTAAATCGACTCGAAATTTAAATCTGTATAATTTCTTGTAAATTCAACCGTGGGCGTTTCCAGGATCTGCTATTGTGAGTTTCAATAACCCTCTACTTCCTTCGAAATCTGTTGAATGTTTTAGTGCCGGTGATGCATTTCGATTTTTATGCTCTGCGTTGATCCCATTTTATTGTTGTTTCCAACTCTAATAAATTGGATTACAATTTGATTTTAAAACTCTGTGTCGATCCCATCACTGAGGACGTTTCCAGATCTATTGATTGAATTGCATTTGATTTTTATACTCTGCGTTGATCTCATTTTGTTGACTTTTCCAATTCCAATAAATTGAATTACAAATTGATCTTGTCTCTGCGTCTACCCCAATAAGGACAGAGATCCACATTTCGCTATCCCCTGCACTATTCCAGGATTTCAGTTGTGTGAATCTGACCCTGTACCCCCTAATCTCTGCGATTCCAAACATAAGATCGAATCCGATCTGCATCTTGCCTTGGACTTGAATTTTAATTTGAGATCGATTTTGGATCTACGACTCTGGCTTGAAACTTAGATTATTAAACTTGAATCTAAAATCGCTGAATGAAACCTTGTCTCTCTGCATTAAGGTTTAATTTGGAATTTAATAAAACTCTGTATTTCATTTTTAATGGTGTTTCCAGGTCAATGCATCGAATTACAACTACTCTTTCAATGTCTGTGTTTGAACCCTTTTTCGTAGGCGTTTCCAGGCTAATATAAATTGATTTTTTAAATTGTTCTGTAAAACCTGCGTTGATTCTATTTTCTTTTAATATCTAGCAGATTGACTTGTGTTTTGTTCTTTAAAATCCGTATTAGTCTAACTGTTATTATCGTCTCCAAAGATCTTAACATGAATTATAAAACTGTCCACTAAAACCTTACGTTTGGTATTCCATTCCCAAAATGGTTGCGTGTTTCCAAGATCCACAAAACAAATTATAATTGCTTGCTTACACTTGATTGACACTCGAACTTTGAAAAATCTCTGTATTTCCAAATTCGGGATTGAATGACAAGTTCCAGAATTTGTAATATGAATTGTAGTTTGATCATTACATCCTCTTGTATCCATTTTAATTTGACCAACGTTTCCAGATTTATTCCTTCAAGATCAATTTGGTTCAAAATTATTTAAAACCCTGTGTATATTTCTCATGCGTTTTTCCAGAATTAAATTTTTCGTCAGGACGATTTGGATCCAAGAAAATAAGAACTCTATTTGCATCCTTTGTGCATTCCCAGAATTGCTTTGTTGTCTTCTTGAGATCAATTTGTGTTATTATTTCAATCTTTGTATTTCATAATGAAGGGCGACTTTCAGAATCTATCAGGAATTTTAATTGAGCCTTTTGAAATTCTCTGTGATTCATGATGAAAGGGCAATTTCCAGAACCTAGTTTCGTAGTTGCTCCATTTTCTGAGATTCAAAAACTCAGTTTAAAACCCGATCTCATTTTCATAAATCGGTTGTTGCAGACTGCAGTTGATCAAATTTTTTTTTTTTTTTCTGAGATTTAAATCATCAGTTTGCGACCCGATTTCATTTCCAAATTGATTGTTTGTAGTCGATCTATATCTTCTGAGATTGAAAACTTGGTTTGTATTATTATTTCGTTGCTAGAATTCTTATTTGGGTTTTATTTTAAACATCAACAAATCTCTGTAATTAAAATAAATAAAGATCGGCGTCCTCCAAGATTCATTCTTGAAATCGTATTCGATTCACTTAAATACCTCTGGGTTTAAATCGAACCCTGGTTGGTGTATTCTTCATACCCTTAATCCAGTTGAAAATCGACATTAAAAGATCTCTGCCTTGAGATTGAAATGATTTATTCAGGATCCATGATTATGAATTGATTTTCCCTTAGTCTTCTGTACCTGTGCCCTGTGGTTAAAAAGACTTTGTGTTATTATTAAGATTCCATATTTGGATTCGTATATTTCAATCCGATTACCAGAACCGTCCAAGACTAAGGGAAGACACCGGTGCGTTATCATTCAGGACGGATTCTAAAATTAATTTTTTAAGCGTTATATTTCAGCAACACAGTGCATGAACTGTACAAGTCTCTGTACACTTACGCTGAATTATAGTGACCTTCCAGCCTATGTTTATTCAATTGATAACTCTGTATTTGGAATTAATCATTAAGTTCCCGATCTGCCAAATGACTGTGTGACTCCATTGAATTTGATCACTAAGTTTTTGACTCTGCCAATTTGCGAATCCAATCCGGAAAGTGTGATTGATCCTTAAACAAATCTGTGCATCTATTTCAGAAATTGAAGGCATCTTCCAGAATTTGTAATGTGATTGTATTTGATCCTTAAATACCCTGTGCCCAATTCGAGATTTGAATGGCGATTCCAAAAATTGCAAGTAAATAGTTGTTGATCATTAAATAGCTCTGTGTAACCTCTACGATTATTAAATCCCTTTCCTGGCTCAAACATCTGGTGTGTAACCGATCCCAGCTCCAGAAGGTGCACTCGCGTTCTTAGTGACAGTCTGGAAGCATTTGTTATATAATTTCTTCAAAGGATCCGTGTGATGCTATGGCCGTATTATGTAACTGCGCAGAGTTTTTCTTGCAAGCGTTTGATAATAACCGACCTCATCTCTCTCGAAAGGATTGGATGCACAAACTTGGTGGAACCGTAGATCCCTACCCTTGCAACCTTCTGGCATAGGATGGTAGGGATATCGATTGGTTGTAAAGATTATGATAATTTTAATTATGTATTGTAACCCTTGAATTTCTTGTGAAGGCATAGTGATTCAGTTACTGCGAATCTTAAACTCTGTCTTTGTTTTATAAATTTTGGATGTAAGGACCCCAGATCTGATCTACTTCGATTTTATTTAATCTCTGCTGTTGTTTTACAATTTCTTTTGATAACTCTGTGTAAGCACATTGGCATTCCTAGACCCGAATCACAAAGGCGTTTAACTTTTCAAACTCTATGTCTTAAATTACCATCTGGGGAGGCGTTAAGGGTAATCGCCTTATTCCATTTCAAATTCTTGAATTGATGTTTCCAGAATTGCACTGGCATACCAATCTCAATTTTTCTCTATGTATCCTTCAAGCTACTGGCATTTGATATTTATTTACGTTTAAAAAAAAAAAATTCTCAGATCTATTTCCTTCTCTGCGTTTCCTTTAAAGTTTATGGGTGTTTGACATGAAGCCTCAGATCGAGTTTCCTCTCTGCGTTTTCTATTTTTGACTGAGATCTCGTTCCTCAATCTCTGCATCCCCATTTAAATGTCTGAGTTTTGGCGTTTCAATTTTTTTAGATTTCACAGTAATGTAATCCAGATCTTAGCGTCATTTAGTTTCTAGCTTCTGAGTTTTGCTTTCAAAACTTGTTTAAAAATCTACTCTACCCATTCCAGTGTGGTGTTTCCAGATTCCACAAATTGATTTTAACCCGATCTTTAATGTTATGTTTTCAGATTGGAACTCTGCCCAAATTCATTTCGGTGTATTAAGTTTTCTTCTAACCCCTCCAGAAATTCAAACAAGTGTCTCTGCGTGGTCTATATAAGACTCTGTGGCTTAAAGTTTCAGGGATTGCTTTTAATTAATTTTTTGTTTTCTTCATATTATCAGAACCATTCTGGGCTAATAGAAGTACCCTGCGTGTTATCTACCAGTAAATCATATTCCGATCCTTCAGTCCTTATACCTTAAATTGCTTCCTGAACATTTAAAATTATGAACTGTAATTGCATCATCTCTAATTTCATTAACCTTCTAAAATTTGTAAAATGGAATGCGATCTGGATCCATGAGTTTCGTAATTCTTGGCGTTTCTTGAAAATTAGAAACTTTATGAAGTTGTCTCTGTACTATTTTTTTTTAAATTTTAATGGCCTCCTAGAATCTGTAATTGTGAAAAGAATTGACCATTCATGCAACTGTGCATTTAATCTTCGTCATCACTTTCAGAGTTGAATTTTCCATTGCATTTATCCGTGTAAACGACCTCTTGCATAAACGTTACCAGTCTGATGAAACTAGGTGGCTAATGCTCAGTTAGACAGAGTGTTATGAGTTGCTGAGTTTGGGAATTCTTATGCGTTTGTTGTAAATACCTTCATTTGCAATTATAGACATATATCCGTTTAAATTGTTTATATGTTACTGAACTTCTAGAATTACATTTATGAATTACCTTTTCAAACTTATTTATAAGTTAATTAACTTTTAGAGTTTTATATATATGTGTACACACCTTCCAATTGTTATTCTGAGCTGGCTATGGAAGACCCCTACTACTTACATAGTGTTAATCAAATACATAGCTGCCGATTAGCTAATGGTGAGAACAAGGAGTTACTGATCTTAGTGCCACATGTAGAACTTTCTTTATTATATCTGGAATATGTAGATGTTACTTCAATAGGAAAAATGAAAAAGCTATCAGCTAGTTGTGTATAAGTGTATAAAAAGTAAAATAAATTGATCATATTGTCACTTGTCGAAATCTCTTTTTATTTATATGTTGGAATACAAATAGGAAATGATCATATTACCACTTGTCGCACTTTCTTTTATTTTGTATTTGGAATATATATATTATACTTCAATAAGAAAAAGAGAAAACCATTAGGTAGTTGTGTTTAAGAAGTAGGATGAAATTCTTATATATAAAATATAAATGTAATTATTTTACTCCCAAGGAAAAGAGCCATTTAAAGACATATTATGAATACTGAATACTCAGTTGAAGAGAAAAAGAGTTAGATTTTATGTATAGTTATAGGGAGTAGTTCCCTTAAAGGTATGTTGGAATAAGTTTTATGTTATGAAATGTGAATACTTTACTTCAAGGAAAAAGAGTCATTAGAATGTATTTAACTATGTATAAAGTATAGAAAATAATCTTTCTATTTATATTTTGGAATATGTACCTCCCACTCAAAAGAAGAAGAGTCATTATGTACCATAAGTTATGTCAAATTGTAAAGGGTGTCTCTTTTATGAATGTTGGTAGTATGTATACCTTACGACAATAAGAAAAGGGAACCCTGTAAATGCATCTCCCATATTTATAATATAGAAATAGTATGGTTACAATAGGATGGAGAATTAAATTGTTCATCTTAGTTCAGTAAGAAATACTTATGTGTTATGTTATAAGTCATATGCTGGTAGATATGACAATTGTAGATTCATTGAGTTTTAAAGGAAGTTCCTTGTGATCACTTTTCTCCAAGTAAGTAACTGACCTTATTTAACTGCGCGACAGTTGAAAAAAAAAAAAAATCTTCGTGAACTGTCGAAGTCTTATATTTGGTAAATGGTTTTGAATTTAAAGATGGGAAACCTGAATGATTCTATAGATAGATTTCAGTAAGCTAAGGAAGAGAAGATGATATGTGTATTAAATGATTTGTTTGCAGTTATGGATTAAAGTAACTAAATCATGAGCTATGATTGTTATGCTAATTATGGTTCTATAAAAAGATTGGATACTAATGGTGATAATTGTCTTCCAAGCTAAGTTCATGACCTACACTTGATACGAAGGATGTTAGTACACAAATCTCTTTTTCACTTGCTCATGAGAAGAGACCCTACATTTGGGTTCGTTAGTGATGCATAAAGATCGACATAGAAAAGTCAGAGCTGCGGTTTTTACTTCTTCATTCTCGGCAAGAATATTTACAGCTTCTCGGACAGGTTAGAATTATTCTTCACTAAATTTGCTAGTATAAAAGTTTGAATGATATTCAAGGTTCATATACTTTGATGATGGGTTATGCATCAAGAATTTTATCGATTGGTTGTAAATGCTTATTTTCTGAAATCAAGGCGATGGCTTCACAAGTATGCACTACTAGCTTGTAATCGTGCTTTGAATTGTGAAAAAAAAAAGAGAAGTTAAACTTACTTGAACTATAGAATTTTAGCTATACTTGAGCTAGGAGGAGAAGAAAACTTCACATAAACTTTGTTTATAAAATTTGAGATTATACTTTTAACTATACTAAGTAAACGACACGCTAGTATTTAATCACATTTTGGATTATGAGAAGAGAGAGGTTGCGTGTAAGATTAGTTTAGGAATGGATAAGGTATGTATTGAAGAACAGAATTCAGAAGGGTTAATTCTTATTTTGAAATTCAGAGATTGTTTAAAATATATGATAGTTATACGTAGCCATAGAAAATGAAGAAATTGGGATTGAAGATTTTATTCCTTATGTGGAAATGTGTTAGTGCCTAAAGGATTTACATAGATGATATAGTTTTGTTGAATGAAAGGAATTTGTTATGGACGATTTCAAATTAGATTGCAATTAATGAGCCAGTAGAGGACTACTGTGGGGATTGCTACACTATGAAAGGTACGATTTAGTTATATTGTCAAATATGAGATGTATACTTATATGATGGTAGAAAAGAGGAAACGAAATTTTACTATCAATTGTGGTTATGTTGAAGAAATGAATGTAGAAAGAAAGATAAAACTCACCATGGAAGCACATGAGACTTAAATTCGGGACGAAATTTTAATAAGATGGGGTGGATGTAATGCCCCTAGAATGACTGTGGAGCTTAAGGGAACCTTTCGAGTGACCCGACTGAACAACTTCGATATAATGGTCTCTCGAGCCTTCTTATGCCTTAAATGATTGAGGACAACCTGAAGATGTAAATGACGACAATAATTGATAAATGAATTAAGGAATTAAATTCTATGTGTGGAGAGGGATAATTGATTGATTACATCTTGATTTATGATTAGCCCTGATTGATCAAGTCAAAGTGCAGTAGGACAATTACAGTCCTAGCTCTGCGACTTGGGAGGACGCAACTGAGATGCATCGTAGCTTTCCATTTTTTTATTCTGAACTTCGGGACGAAGTTCTAATTAAGTAGGGGTGTATGTAGTGCCCCTAGACTTGTGTAGACATTGAGGGCACCTGCTGAGTGACCCGGCTGATTGAAACATTAATTAAATAACCTTTTGACCTTATTTTTTTGAGTATGTGTATCTGAACTGTTGAGGTAAATGAATAATTGCATATGTTAAACGATTAGCTATGACTATGGAAAATTATGTTGATGGATAATGCTTACCGACTAGCTGTATGGTGATTATGTATTTGGCGACGAAATGTATATTTGATAAGATGAATGAGCAGTTTGAATAAATCATAAATGTTTAACAATGCTAGAGTTAGAAACCAGATGATGATTGTTGAGAACAGTGCTACTAATAATTTTTTGCGAGAAGTGTGTGTAGAAACAAGTGAGACGGTTCACCAACGGACACACAAAGGAACATGGAGGGTCGTAGAGTACGGGTAAATCACACACAGGGGAAGCGACGACGATGTCAACTTCCGACAAGAATACCACGCATGAGCAGATAAGCATTGATCCGCTTGCTCAAGAGGAATGCGTGAGGACATACGAGGTGGGCCACGACGGAGCTGGTCACGTACGAGTTGAGGGGCGCGCAGTGAGAACGGACTCACTCCTCAGCGCCATTAGTCCCTAGATAGCATGTAGACGGAGGATGGATGGTAACGATTCCTAAAATCCCTACAAGAGTTCCCGCAAGTCAAAACGGAAAGATGGTGGCAGAAGGGCCCGACGATGCGGTACCCTGTCGAGAAATGAAAGAATGGACGCAAGGACCCAACGATGCGGTACCATGCCAAGGAATGGAAACCATGGATGACTGGACCCGACGGAGTGGTGCCATGTCAGAGAATTAAAATTAAGGAACCAGGAGCCCAACGGTGCGGCACCGTGATCCTAGTGAGTTTGATTGTTAAATTAAACTGCATAAAAACTTAGGAGAATAACTCTAGATTATTACTTAGCAAATGCATAAAAAATAGTTTAGACATTTGCACATGAATAGTTGTTTTTTGTTGAGCATTTAAAATAATAGAAATCATTATTTAGGAGCAAAATAGAATCCTAAGATTAGACACCTAGTCAACTAAAAGCTAGGAGTTGATTAAAATATCTGGGGGACAAACTAGAGCAAACTTAGGGATGTAGGTGCACTTCCCAGAGAAACTGACACTTGGATGGGTGAGTGTTTTAATTAAATAATTAATTAAAAATATTTAATTATGCATGAAGCGACATGTGTCGCAGGAGATTTTCCTTTATAAGGAAGGCTTAGGAAATGGGTAAAGGGCCCATAATTTGGAGGATTGTCGTAATTTTCGAATGCCTCAAAGACTTGCTGCTATCTAAGGGTTTGGCTAAGAAATCCTGGTGGGAAGGGAATCCCAAGCTGGATTTCTGAAAAACGTGTGTGAGCTCTACGACCCAAAGCTCGGGGGAGGCCATGCGACTGAAAGCATGAGCCTATGGTTGGGTGGCGGAGCTAACGGTTGCTTCGCCTACGGTTAAACGAGCTTTGCTGGTTATGGTTATGGTTTGTTTTAATTTGCTAGTTTATTCATTTATTTAGTTTATTTATCGAGTCGTTATGCTTTCTAATCTCTTTTGTATCAAGTGGTTGAGTTTCAGGTTAAACAGGAAGGATCTAGAGGAGGGGCCCTACAAAAACACAGTGAGAATCTGAGACGGGTGCATAGTGAAATGCATGCAGAATGAATCAAGAGTGGGTGGCGAAAGAAATGGCTGTGGGACATCATATGAGAGGAAATGGTGATGGTAATTGATTGATAGGGTCAAATTAAATTTGCACAGTGGTAATAAACTACACTTGTGTCTCCCATTGTCAGTTGCACTTCAAGCTTGAAGGTGGTAGCCTTGGGACTAGACATAGGTCGCAGGTTCGAATCTCCTTAGTTCAGTTCGTACCTTGTTATTTTTTCGATGCAAATTATATGTTTTCTTTAATTTCCTTTGTCAACTTTATGTATCCCTTTATATGTTTTCTTTAATTTCCTTTGTCAACTTGGTGCTACAACAAAAAGATGGAGATGGATGTTGATTTAAATTGTGGAATTTCCTAGCGTAAGAGGAGCCATTATGGGCAAGATGTATCCCTAAAAAATGATGAACATTGACAACAAGCAGCATGTTTCTAATTATTGTTGTGTATGCTAGATTAGTTGCAAATATCATGCTTCAAAAGCCAAGCTTCAATGGCAAATATACAATTTTGGAAGGGTTTAATGTGAGGGATTAGTGTAAATAGACTTGTAACCAACACTTCACCTTACTCCACACCAAGATGTCTATCACCATACCTACAACAAGTCTGCAACTACCATGTGCATCACATCCAAATCAATATATTTAAGTACTAAGTTCAAAGAATTACAATGCATGGTGTTTGAAATAATTGTGGTCATGGTGTTTGAAATAATTGTGGTTATTTAGTTTCCACAATGACAAGTAATGCAACCACTTTTCCCTATTTACTTCCCTACCAATTTTTAAGGGTTTTGATCTTTCATCTACTATGGTTTACCTCAAAAATAATACCCATGAGAGTGTGGGGTATAAACATCTGGGGCAGGGATCAAATTTGAAGGGAAGGGTCCCATTTCACTTTGAAGGTCTATGAGATATTAAACCCTTCAATGTTGACATGTAAAAATAAATCATTCTTTTCATTTAAAAATGTAAGAGTACATCAAAATTTTATCATTTGTTAAAAACATTAAGCTACAACAGGATTGTTCCTACCAAACCTCTGCGCAAATGCTAAAACATTTAAACCAATGCGATTTACCAGCTAGGGCTTACCCGACTCTTTTAATTTAATAATACATCTTTTTTCAAAATTTAATAACACAGAGATCGAATCTCACCAAAGGAGAAATGCTAAGTAAATAAAATGACCAGCGTTACAGTCCAACGCTCAAACCCAAAATCGAAACACACAGCGTGTGTTTTCGATGGCTTCTCAAACAGAAAATACTTACGCCCAGAACCAAAACCGTTAAGTTGCATAATTGTTTCATCAAAGTCAAAACTCATAAATAGAATCATTTTCTAATTACATTAGCTACAGGTTCGAATCTCTTAGCCAAAATACTTGCGCCCAGAGTCCAAAACAAATAGCTACAGGATCAACTTTTACCCATTTACTTAGTAGAGTATAAAAACCCATGTTTAAAAACAAAGCTACTATTTACACATAGCGAAACCCCAATTCATTTTCCAATCCATCAATTTACACGCAAAGTCAATTTGTCACCTACAGGTGATGAATTACAAAGTAGAGCATATTCATAAATCTATGACTGAGCACACAGAGTCCATGCATAATTCTCACGCATCACACATTATTCCAGATTTAAAACCATTAACCAAAATTCACTAAAACCAAAACATTCAATTGATAGCAACACTGTCTCAAAATTACAAGAGTAGAGCAATTCACATTTCCTACAAATTGATACACATAACCCAATCGAAAGCTATACATATAAACATGTTTCCATATTACATCTATTTAAAACAATTTATACAAATAAATCTCATAGAGTAACACCATAAGCGAATACCCAAAACAGAGGTAAGTCAAAATCATGGATTAAATTACAAACAGGGAAACGTTTACAACCATTGATGGCCACGGCCAAGTCATAAGCACCCATAATGAGCATACTCCATTACTTTAAATGCACCATAAACAAACTGCCAAAACACTCATATGAAGTACATTCCCATTATGTGTCAAAACCATTACATTTTCTCACTGCCCACGACTTTCCCCAAATCGAAAATTAGTTATAGAAACCCCGAGGGGTACCAAACAAAATATACAATCAAAAACCCTCATCCATGAACAGAGTAGGCATCAAGATTCAGATGAAAGGGGAGGGTCTCAATGGTCCAAACTTACCACGGCCATTTGACATCTTCGAAACTCTTGCAAACAAGAACCACCCACGCCCCAACTCACTGCTACAAATACCACTCACCCTACCATAGAAACAGAACTAGGTTAACACCATTCCATGAAACAAATAAATAAACAAATCAAAATGAAATTTATGGATAGAGTTGGATTGAACAAACCACTTACTAAGTTGTTGTTCCATGAGCCACGCGCTCCTTACCACCAGAACGAGGGCACACCTGAGCTATGCTCATGGTGCAGGCCCCGTGACCACCAACATTAAGCAACTAGAGGAGCTATGCCTCCTCCCAAAACTCAAAACAATGAAATGACAAATGAACAAGCCAAGCAACGAAATCATGGAGTTTTGCCACACTAGCTAGGGTTCATTTCGATTTTAGGTTTGAAATAAATGTTTCCAAGTGTTAAAATTTTTGCACCCACTTCCTATAGTGGGAGAGCGATATTATAAACCAACTCTTTTCTATTTAAAGCATCAAAATTTCACCAAGACATCATTCAGTTATCCATAGCTATAAAAACATGATGTTGTTCGACAACTGAGGTAAGGTCTTCTACACCTGCGAAGGAAATCAAAAGATGACATAGATAACTACTCACTTTAATAATGGGATAAAAATCTATTATTTTATGTTGCAAATTTTCTTTAAATAGCTAGCTTAAGGATCTTTTCCTTAAACACCTGCAAAATAAGGGTAAGTCATGAGTTAATATTTAAGCTAAGTAAGTTGGTACCATAGTCACCTTTCCTCAAGCTTTCAAGCTCTTAGAGTTTACAAGATATATCTAAAGAGAATTTTAACCTATTAAAAATAAAACCATTAGAGTTTAGTAACAAGGCACATTGTTAACCAGCCAAAACAAGTGTGTAAATATTGGATATAAACATTGGCTCAGCAAGGAGCGCTAAGATAATTACCAAAACAATACTTTCGGAGACTATAAAAGGACCCGTTAGTATCAACTGAATCAAATAAGAAGAGCATGAGTAAAATTATGAAATCTAGAGGTTACATGTATCTCTCATAGTAATAAGTATTCAGTACTGCAGTTATCATTAAATAAATATTATCATCATGTACCTCTGCGCAAATGCTACCAAACATCCGCAAACGCCATCATTATCATCATCATCATCAGGAACATCATCGTCATCATAAGCATCATCGTCGTCATCAATAATCATCATGATCATCATCACAAACAACACCATTGTCATCGTCATCACCATCATCATCAGTGATGATGATGATGATAATATGAACTAGCCATAGGCCTACCATTTACATATCATATTAGTATCAAAGTAGTTGAATCCATGACGTTGAAGAAGCTATCAACACTTTGAGGAGAAATACAAAGGTTTGACAATATAATAGAATATCTGAAGAAGGATCTTGATACTTCTGCAAAATTATTACCTTTGTTAAAATAACAATTGGTTGAACACCAAGAATCCCTCACCACTATTACAACAAATTGAAACAAGAGAAACATATCACTCTTGCAATTGGGAGAGAAATTCATTTACAATCTGGATGATGCACTTCAATAGTGTTCTTCTAATGGGTTTATAGCAAACTAAGAACATAACCTTGATTTATTTCCATAAGTCATAATATTAGTATGTGGGTATGGACTAAGCATGAGTGTAGCCCTAGGAGCCAATACCACATCTAATTACCAGGAATATTGAAGACCAATCACTGAGATTGAATACCAAGCTCAAAGACCATCCATATTTACCCTAGAAGCTCTGTCCATAACAAATTGTAGAATTACTTTGAATGGAAAAGCATGAGACTTTATATATATTTTTATATTTTCAATAGATACCGTCATATATCCAACATCGTCGTGCATAATAGGATGTCCCAAATCCGACATCCTTGAGCACAACATATCGTTGGATATCCGACATCCATAGGCATAACATTATGTTGGATACTCGATGATAGTGGTCATTATTCGCCAGACATTGTCGGATATCCGAAGGCCGTTGGATATCCGAGGACAAATTCTATCAATTTAAATTTTTTATTATCAAATTTCGTAATTTTGAAGGTGAAATCCGACGACACAGTCCTTTTCGTCAGATGTCGTCATATTTTGGGTTCAAATTATGTAGTGTGCAGGTGGTGGGACACATTTGACAGGAATAATGCAAAGGAATATCATGATAGTGGGTTGATATGTATCAACTCTAGAAATATGTGGGATGCAAATAAAAAGCCTTATGTTTTCCCAAAACAATGCAACCAAGTGTTCTTTCCCCCATATGTGTTGGATAGAGATTGGTGGTTCATATTAAGACACGAACCTAGATCTAAACATGTTTATGAGAACAATAGTGCTATGATGCCAACCGAGGAAGATAATGGCGGTGATGGAAACATAGAGTGATATCTACATGTTTTATTTCATCATTCGTAGATTGAGATATGTTTGTGTTATTGTTATCAGGAAGGGTCTAATTATATTTTTTATTTTCATGTTATGACAGTGGAAATGGAAAGTTGATTATTGTATGCAGTATTTAAACAATTTGAGATGGCTAAGTACATAAGTGTATGAACAACTTGATTTCATGGAAACGGAGAGTGATATGTACATGTTTTATTTCATCATTTACATATTGAGATATCATTTTGTTATTGTTATCTTTGATTGTCTAATTTTATTGTTTATTTTTCATGTTATGATGGTGGAAATGGAAAGTTGTAGATTACTAGATGTAGTGTTTAAACAATTTGAGTTGGTTAGAATTTGGTTCATTTTAGTGTGGTTTTTATCATTTAATTTATTGCATTCTTATAATTGGATCATAATCAACTAATTAGAGAGAAAATTATCATTGATGTCAATCATAGTTATTGTTTGTTGTAGTTTCAACTACTCTCATTTGAAGAACAGGGCCGATTTAATGAATATATTATACTTAGACATTTATATTTTATATTTTAGATACTTAGACATGTATATATCGTTAAGGAAGAAAAACAATTATGGCAAGAATGAAATATGTATATCCTTTAAAATTATGATATATAATAAATTAAAAATAACAAACAATATTTTGTTTTAAATCCTATATTTCGAATATGCATATTCATATCAATATTTGGAATATGCATATTCATATCCAAAACAAAGTCCAAATAAATCATCATAAGGTGCATCATAACAATTAGCAATTTATGGCAAGGTATGAACTCTCTTTTATCATCCTCTAATTGCATTTAATGGAAAAGTATAGAACTGTCAATATTGCAAATAATTGGAAAACTTTCAACACTAGATTTGAGCATTCACAAACAAATCATGTTAATTATGTATTAATCATAACCAATTCTCATTTTTTTTAATTCAAGTTACACCACCAAGCATAATTGAACCATTCAACTAATATTTATCACCACAATCTTAAATTATTGCCATGTACAATATCATGCAAAATTAAGACATTCATTGATTCTATCACACTAATTGAACCTTCATCAAAATATTCATAATCAATTTACTATTGATATTAAATTATCATACATGTTAACCATTTTAATATCCAAAAGGGTGTTCTTTTAATTAAGTATTTGTTTTCCTTCCTATTAAAGCTTTGATATTTGTCATTGTAAAGTGAATTATTGTCAAAATATAAAAATCTTGGAGATATTGATAGGTCATATTGATGTTCATATTTACTTTTTGTTATGATGTTTGGTTACACTTATAAATTAAATTATTCATTTATGTTTATCATTTGAATAATTAAGTTATATATAACATTAAACAATGAAGACTTAATTTCCTTATTAAAAATCATTATATATTATTTCGTAATGCTCAACATAAAGTTGCAACAAAATAATATTATTATATAAGTATAATATTATGACGAATTTTACTAGATTATTAAGAAAATTACAATAAAATATAATATCCATGCAAATTATACGAGAACAATATGAAAATCAAATAAAAAAAATATTATTACATGAACATAATACTATGACAAACTATACAAAAATTATAAACATGATACTATGACAAATTATACAACAATCATAAATAATAGAGTTGTTACAAGTTCATCTATTAACAATACAAAATTCAAAAAATAATTTAATTCAATTATACTATCTCAAAATAAAAAAGTTTAACATAAATCAAATTACTTGAAATATGTTTCCACATTTTCAATGACCATTACTCCAATCTATGTTTTCACATTTATGATGACCTAACAATCAACCATACTTCCAAATTTATTTTATAACCAATTATATATCAACCTATATATGAAACCATTCTTCAAATTGTCTACAAAATTTAGGTTGGAATTATTTAATATGAAAAATGGTCCAAAGAATGCTAAAATCTTGGCCAAAATTAAAAACCCATTAACTTTCTTTATAAAGCTCTAAAATATTGAATTGTGTTGCAGTGATAGTTGATATGTTATGTTTATGAGTCTTAACTATTTATTGTAATTTATTCTCAACTCCAGAATTATTTAATATGAAAAATGGTCCAAAGGATGCTAAAATTTTGAAAACTTTGAAAATTTTCTAATGCTTTGAAAACTTGTTACGTAATACAACAACTTGTTTTATAACATAATTTACAATGTAAATTGTGATGATTTTGTCGACTAAAATAGTTAGTGATTTAAAGACCCACATTTTGAATATTACAAAGTTCTTTTACATAAGCATACAATCATCTTCATGATTTTCAACACCTGACAAACAGAAAAATCATGATCATATCAACATAAACATAAACATAAATGTTTCATGATCATCATTTTCGACACCACATAAACATAAACATTCCATCATCATGATCATTTTCACCATCTAACAAACGCAAAACACATCACCATCAACATTAAAATAAACATCAACATAATTAGAACACATCACCATCAACATTAAAATAAACATCAACATAAACATGAAAAATGTAGTATATTTGTAGATATAATGAACATATATAACATCAAAGTGATGATACAATATGCCAAATATAATATATCTCTAGTCCAATAACTGCTATGACATATATGATCCACCCCTGCCAGAGGCATCATCACTATCTCTTTGACTAGGACCAGAGGCATCATCACCTCCACCGATAGATCCAGAGGTAGTATCAACACCTCTTCCAGCAAAGCTAGCAGCATTGAAACCTCTACCAATAGATCCAAAAGCATCAGTACCTCTACTAGGTTGAAATAAATGAGCTCGGACTAGAGAAGTATGGATAGCTCCATCAAGATGAATTGTGGGCCCCATCTGAGAATATTTGTAATAGAGTGTTGATGCCCCAAAATTCGCAGCACCGACAGTTAGGGATTCTCTTTGGTAAGCAAGCCCAATTAGATCACTCACCATTTGGTGTGGGGAATCTGTTCGGTTAACGGCTCGACTACCATATGTGATTTAAAGATTTGCTTTCACCGGTTGTGGCCTGATCCACTGTTTATGTATTTTTAAATTAAATATGATATGCAAGTGCTCTATCTAAATGCATGTAGTCTAATCTAAACTGAAATAAACTATCTAAATTATCTAATTTATCCCTGCAAGGAGTGAAAATGAAAAAATGAGTAATAAACTGGAAATGTACCTAGAACTCTCACAGATAGTCGTTTGATATTATAAGCACAAATGCAACAGAATATAAAAGATATCAGAGGTAACTCTACTGTGATTAAATCATTCCATTACTCATCAAACACATAGATATTTGCACAGGAAATAAGAGAATTCATAACCAAGAAATAATTCAAACAGGTTAAGAACAATCTCATAGTATGCACGAATGGTGATGAAATAAGTCAACGGAACATTCAACATATCCCCAAGCAAAAAATGCAGTGCTAGGTTTCCCAGGAAAATAGACCCTTATTTATTAATGTAGAAAAAATAATTCTCATACAAAACACTCCGGTCTTTTCACCTGCCAAAATGCAATTCATTCTATTCTCTTATATTATTAATAACTTTTACAAAAATGCCTCTTCACATACCCTAACCCTAGGGAATCCCAAAATTTTTTCTTCTAGTGCCTATATAATACAAAAATAATTTCTAGTTGTTTTATAATGTGTATACAATAAATCAGCTTCCAGCTGTCTTTAATATTTATAATAGAAAACAAAATCAACTTCCAGATGGCTTTTCTGTCCCAGCTAGTTTTTCCAACTCAGGGATGTAACTGGTCCACATGCCCGTTTCTCTCATAATAATGTTGTTCGTACAAGAGTAATCATCTTTAAGGATATTTCATGTTTATATAACTCTGCTACAATATATTTTACCCTTGCTGCCGTTGCCTGGGAGATGTCTTCCAAAAGGTAAGCATGAATGGAGGATTTCCCAATGAACCGATGGAGGTATTCAGTTGTCAAGACGTCTATCTTCTTTATGTAGTCTATCTCTGTGTTATGCTCTCCTTTCAATTATGTCAAGCACTAGTCTCAGACAGAGAAATCTTCCATGATCTAAGGAAAAAACATATGGAACTTCTCGTGGGTTTCCCAGAATTTCTGGTAGAAGTCGTCACACTTTTCAATGGTTTTATGGATTCCAGAGTTTAATTTTACACCGTAGCCTCTACAAAACTCAATGACGCTCGAATCCAACTGAAAACCAGCCAAGTATTTGAGAGGTAGGTTCTCTGGTAATCCTGATTTCCCTTCTCTCCATTCAATTTGTTTCTTGATTTCTTCTATGGTGTGCACGCACTTTTCCTGATTCTCAGAGCCTCAGCATCAATCTCTTTCATCCTTCAAACCATTTCCTTCATCTTGGTGACTTCCTCTGTAATAAGTTCTTGTGACAAATAGATTTTCTTTTGAATGTCACAATCCTGCTCATGAAAAGGGGTTAAGTCCTATTTCCTTCTTTTTGCAAGCTCTACTTGTACTAACATAAGCTCCTTTTCCTTATTTAACTCCTCCACTCTAGCTTTTAGTTCCTCAACCTGTTGGTTGGCAGCTGTCTGGTTAGAATCTAACTGAGTGGCTCATGCTTCAATGTCATTCTTCTCACCTTATAGAATCATTAGTTGCACCGTTAATGCTTCATTTTCTTCATCTATATTTTGGTACTCGCTTGTTATCCTTTCTTACTCTGATAAGAGGGCATTATATTTCTTCCTCTAGTTTTCTCCATCTACTTGCTCTTTTATCGGATTAGCTTTTAACTTGTGTACCTTTTCTTTTCCCATCTCGACATCATTTATCAATTTGTTGACATTGTCCTCACTTGCTTGGGCAGGAGCTATGTTGATGGATGTTATGAACCCAGGGTCACTCTACGTACCTTGCACGACGGTGCTTTCCTTTCTAACGACGATGTCAGGTTGGGAGCCCATTTTCATCATTTTCTCTGTCTTTTTTATAATAGCTTTTATTTTCTTGTTGAAGACAGTTGTGTCCAGTTGAGCCACATTATGCTCCTTTGATGGAGTAAAAGGTGTGAGCGGGATCTCTCCTATAGGGAAGTGGCCTCCCGTGGTTATTTATTGATATACTTGGGGTGGGTCTATGTCCATGGCCTGTGTGCTTGGACTTCCCATTTCTACAGCCTTATTGGACTTCAACTCTTCTTCCCTTTTATTCTACTGCTCAGTTGCTTCCTTCTCTGCCCTTTCTTTCATCTCTTGCAGCTTGTGAGCCTCTTCTTTTCTGATTCTTTCAGCTTCTTCTTCCTGCAGCCTGTCAGCCTGTTCGTTCTGAACTTTTTCCGCTGCTTCTCTCTGGAACCTATCGGCCTCTTCTTTTATCCTTTTCTCGTCCTTCGTTAGAGCTTCGGCTTCATCCTTCTTCTTCTGTAATTCTTCCTGTTTAGCAGCTTGAGTGGCAGTGCTATAACTAGACCCACTTTTGGGATGAAAGCGTTTGTTGAGCTCATTCATATTGATAGCCCTCCTAAAAACTGCTTCATCTTTGTCAAATTATTTTTCATATTCAAAATGTACTTTGATGGCTGCACAATGTTCTGCAACTTTTCCGCAGTTCTCATTTCGATGAAAACTATTCTCTCCAAAATGGAAGGCTTCCAATTCCCGAACAAAATATTCAGCAGTTTTAACCTTGGAGAATTTATAAGCCCCAATGTAGAAAGGCAATGGTGGGAATGAAGCCTTCTTTTGATCATGCAAAAAGTCACCAATCCCATCTATGAAGACTTGCCTCACTACTTCCTTGTGGACTACATAATCCGTGGCGTATTTAGGCAAAAGACATGGCGGTTTGGAACCTCCATACATCCTAAGGTACATGCCTTCCTGTGAAAAATATGAATCTCCATATTGTTCTATGACTTCCATGGCATTCTCCGATAGGAAATTTGGTTCTTGGATGAAGATCAACTCGTAAAGAGACATGATAAGGTCTTCGTAGATGGTCTTATAATATGCCTTGTATTTATGGTCCCATAACATCTTGTAAGAAACATAGATTGGGACATCATTCTTGTTCTGGATGCAGCCCATCTTAGGGAAATGATGCCTTGATAAAATGCAATCTAAAAGGTATGAGGACATGGAGAACTCTGCACTTTTTCTGGGTTAGTCCTGCTTTTACAGTTGTTATGGCTGACGACAGACTGTCTGAGATGATGTCTGCCTAGTTAAAGACTGTGTCGTTGAAGTCCACATGGTGAATCAGAGGTATCCAATTTAGTTTAAAGATGGTTCCATCTGCTTTTCCAAAAATTATGCTCGGCATTATGGATATGATTCTGAAAGGGGGCCTTAGCATTTGAGTTTCATACTCCCCGCTCTCCTTTTGCCTCAGTTGCTTTCCTGGTATTAATAACTTCTTGGCGAATTCAAGGGTGTCCATGTTAAGACTTTCAAGCCAAGTCATGGTTAGGTGGACCTGAGTGTGTGATAACTTGTAAGCTACTAATATGTGGGCTGGATGGAATGAGGCAAGACCTTCTCCTTTGTTGTCAAACAGAATGGCCAGCAAGATCATCCAAGAAAAATTTCATAATCATCTTAAGATCGTGAAAGGCATAGGTCATGGCTCGCTAAAAAGTAGCTCCGGCGTTCTTGAGGCCGAAGGGCATTTTTTGATATGCAAATGTTCCCCATGGACAAATAAATGTTGTCTTATGTTGGTCCGCGGGTTTGATTTGAATCTGATTATAACCTGAGAATCCGTCCACGAATGAAAACATATCACTCCCCGCACAAGCATCCAATATTTGATCAATGAATGTCGTGGGAAAGTTGTCTTTCAGACATGCACGGTTCAAATCTCTGAAATCAGTGCATACACGGATCGTTCCCTGCTTCTTATCCACAAGAACGGGGTTTGACACCCATTCAGTAAGGGGAACGGGGTAGATGAAACCAGCTTTGAGCAGTTTCTCCACCTCTGCCTTAATATTAGCTTCCTTCCTAGGGTTCACAGCCCGTAAGCATTGTCAAACCGGTTTAGCATCAGGATACATTCTAATTTCATGCTCAACAATGCGGGGGTCTATTCCTGGAATCTCCTCGTATGACCAGGTGAAAGCTTCCCGAAGTTTGGTAAACAAGTCAGTGTAAATAGCAATCTCCTTAGGAGTGCAATCGGCACCGACATAGACATTCTCAATCTTTCCAGGAGTGCGGGAGATGTTGATCGAAGTGGTTGGGGAAATATTGGCCATATTCCCCTCCACAAAAACATCATGCAACTCCAAAAGAGACACAGGGTGACCAACCATCTCAGATAGAGTCATCCTAAACTCCTCCTGCTCAACGAGCTCGAGGTTGGGAAGGAAATAAGAGCGATGGTGCATATCTTCCCAAGGCCTCTCACTACCACACATGGACTTAAGGATAGCTTCATCAGATGGTAAAGTATCATCAATGCAATCGTGAGAGAAAGATGAGTTGGTTGCCCAAACTGGCAGCGTAAGGGGATCTTCTTCAACTGTCTGGGAAGAAGAGAGATCCGAATTTGCAGTGGTTTGTTGGATATGATCATAAGCGAGCTCCGCTACAGATAAAGGCATAGGCATCCTGGCGTGCACAATGTCTCCAGACGTGGAACTCGTGGATGGTAAAATCCATGGATCATTTGAATAGGAGGTCCGGAATAACATATTATTCGAAGGAGGAGACACATTGTCAGAAATGGTTCCAATAAAATTCACAGGTGCAGAAAGATTATAAGTTCCCATCAATGAGGGGTACATTCCAACACCTATGTTCCCAGTTTCCGGCTGAGAATCAGAAACTTGCGGGATTACAGATCCCATGGATGTTGTGGAGAGAGTGCCAACAAAATCCATCTAATTGATCATCACAATCTTTCCTTCATGGGGAAAGCAAATAACTCTAAATACAGTAGACGCGACAGCCTTCATAGCGTACATCCATTTTCGACCCAGTAAAAGGTTGTAGTCGATGGGTGCATCAACCACTTCGACTTCAATAGGCACAGTCTTACCTCCCAAGGAGACAACAAGGGAAGGGATAATTCCATGCGGCGTAAAAGATCTACCATCGAATGCAGTGAGTGTAGTTCTAGACGCGAGTAGAGGAGGAGAGCCAATAGCTTTCCAACAAGCTAACGACATTACTGATGCAGAGGCACCTTCATCAACCATAGTACATTTGACAAAGCTATTAAGGAAAACCACTTGGATTTGAAAAGCCACATGGTAAGGTAAGCGAGGCTGGACATCAGTAGTATCGAACCTGATAACACTAGGACTTCCCCCATCCTGAACTCCTAACACACTCAAAGGGCATGCTTCTGAGAAGGACAGGCTTGCAAAACTTCAAGAGCCGACATGGCACACAAAGTTTGGCCCAAATCTTCTACGATGGAGTAGTTATGGGCGGCTCAAGCATTAGGATTATGCGTGGAGCGCTTGAGAACACCTTTCGGTATCCGCGGCATAATGGAAGGCTTCTCGATATGCAAGGAATTGTCAGGAGGAGGGGGAGGCTCATTCCCCAAATGAGGTTGTGGTGCACCATAATTGCGCTGACGAGTAGCAACACAAACCTCTGACTAAACCATATTCACACATCCATAACCACTAGTATTGGAAGAAGCCGTTGCCATTTCATTAGTACCATAACTAGTGGTGGGAGCATGCGAAGCCATGTTTTGATGATGAGGAAGGGGATCCTTCAACACAGCTGGGCTCTGTGCCAAATGCTTCGATGCTTCTTCAATTCGAGGACATAAGTGAGTAAGATGGTCCTCCCCACAAAGCTTGCAAGGAAATTTCACCTTACGCCCAGGTTTATGATCCTCGCCAGCATTACCACCTTCTCGAGGAGGGTTGGTATTCTCTTTACGAGGAGTATTACGATTTCTATTATTATTACTTCCATTGTTTCCAACCCTACAATTATTTCTCTCCTTTTTCTTACCACCAAGTTGTTGGTTACCTGACGGTTTCATTGATTGCACATTGTGTACATCAGACGACGGAGTGGAAGTGGCCAACGTCTGAACCTGTCTGAAGCTACCAAGTCTACAGGGCGAGTGCATGCAGACCCCATGATGCCATCAGTATGTGGTCCAGGAACTAACATAGGCTCATGTCTTGTTCTTGGTGCATCAGGAATAATGTCATACAAAATGCCAGACTTAGAACAAAGTAGATCTAACTGCTGGATTTTCAAGATAGCTTGTTCCTCAGTCACAATGCCGGACATCGAAACATCCTTAGCAATGTATGGAAGCAAAGACTTGAGGAACCATTCCAACAAGAACTTTGGAGGAATGTTGGCTTTCACTAATCTCTTCCACCGATGCCAATCTTGAACGTGGTCAGAAATATGTGTGGCCTTATTCTGACGGAAGGTGGACAACAACTCAGTACCAGTGTCATAACGAACCGGTAACTGGAAATGGTCTAAGAAAACCAAAGTAATCTCGTTGAATCCGCTATAGGTTTTTTCGAGCAACTCCACATACCACTTCGCGGCTGCCCCCATGAGGGTGTGCTGAAATAGGCGTAATCGAATGGAATCATGATTCAAAGAGTTGGAGGAGCACCAAAGGTGAAATGTCGTGACATGATCTCCCGGGTCCTCACCACCTTTCCCCTCAAACTTCAGAATGTCCGAAGGGAGCTTGGTAGGGACCGGGGGCCAAGTAGGGTCATGACACACCGGATCATTCATGAGCTTCAAAAGATCTGGGAGATTCGAGCGTGCAAGGAACGGGAACTGAGGCTGGAAGGCTTGATTATAAGCTCCAATAAAAGGTTGGTTAAACGGAACTGTGTTATAAGATGGACCAAAATCTTGACCATGAGGATTAAACTGCTGATAATGAGGACCTGACGGACCGTAAGTTTTCCCATGGCCATAAGATTGATAGCCTCCCCTTTCCTAACCCATTTGAGAGTAAGCAGGTATATGCATGTTTTGAGCACCATATTGGGGTGGTGAGTGATACTAGTGGCCAGCACCGACTGTGTTGTAGTAAGGGTTGCCACCATGAGTATGGGGCATGTATGTACTATTCATAGCGGGAACCGTGTTGTAATGACCATATGGTATGGTATGTTCCCACCCCCAATATTAGGATTAGCTTGAGCAGTCGTGTGGTGACCAGAAGCATGAGAAGCATTCCCAGCTCCAATATGGGTGTGGCTAGTAGCATGGTTGGTGGTGTGATGTCCATGTGGATAGGAAATATTCACACCCCCTACATTAGCATTACTAGTGGCGGCAGTGGACGCACAAGTATGCGGTATGTGTCCACCCCCGTGGTTGGGAGGAACGGTATCATGTGCAAAAGTAGTCCTGGGTTGACGAGTAGCGACACGTGTATTAGGTGGTGGATGGCGAGTCGTATTCCGAACAACATTTCGGTTAGGTTGGGTATTCCTAGGAGGTGGTCATGTTCCAACATTAGCATTGTTAGGAATCTGACCAGTCCTCATACTATGTGAGTGGGTGGACAACGCAGTGCCCCCAGCAAGGGTAGTGCCCCTAGTGGGTATAGTATGGCTAACACTTTGACTAGTGCTAGCGTGAGTACCAACCGTAGTGGAAGGTTTGATAGTACTATGACTAGGCATACCAAAAGAGAGTGCGGTGGGGTTGATCATAGGGTCAGTATTATCATGAGTCTCAGACATCCCATATCTATAATTGTGTGGAAACAAAGGAACAAAAGGTTCATCCGGTTCTTCATCCTCGGGTAAATCGGGCATTCCATAAAGATAATTATCCGGATTCGAAGGATCAAACGGATCTCGGTCAAGTGGATTAGGCCAAATAGAACCAAGTTGAGTCTCGTGTGGATCACCTCCCCAATCCTCATGAGGAGTATGGGAATCGGAAGTATGTTCAACTCTACCCGAATGAGTCGAAGGATCTTGCCCAATATTGGGATGTGCAGCCATGTAATCTTCAACATAAGTCTCGTAAGAATCCGAAGATTTAGAGGGAGCCCTCCGGCATCCTCTAGCAATATGGCGTGTAACCTTGAGTGGCTTTAAACCAGCCAAACGACGGGACCGGCGGAGAGTAGGGCTCCGTGCCACGATATCTCTGGAGAGAGTCACAACGTCCCCTAAAGGCCAACTATCGATCAAAAACAGTAAATCAAAAGCACACACCTAGAGAAACTACAGCCAAAAGCAGACAAACAGAGAGGCTAAATGAGCTCCCGACACTAGAGCCGATATGTCTCGCCTAGGAGAGGCTTGAGACTCCCAAACTATAGCTGGAGGTAACAGAATCAGTTATAGAGACACCCAGGCTTCACTGTGTCAACAGGGTCAAGTCCACTGCACAAACACAACTGTGTTGTCCAATCCCTATCTGACTCAGGACACAAACAGCATAACCACTACAAGTACCCTATGCGGTACCTAGGTAAGGAAACTATGTTCACCGCAATATAACCAATGCCTAGGGGGATAATCGCAGGTGGGACCCGTCGTATGGGCAGGGTAGCTAAGCCCGAAGCACAAGAGGACGAACCTCTGATACCCCTAGATACGAACAAATCCTAGATATATCTCCCATGTTCAGCCGGTATCAGAGGGATATCTCCTCAACCAACCTCCCGTGACCTAGTGCTTAACTCTGGATTGAGTAGAGCTTCCTGAGAACACCGATCTATACCATGGATTCCTCCACTCCCTGGTCAGACACCTAATGTTTCGTCTAGTAGTCTTGGATTGTTAACTCACAATGATCTATTCCAAGACTCTAAACCTATGCTAGTTGGTGTACCCTATAATTAAAATCAATCTAATCAATTTTAATGATTAAGCGTTAATTTTAGTGGTTGTGGTTACTCAAGGGATATGGTCGTGAAACTAGTGATGTGTAGACTCAATAGTATGCAAAATCGTTCAAACCTAGACTCATCTATCCAATAAAACAATGTCACTAATATGCAAAATCAACCAACAATTCCGAAATAAAGATGCAATCTTTTATCTTTTCAATGCAAAAGCAGAACCTAAAATGAAGGCAACAAGCACTCAATGCAATATGCATTACATGAAAGTAAAATAATTTTGTATTTTCGCTTATAAACAAGAAGGAAAATGCAAAAAACTAAATGTATATTTTTGTATTTTTTCAATATAAATGGAATGAAAAAATGCAAGCAAAATCCTACTATTTAGTCACTGAAGTGCCGAGAAGATCACTAAGACAACCCAACAGATCCTAAACAACAAGACTCAACCAAAGGAATGAGCTCAAAAGGAAAAAACCAAGAGGCTAAAACCAAAGATTGGTAAAAAACCAAAAAGGCTCAACCAAGAGAAACAAAGAGTTCTAGTCACAACCAAGGCATGAAACAGTCAAGAAAGAGGCCAACAAAAACTCGGGAACCAACCAAACTCACCTAGCAACAACCAATAGCCATAAACCAACAAAAGCCGGAGTTACATGCTACTGTCGAAGGAATACCTGTGAGCAGTAGAGTAAATAGAGGCGGGTATACGCGAGCTGAGCCAAGCTAGCCCGCAGGTGAGGAAAGGCAAATGGGAAAATAAAGAGTCCAGAGGCTCAGAAAAAGCAAGTTTTCTACAGTGTATCTTAACGGCCAATCAGTGACACAGAGCTTCAATAAACAACAACTCTAATTAAGGACTAATGCTCAAAAAATTTTCCAAACATGGATGTTTTCCCCAGCGGAGTCGCCATTTCTATATTGGAGAAAACTCACTATGGCTTGGGAATACCACAACAGACAGATGACTACCAAAAATCTACTCAATTCTCAAAGCAATGCTATTATAAATGACAATGTTAATATAATGGAGAAATGTAACCAACCTCGATCCAAACGTTTGATGTAGATCCCCGTTGGAGCTTTCAATCCATGCACTTGAAATCTTCAAATTAGTATTGACAGCCAATATCCAACAAGTACATATAATATATAAATGGCATTAACATTATCAATAACAATGGTCCATAATATCATAAGCAAATGTAACCCAATGTATAATAAATGACATTCACACCATGAATGGACGAGAATATGAGTATTTCTATTAATGAACAAGAAGAAGTACAAAGTAATACGACCTCTTGCCGACAACCAATCTGAACCAAGATCTAGATCAATCCACTTGCACCTCCACCACTTCAATCCTCCATGAATGGCAAACTCAAACTAGATGGGACTTTGGAAGGTGAACATAAATGGTTCACAACTACAAGGATCAATGAGTGCAGACCACAGGGGGTTCACTAGTGAGGCAATATCATATCACGTCCATTCATATTGGGGGTTTGAATACTCTTAAAAACCTCAAAAATATATTTCCACGTATTAAGGGGTCAAGAGGGGTTTTTAATTTGACATGGTATTATAAATATTGGGGGTTATTTTATTTGGTTGTGCTGAGGAATAACCTCCAAATCGTGGGATGGATTCATACCTCCAAATCATGGGCTCAATTCATACCCACCTAAAACTTAAGTACCCTCCATTTTTATTTGATATTGCTTATGATCCTAAGTTTTGCATAAATCTGATAATAGTGTACAATGATAATATTGATGGAAGTCTTTTTGGATTATTGGCCTTGAGCAATCCTCATTTAATAGATTATTTAGGCTTGGTTTGAATTGATGTTATATTGTTTTTCATCTTTAAGTTAAGAGATGTAGCTAATTGAGGGTTCCGAACTTGAACAATTGTATTGTTTTTTTTGTAGGCATTTAAGTAAAAGATCTAACTCTTCATTTTTTAGGTTAGGGTTTAGGTGGGTATTGAGATTCAATTAAACCTTGCTCCACGATAACCAAGAAAAGTGAGATCAATCTTTCTTGGCTCATTGGAACCGAGAAAAGTTAGATCATTTTTTCTTGACTAATTATTTCTTTCAACTTTTTGTATTCTTCTTTTATATTTTCACATTGCCAGTTGGAATAGTTGTTAGATTTAGTTATATTTGTCCCATTCATAATTGTAATTCCAATTCTTATATGCAATGCATCCATCTTAATGTTGTATTGGAACTAACATGAACATAGGTGAAAATATAAATCCTTATTTACATACCCTATGTGTTATCGGTACCATGAAATGGTATCATATAAGTTTCACCATCTATGTATGTTTATAACTATTGCATGCTTAAAACTTAACAATGGATATTTTCCCCTCTCCTGTAAAGATAGAAAAAAAAACTAGATACAACCCAAGAAAAAGGTAACTAAATGTTGTTAATTCTCTTGATTGCAGGAATAAATGTAGATGAAGTGGAGGAAATTCATTGGATCTTCTGAATGACCCAAATCCAAGATATGCACATGATCATATGGTGTTATTGAAAAGTATGAGGAATTTTTCTATGTTCATTTTGGTTCAAACACCAATGATGCTTGTTTTGATAGGAAGGTAGGGGATCCCGTCCATGAAAGGGTTTCAATTTTGCATTTTTATAGGGTTTAATTTATTAAGCTTATAGAAAACATGAGTTATCTATGGCTATACTTGTATTTACATGATATAAAATTGGTATATTGGCAGTTTGTGGTGTGAAACATATGCAATTATCATCTTTTCTAAGCATTGCACCAACTATTGGACTATCAGTATTTTACATTCTTTGTTATGTTGATCTCTTGACTAGGTTTTATTTTACGCATTTTTCCTTTCTCGGTACTATTTCATCGGATCTTCCACTATCCAATGCTACAAATTGATCAGTCACCCCTGCAATCCTAGCGGGATCATTATTAGCATTATACTATTATTTTATTTAGCATCTTGTTTGCTTATACTAAGATGTGTTAGGGCTCCTGCTAGTTACAATTTGATAATATGATATAAAGGGGGTGTTAAAAATGGATTGCTACAATATCTGGTGAAACTAGGGGTTTTCTTAATTGGAAAGGCATATTGGGAGGGGGGTTCAACAATACAATTTTAGGACACATTTTCTAATATTTAGTGAAATTAGGGATATTCTTTAATATCACGCGAACGATTGTGCTATGTAACAAGTTCACTAAGTGAACCCCCGGTGGTGCAGACTCAAGATAGGGAAAAAATCCACTAGAGTTCTCTTACGATTCTCCTCTTCCTCCCGTCCATAAGCCATATGTGCTCAATATATAGTCCTCTCAAAGGTATGTGAAAGGACACATCGAGGCATTACTCGAGCAGATGGAAAGCCAAAGGTCACCCAATGACCGCTTTTTGGGAGTAAAAAGTAATTAATAGTAGTTTTTACCATTTTACTTGATACCCGTGGGCTATAGTGATGCAACTCGTGGGTACGCATACTATAGTGATGCAACATGTGGGTAGGAATAAAAATAGGGCAAACTGGTATCTCTGAAGGATATAAATGGATCCGAGTCACTGAAATGGATCCTGCAGGCCAACCAATGCTGATGCTCACAAGGTGGAAGATTATGATGTAACAGGAATAGTCCAAGAACGAATTGCGGTCTGAGGTTGGGAGGAAAGTGGAAGCATCTCAGTCAGTTAGGATGAAATAAAATTACTGATAAGTATTTTATTCAAATTCTGTTATTTCCTTATTTATGCATCTGTTTCCCTTATAGTACGCTACGATTACTTTTTTGGACCTATAGTATGCAGGTCTGTTGATTTTGACAAGTGATCCCATACGTGTATTAGATCAAAACTTATTTATTGATTAATTCATTAAATAAATGTATATCCATTGCTGCTACCATGTAGGTTAGGAATTGGACAGATGGATTCCATTGTTTTAAGTTAAATGCTAGAAAAATGCAGATCCGTGACTTTAGTACTGTTATAGATCAGATCTGACAATTACTATGCTAACCTCGTGTAAAATAATGTAGGTCTTCTTTCTTATTTTTGATAATCTCAATACTAATTGATAAACCTAGATCTGGTTAGGGTTAATCCTGTAGAAATTTATTTTATTAGTTTCTGTCAATAATATTTCGCAATGATAATGTAGGATCTTTTTCTGCTTCTTTTTGTAATATTATTATATGATAAACCTAGATCTGACTAGGGTTATTCCTTTAGAACATATTTCATCTTTATTTTGTTTTTTGATATCATTATTCTTTCACATCACTGCTTTATTTTAGGATTGTTCAAATTTGATAATTGTATGGATTGAATCTTGTAATTGTATAAATTGTAACGGAGAAATCCTCCCTATCCTTACACAAGGAGAGAAATCCTTAACTCAAAGGGTTTTCTGGGCAGCATGCCCTAAACCTTGTATGGGTTATTAACTAAAACCTCATTTCGGGTATCTGTTTATAATTATTATTTATCTATCTTTTTTCAAAAACCTATCGTAGATCCCACACTAGTTCAGTCTCGTCCCTTGAACGTTTCATGAAGAAGACGATAGCAATTACCTTTAGAAGTAAAAGTATGTCTTTCGACTCTTTTCAAAACACAGAAACTCCCTTATTAAAAATCTAAGGCAAAGCTATACATTATTCTCAAGAAATTGATTGCAGGGAACCATGTATAGAAAACCACATTTCCTTTAATTTAGGGCCACACGTCTTTGCCTTTTAGCCTAAGAGGATAATTGATGCTTAGAACCAGAACAGAGATTACTCTTAAACATAGGGGGACAGATATACAATTTAAATATATTAAATCTTGACATAACCTTAACCTACTGTTCACATCGAGGGTCGGTTAGCAAATGCCTCCTTTCTTAAAACCAGATGAAGTTCAATATAAACTAACCCAACTTTAGACCCAAGTATTTTTAAGACAAGGACTCATTAAATTCAAGGAGAAAATAGACCGAAATCATCCCCTTCCTTTTTCAAACAGAAGTCTCTTTTACAATTGAAACAGTAAAACTTTTAGAATCGGGCCACATTAAGTTCATAGCGTTAAACGCTCACAATAGTCCATGCATTTACAAAACAAAACAAGGCGACGCAAAAACCTTCCTAACATCAAACCTGCTACAAACGAAGTTTAATTTCTTAACAACTGGAATCATTTAAAGAAGTTTCAAGATCAACCTTTCCCCAACTGGCATTTAGCCATCAACATAAATCTTTAAATGTCAGTGAATGGGCAGCTCAACGGGCTACTCCTTGTGCCTCCCAATCCATTTAAATAATTACATTTCTTTTCCTTTTAAGTTACAACACTACATTTATCAAATGAGGGTATGCCCCGGGACCCCAGGCCTTACCAGGGTCCAAAGCAACGCTGACAATGCCAAGGCAGTCGCCACTTCCAGGTAAATGTCCTCCATTTGTTGCGACGAGTTCTCTCCTGTCACACAACCATAAAACGCAGTATTTTATTATCACCAATTGTTACAGTATTACAATCAAGAAAAGCATTGACTGAAATTTAAACGCAGAGAAGGGTGATTACCTTATTCAAACGTTTTAATGGAAAACTTCCGCAACTGGAGAATTGCTCAGGCTCGTAGCATGACCAGAACGCCGAGGCTAGCATTAAAACCCCACGGTGCTGTCCCAAAACCACAACAGTGAACAATGCAAAGCCAAAGGTGAAACGAGGGGATGTATCGAGGGCACTCTTCTCCATGTTGCTACGTGGATTCCACCACTTGCTGGATCACATGGGAGGATTCAATGCACCTGCTACCAAGTCGTATCACATTTACTTTGACAGCCAGGTCTCGATTTCTGCATAGTCTTCCCTTACAACTATTATGTCAAGGGTTTAGGGCTTTAAGCCCACCTTTGTTGCCTCTTAAACCAAAGTATCTTTAAGGGTTCAATTTATGTTATATTTTCATACACCTCCCCGAACACAAGACCTTGAAAACTTGATAGCTTTACCTTAGGGATATCCTTGGTCTAAGTTTTGACAACCTTCTCATACCTGCATTTAAAAGACATAGTTGCAAAGTGTGTTAGCTCCTAGGAGCTAAATAAGACCGGGGAACCCAAGGGGGGCCCTTCTAACATTTAAGTGTTCACTCTTCTTGGAGAATAGTATAAATTTCACCCTACATTATAATCATAAGAGGGACCTTTACCACTCTAAACAAACACGGAGGAAAATTTTAAACTAGTATACTCATATTCTTCTTCACAACCAGATAATGGTCTACACTATTACATTTGTAAAGATATTGAAGAACCTTTCATAATCAACCTTGTTACAGTTGTTACACAAGAGTTTTACCAATTTATACCTTAGGATGACGAGAGTAAAGACCTCATTAAAAATTTTTAATTTGCTTGATTTTTAGGGTCATTACACATATGATGTCGTGTGGTAGATGGACAATTTACTCTTTCAAAAGCATTCCCTCCCACCAATATAGACATGTTATGGATTTAGTGGAATATCGCAATATAGACTTATTTTGGATTTAGTGGAATATCGAAAAATAAATTTTCCTTCGATTTTACGTGTTTAATTGTATGTTAATGGAAGCCTCGCAAGGTATTCTCTGATGTAAAATGAGGTCTATGTATGGTATATATTGAAATTTTTACATTTTGAGATTTTTATGGAACGTGAGATGTGATTTGATTATGGTATATTTTTCAAATATTAATTTAATATTTTAAATATGTTTTGAAATTAATGGATGATGATTTATATTTTAATTTATTATAATTATAATTATGATCATTTAAGAATGATTAAAAAAATTTGGAATATAAAAAGAAAATTTTTTATTGTCTTCTTAATTTTAAATTCAATTAAAACAAAGTTGATATCAATAGATGTTAGTAATTATTATCTTCATATAATATATTTTTTTTAATGTTAATAAAAATCATCATCATATAATGTTTTTTTATTTTAGTTTTTATTTATTATTAAAAATCTGTATAAATATATATAAATTTTATTAACAAAATTATATAAAAACCCAAATTTTACTTAGAACTTTTAATAATCCAAAATAACTAAACATTATAACAAAAGGCACCACATACATAATAAACAATATTTAAAATATTATATTATATAATTATAATGGAGTCTTTTATAAATATATATTCTGATTTAAATATATAATATAGAAATTTGAGATATTTTGATTTAAATGAAATTACATTAAATTTAACGCTATTTTAAATATTTAAAAATCTACATATTTAAAATGATTAAAATATATAAATTAAAGAATAAAAATAAATACATCTATACTAGACCAAAAATACACATGAAACATTAAAAAAAAAGATTGGGTTATGGAAATGTCTCTTATATGGAGACATAAGAATAAAGGTTAAACCATGGAAAAGTTTGCTCAAATGTGTAGCTTGAGCTGCCCTGTAATCTAAATTATAAATGAAAAATATATAGACGCATAAGTAGCTTGAGCTGCCCCTGTAATCTTAATTATAAATGAAAACTGTAAATATATATATACACGCAAAAGTGGATTCTAATGATAAGTTTTGCAGTAATCTCTTCTCTATTTGAATGAATGAAGTTGAAACTCTTGAAAAGTTTTGCTGTAATCGCCTCTCAATTTGAATGAATGAATTTGCAGAGAAAAGAAAATTACAATCAAAAAATAAGATTTATAGTTGAAAGCAGATACTATATTATGAGATTACTGGCGATGCATTACCAAGAGTAGTAGTGTTACCTCGGCCATAAGCCATAGTACATACAATCTTAGACTCATGGAGTAGAAAGCGAAAAAGCTAATCAATCTTTATTCAATTTCTTCACCGTATAGGTAATGAAATTGGCCCAACTTCTTTATACTGGTAAACTTCAAACTTACTGTATAAGTAGTAGCCACTAATAAGAAAAACTTCAAACATATTGTTTGAGCATCGCCATTAATAAGAAAAACTTCACACCTCGGTTCTCACAACCTTCGGTCAGTAATAAGATACTTTTTGCTTTGATATCTTGAGCCATGGATGATCTATCTTCAATATAGCCGGCAGATTTTCCCGTTCCATTGTCCTCTGCCAGAGATTCGTAGCGCAGTTCAGACGGAACAAGGTAAGTCAAGTCAAATAAAGAATGATGGG
This sequence comes from Larix kaempferi, assembly GCA_027924585.1. Lineage (NCBI taxonomy): Eukaryota > Viridiplantae > Streptophyta > Pinopsida > Pinales > Pinaceae > Larix > Larix kaempferi. Next base: position 14,378,170 of record BSBM01000291.1, read on the forward strand.
CCACCACGTACACCGATACAATTAATTAATTAATATTAGGTAAACTGTTCTTAAGTAATGTGTACGCTATTTAATTTTCCGATGGGAAACATCTCTTCTTTTTGCAAATTGCAATCTAGATTCAATTGCTTACTCTTAAAGTAATTTGAAGGTAAATTTTTTTAAGTTATTTAAAAGTTTGATTTTGAACTTCTTTTATGAAAATGGTAATTTAGGATTAGTTTCTTACTGTTAAAGTAAGTTGAAGAGTAATTTCTTTAGTTATTTAAAGGTTTAATTTCAACTCTATTAAATAATTAAAAAAATTAAAAAATGTAAATATGTGAATATTTTAAAAAATTGAAAATAAGATAAATTTTAAAAAATAAAAAAAATGTTTTTTTAATATATATATATTTTAATATGTGTTAAACACATAAAAGGAAAAAAAATAGAGTAGTTGATTCTCTATGCATAAGTATTCACTTGGTTTGTACAACATGTGCTAGCAATTATCAATCTCATCTAACTTAAATCAACCCTTGAAAATCATGTTTTTTAAAGACAAATGGTGGAAAATTACAAATTGAGAAAGTTGTTTAAAATTTTGAAAATTACCCTCTTAACGTAGAAGGGTTATTGTTGTTTAAAAGCATATTTTGTGTATTAGATGTAGCAGAATTGAAGTTATTAATTCTAAATGAATTGCACAATAATTTGGGTTACTTTGGGTATCAAAAGATGATTACAGATATTAAGAAAACATATTATTGGCCAAAAATAAAAACTCAAATAGTTGAGTTTTTAGCAAGGTTCTTGAAATGTTGGAAGGTTAAGGATAAGAATTAACATCTTGCTCTAGGTTATTACAACCTTTGCCAATTCCAAAATGGAAATGGGAGGTGATTTCCATGGATTTCATAACATAGTTACCAAAAAAACAGAAAATGGAACAATGCAATAATGGTGGTAATTGATAACCAAAGTAAAGCAACTCATTTTATCCCTATTAAATCTATCTTTAAAGCCATCAATATAGGGTGAAAGCCTAAAGTTGGGTAACACTTCCATGAGAATCAGGTGCGAAAGAGACATAGCGGACATTATTCAGCCGATTAACCAAATTTATTCGGCCGAATAACGAAATTTATTCGGCCGAATAAATTTGGTTATTTGGCCGAATAAGTTATAGGTTATTCGACCGAATAATGTTTAACGGTTCGCCATTAGAAATAACAGAGACCTCGATTTGTGTACGAGGTATAGCCGGACGGAGAAAATACACAGCGTTTTCTTATTTATTTGGCTGAATAATTATTCGGCGGAATAATGGTTCTGTATAAAAGCTCGATCGCGGCCTTTCTTTGTCATTTTTTCTACAAGAGTTTTTGGACCCCGCTATGAGACCCACAGCCGGACCCGCCAGCGCCACCTGTTTCTCCTCTTCTCCGGCCACCTAGCCGTGTCTTCCTGGTTGGACCCGTCCACGCCACTAGTGTTCGCCACCCTGTTTGCCAACCTGCAGCTTTTGTTAGTGGTCCGCCAGCCCTTTCGTCTCCCCCTCCGTTCGACCCCCTTCTTCGCCACCTTGCTGCGTCTGTTCATTTTCGAGTGGACTTCGGCACCTTGCTGCGTCTGTCTGTTGGTGGAGTGTTTGGCATTTGGAGGAGTGTTCGTCTTTTGGTGGATGTTTGTGGTGGTCTGTCCGTTGGTGGAGTGTTCGTTTATTGAGTGGTCATTGGTGGACGTTCGTGTTGGAATGGTTGTGGGCTGTTCGTCGTGGGGTTGACTGCGCAGGTAATTTTATTGCAGTTTTTTATTTTTATTTTTTCTTTTTGTTAAATTTTATATTAATCTTGCTTCGTTTGGTTGTGGGTGCCGTTTGCTTTTTCAGTGCTCAAGGTCGTTTGACTTCGTTCGCTCGAGTTTGGTTTGGGCTTGGCTTTCAGTAGTAAAACAAGAAAAATAGGTATGCCGAAATAATATTCTATGTCTGTAATTTATCTATTATTGAATTAAGGAGTAACTAAAAAAATTTATAATCAAACTTAGTGTGTATTGTACATGAGTTTATGAACTCTGTCTATGTGGATAGAATTCATGAACTCTGCCCAATTTGGACATGAGTTCATGAACTCTGTCCAATTTGGGCAGAGTTCATGAACCTTTAGATCCAAATCGTATGCTGAAACTTATTTAAATATAAATACCTTTGAGCTAGTAAAACTTATTGAGTTAAACTTATTTAACTATTAATTTTTCTTATATGACCAAAAAATGAAATATAAATAATATTGAGTTGGTTAAACTTGTTAAAGTATTGATTTTGCTTATGTGATAAGAAGGAAAAATAAAAGTAGTTTTGAAATTCTATTTGCAAATGGTATTTTTGGTTTATGTATAAGTGTCCCTTGTTGGTTGAACTCTGTTCACATGGACAGAGTTCATAGATCAATATATTAGTTAAATATGATAAACCATGCTCATGCATAACTACAAACAAGACTAAACTTTACTTTAGACATAATAAGAAAGAACCAAATCTACTACATAGAAAACTTGTAAAAAACCCTGGCCTTCCAAAACAACAAAGTCAATTGTATTATGCACCAAACAACTGTTTTATGAATGTCATGTGTACACATTATTCTTATGTATTTAGTGAATCCTTGTAGGAGGTATTGATATCAAAACATGAGTATTATGCCACAGATATATGGAAACATGAGACTCAATAATAATTTTTCCACATTAATAGTGATGCAATGATATTAGTCCACCTAGTATTGAGTTCATGCCACAGATATATGGAAACATGAGACTCACTAATAATTTTTTCACATTAATAGTCATCCAATGATAGTCGTACACCTAGTATTGAGTTCACTCTAAGTTGACACTCTTTTGAGAATGTCATGCCTTATGATTGTGCATTTTGAATTGAGAATCTAATTGATGGAAAACAATGGTCTTGAGTTTTAGCCTTGTAAAGGTGACCATTCCTGGGATTATGTTTTTATTTGGTTGCAACATGGCAAACTCGGGGAACATAATACCATGAATCGTCATCATTATCAAGCTGAAACTCAAAACCATTGTGCAACATGGCAAATTTGGGAAACATATCAAACTTGCGAAACATAATACCATTAATTGTCATTTTTTTATGATTCTATGGAATAATGAAAATAGTTGTAGATATAATTTATGTTTAAATTATTAAAATTTCAATTAAGGTATTAATTTAAGATTTAAATTAAAAGTTAACCTGTTCATGAACTCATTCTTTGACATAAAGTAATGTAACCTTCACTTAGTATTTAACTATATTGGTTCCATTCATTTTAAACATCAAAAACATTTAGAAGATTGGCACATTAATTCCTCATACATCCAACAATATTAGTTATACTCATTTTAAGAACTATTAGATGATATTAGGTATATCTAGGTCCTTATTAAATAACTTTGTCTCTTTAGCAGGTCTTAGAATTTGTAGAATTAACATGTAGAATTTGAATATGTAATGAGTTGATATTTGTGTAAGTGTAGACATTATATCAAATGGAAAGAGAGGAGTCTTTATGGCGAAAGCGTAGAAGGTATTCACATTCTTCTGGAGTTGGTGTTTCAATTGATAAACAGAGGTTGTCGACTTCCCCTCGAGATTCAAGTTTATTGTATAGTTCACATTAATTTGATCATTGGCGAGGCGATAGGGGTACAGATGATTCCCCTTTATCTTCTGTGGGAGATCGCCAATCTCGACCTTCTGTTGGTATGAAAATCAATCTTTTAATACATGTACACATTGATTTTTTGTGTACGCAAAGTTTGTACATGTTTACACATAACTTTGTTTTTATTTGAAGCAGAGCATGGTTCAGAAGATGCTCGTAATTCTACAGAGAGGGAGGAAGAGCGAGCAAGGGAGACGGATGTGGGTGCAGAGCAAGGTTCCCAAGAGGCTCCTCATTCTACACATGGTGACGATGGTCGAGCCAGGATGCAATATGTTGAACTAACTGAGGGTTGTACACCCATTACAACATATCCATCTGATTTACCTGAGTAGCTTCCATGGAAAAGTGGTGATCATGAAATGACTCTTGAAAGTTGTAGATCCCACTACGGCAAGTTGGAAAAAGATTTATCTATTATGGATTTCCCTTCAGAGAGTAAGCAAAGTTTGGAGATTGTTTTGGGGTCATTGCGAAAATTCATTGAGGCATATGAGAAGCTTGGACCAACTATGAATGGTTTTGTTGATTTGATGCGAAGACGAAGGGCACAAGTGATGGGTCCATAAAAGTGTGTTATTGTGAAGGAGAAAGTGACAAAAGAACATGCCAAATCAATGTTTAACTTCAAAGAAGGTCTAAAGCGAGAAATGTTCAAAGTGCAATATTTCAAGCACCCTGAACTTGCACATCTACTATATGATCAGTTCCTTGCATGCTATGGTCCGTTTCCATGAAACAATGAGGTTTCTCAATATTTTGCTAGATTTTTTTATGCGGAGTTCTTTTTAAATATGGCGCCAGACTATACTGATGTTCATTCTGAATTTGATGGAGTTGGAAAGGGTCGAATATATGATCGAAAAGGTGCTCTTAGAGACCCTACAACTCTTTGACCTCCACCCCAGATATCTCGCCCACCCAGGCTTGTGGCATTAAGATCAGAGATGGAGCCCACATCCCAACTTGAGACAACTGCAAGGGATTTTGTTGGCGATGGTTTATCATCAGCATTAGTTGGAGCAGATGGGATTCGTTCGAAAGAGGGCTCGTGCCACTATTCGGGTGATTCGACGGAGGTGGTTCACCATTTTTTGCAGATGGAAGCTAAAAAAATTATTTTTTGAACCCTTGATCAAGGTATTTTCAAGCCCTCGATCGAGGTTTTAAAACCTTGATCGAGGGTTTTAAAACTTCGATCGAGGGTTTTAAAATACTTCAATCGAGGGTTTTAAAAGCTTGATCGAGGGTTCTAAAATACCTTGATCGAGGGTTTTAAAAGCTTGATCGAGGGTTTTAAAATACCTCGATCGAGGATTTTAAAACCTTTGATCGAGCTTTTGAAAAGATCGCAAAAGCTCGATCTAGCTTTTGAAAAACATAAAAAGGCTCATTTTAGGCCCTTGATCGAGGGTTTTAAAATACCTCGATCGAGGTCTTGTTAAACCCTCGATTTAGGTCTTGTTAAACCCTCGATCGAGATATTTAGCTCGATCGAGGGCTTAAAAAATAGGCCAAGAGCCCTTTTCACTGTAGAATGAAAGTTTTGTCTACCTTCCACAGAGTTAAACCATGTCATTAAATGTTAATTAATGAGCGGACTTGATACCATTGGATTCGTCAACGAATCATCTGTCCAGATATATAAAATTTATGAATTTTTATCTTCATATGTATTTTGTTTTTAAATTTCTACTAAAACTTGCCCTAAAAAACCCTGTCGACAACTTCGATTGAGCTCAAAGATAAATCCACAAAATTCAAAATACACATCCAAAAAATTTGAAAAAATACACAAGCGCTAGATAAATGCGTCCTCTTTAAAATGGTATTTTTAGTTTTGCAAATTATGTAAAAAATCAAAATATTCCGTGCACGCACACACATGTATGCAAAACGCGACTTAAATATTCATTGGTTATTTTTAAAAAATAATAATAAATATATTTTTTCTAGAAAAATTAAAAGAAAAATATGTAAGCCCTAGTGCATTCTATCTAGATCATGTTCACATATTTCATTTTTTAAAACTATTACTTTAACATTAAATTATTTTGCACGCACACAAACTACTTGTTAATTGCTCTTCAAATTTTTAAGTACACATGTTTTATTAAATGAAAATTCGACATGATATATGACATTGGTATATTTCGAAAAAAATATCATTGGAAAGTCAACATAATTCTCTACATTTCATTTTTCAACCGCATGTCAAAATTCATGTGGCAAGTATGAGTTTCGAGGGATTCAATTTAATATAAAATTTCTGTTTTTCATCGTCATATTTGACCAAAACGAGTTACCCATCTTAATGGAATCACCCATTTGTCAAAAGTTTGTTTACAAAACGAATAATAAGGTAGATGGAATGAGCATTGGAAATATCAGGGTTTATGCCATGGTTTGTCGTGACATAGCGTCAAATGTTATATCCAATGACACATCGAGTTTAGGGGAGGTTTGTTGATTATGATATGACAATCTATTTAATCTTTTATTCATTTTGAATTGAACTCTTTGTTACATTATATGAATGATATTATGTCTTTTTTGATATATAGTAATAAGTACATTATGTAAATGTTTATTGTTTGCAATTTTTCAGAATGATGAATGAACATTCTTTTCGACTCTCCACTAGTCAAAATGTAGAAAATGTAGAGCATATTGGAGAGGTATATTTATTATTTACATATTTATAATTATGTTTAAACTTGATATATTATCATTTTTTTTTAATTTTAATTTAACTATGGATCTTATTGTTAATTTGACTTATCCATGCAGGTTTCTTTAGATATGAACTTATTAGATGATTTACCATCTCTTGTGAGCTAATGATTTTAATTTTTTTGTTTCGGTTTTAAGTTAATTGCTTATTTTTTATTTTTTTTGCACTATGTTTTATTTACTAAGACAATTTAAATTTTAGGGGAGAGATATAGGTTCTTTGCTGAATGTGGATATTGGCACAGAGGTAATTTTGTTCACACTTGAATTGATCTCTGATATAAGTTTAATATTTTTATTTTTTTGGATTTAGTTTAAATTTGTTTAAGTAATTTATGAGATTGACGCTCTTAAACCTCTTGTCTTTGATGAAGGTACATCCTCATTCAGATCCCCACATCCTGAACCAATCCCGAGATTCAAAGCTCCTCTAATTAGATCTGCTTCAACCTCAAGTTACAATGCTGCCAGAAGGCAAGCTTTATCAGATCAAGTAAGTAAGAGCTCATTTGAATCAGTTGTAGATAACCCTGTACAAAATACCTTAGAACATAAAGGTCAGCATTCTGATTGTATTGCTTGTCAAAAAATAAAACAAAAAATCATACAAAAAGAGAAACGCCAATCCTCACAAGAGTATCCTAGCCTCTTTATGTTTTCATCCTTACCCAGAGCACGAGCAGAATCTGAATCTGTAAATGCTCATGGCCAAAGATCCTTTCACCCTGGCCGAAATCTCCCCGAAACAGCATTCAGGCAATATTCTTCTGATGGGTCAAGTAAAAAAGAATTTGTTTCCACAAAAGCTATTGCTACAGATCAGAACACTCCTGATGAGATAAAATTAGCTAATTGGACAAATTCTCAGTTACAATGCACTGCTTCAAATCTTGATGATATGGCCCAAGATATCCAGTTATTAAAAGCCAACTGTGTTGAACAAGGTAAAAAGCTTGAGTTGGTTATTGCTAAACTAGCTTTAGTTGATCATATTTTACATGATACAACAGAAATAGAGAAAGCTGTAAAAATAGCTTCAAACAAGTTGGAAGCTAGACTAGATGTTCTGTCTCAATTAACATCTAGAACTCAGGAGTTAAAAAAGAAACAATATGTTGTTCCTGAACAAGTTTTACAGTTAGCTCGAAAAGGTCATACCAAATCAGTCTCTTTTGGTCTAGTAGATGCAGAAGATAACAGACCAGAATGGGATTTTGGTGCTAGTGCAGCAGAAAAAGAAGAAATAATTTCTTGGATCAAAGAGTTCAAAACTTTTAACCCTGTGCTGAATGAAAAATATGTTGGAGATGTTCATATGATGGCTGCCGAATCTTCAAATAGATTGAGAATCGGATCACAACCTCACATTGAGGAATATGATACTCATATGCCTGATGCTACTGGAATTTCAGAAGCTCCAAGAATCCATAGCTTTGGCATAAACAATTTAAATAACTTGATTTCTCAGATGCCTGAACAACCAGTTTTAAATATTCAATGTCAATCTAGAGAAGAAATCAAGAATGCCCTCCAGTTGCTTACACATTGGTTGATTTATAAAAAGCAACAAGATCATAATGTCACTGCCCAGATGTTAGGTGCCCAGTTAGTTGCAGGTCTTTCTGGTCTAGCCTATGAATGGTGGCGTTGGTTGCCACAAGAAGCCAGAAATGAAATGCTTGCAGCAAATGATTCAGATGAACAGATAATATCTGCCTTAAGTCGTGAATTTTATGGTCCTGAAGCACATGAAGACTTTGATCATTTAGCTTCTTTATATATGTCTGCACGTTTGTGTGATTTAAATAAAGCAGAAGCTTATTTCTGTTATATGCAGAAATTATTGATCTCTTCAGGAAAATCTGGCAATGAAGCTTATTTAAAGCACTACTTAAGAAGTTTCCCTAGACATGTTCCAGATGCTGTTGAAAAGGCATTAAAAGATAGAAACATTCCTTTAAGATCTTTGTCCTTAGCACAACTCCATCATTATATTTTGGAAACATGGCAAGAACATTGTTTACAAAAAAGAGTAGATAAAGATTTTAAAAGACATCAGCAAATGTTTTCTGCTTCCTTCTGTAAAGAAGTGGCTAAAATGCCTGATTGGGGCTGTGGAGCCCATAACAGGGGACATCTTGGAAATGAAAGTTGTCATTGCAAGAAAAAGAAAAAGAAGTTTTTTACTTCTTCGGGTAGATATCATTTGGATAAACCTTATAAGCACAAATCTAAACATTTTAAGAAAAAGCACACGAATAAAAGATTTGTGAAAAGAAGATCTGAAAAGGGCAAAGGTGATACTTGTTTTATATGTGGCAGTAAAGGACATTGGGCATCAAAATGTCCAAAACGAAAAACAAGACCCAAGCTAGCAGGTGTTTGTTCTACACTTGATCCCTTTTGGTGGGATTTGTACAAAGTAAGTAATGATTTTATCCCTTCCGGTGAGGTTATCTATCTCCCATCCTCTGATGACTCTGAGGATTCCTCCTCAGATCCTGATATCCAGCTTGCTAAATGTGCTCCCAATTCTTCCTCTTCTGATTCAGATCCGGAACCACATTTAGGGGGGTGTGAGACTGCCTCTGTATATACTGATCTTCCTGATTTTGACTTCAATTTATATATGTTTTCCAGAGCTATCTCTCCTGTACAGATTGAAAAGAGATTAGCAGCAATTGATTTAGAATTATCTTCTATTCCTATTTATAGACATCAGGAAAGAACTGAACTAAGGAATGAAAAGAAATCCTTACAAGTACAGTTACAATCAATTGAAAAAGATAAAGGAAAATCTGTTGATTTAAGCTTTAATCCTGCAGAGTTGTATAGAGAATATCCCAGTGGTCATAAAGACAGACAACAGCACAGAACAGACAGAGAAAGATTACTGAGAAATAAGCTGAAAGCTAAACAGGAGGAAATAAGAAAATTAGTAAAAGAAGCTGATGAAATAAAGAATTCTTTAGCAATTGTTTTGCTAGAAAAGGACCAGTCTTCAGAAGATGAATTGTCTAATGAAATTGAAAGGGTTTGTGGAACTAAGGATGATGACGTCCCAGAAGAAGAATATCCTGAAAAAACCCCTGACCATTCACCTTCACCAAGATCCCAGAGTATAAGTCTTTTAGGAGCTGTATCAGGTCCTAAACTTTTTACTACTCTTATCTTTTGTCCTTCTGAATTTAAATCCTACCCAATACAGTGTTTAATCGATTCGGGATGTCAGTTTAACTTGGCTAGAGGAAATGTTATTCCTGAATTTTATTGGGAGAAAACAAAAGAATATGGATCTGCAATCCAAGGATCTCCAGTTTATCTGTCTGGTAAAGTAAAGGATTTTCCAGTGTCTATAGGTTCAAAGTTTTGTTCTTTATCTCTTTTCCGGTTTGAAGAAACTAAAGAAGATTGTGTGTTAGGTTCTGAATTCTTAGTGTCAGTAAGTCCTTTTTCAATGGACACAAAGAAAATGACATTCACTTGTACAGTTAATGATCATCCTGTAACTATCCCACTTAGTTATTCTTTTTCCCCCAGAAGTCAAGCAATTTCCCAAAAACCTAGGGTAATGTCAACAGCCTCTCTTAACAAAATGGAAAGATGTATATCTTTTGCCCAACTCAATGCTGAGAAATATCTAGAGGGTATAACTGAAAGGCTAAAGAAGAATTGCTGTTCTGAAAGCCCAAATGCTTTCTGGACAAGGGAAAAATATTTTGTCTCTCTTCCTTTTGATCCGCTACAGCAGATAAAACCAATGAAAGCATCTGCAAGACTTATGAGCCCCAGTGAGAGAGAATTCTGTTCAAAGGAAATTAAAGAGCTCTTAGAAAAAGGTCTGATTGAACCATCAAAAAGCCCTTGGGCATGTCGATCTTTTGTTGTAAATAAGCATAGTGAACAGAAAAGAGGTAAACCCAGACTGGTTGTTAACTTTAAACCTCTTAATACAGTTCTCCAGAAAATCAGGTATCCATTGCCTGATAAAGCTAGTCTTTTGCAGAAAATTAATGGTTGTACTGTCTTTAGCAAATTTGATTTAAAATCTGGGTTTTATCAAATTGGGATTGAGAAGAAAGACAGGTTCAAAACTGCATTTGTATTTCCTCATGGTCAGTATCAATGGAAAGTGCTACCATTTGGTATAAATAATGCTCCTTCTGAATTCCAGAAAAGAATGGAGGACATCTTCAGGGATATACCATGGTTAGCTGTTTTTATTGATGATATTCTTATTTGTTCTAAAAATCTCCAAGAACATCTTAAACATTTGCAGCAATTTTATGATTTAGTCTACCAGCATGGTTTAGTCTTATCAGAAAGAAAAATGGAAATTGGTAAGACAGAAATAGAATTTCTGGGTCTACATATCAAAGCAGGTCAGGTAATTTTGCAGCAGCATGTGCTCCAATCATTTGATCACTTTCCTGACAAGATTAATGAGAAAACCCAGTTACAGAGATTTTTAGGATGCTTAAACTATATCAGACCCTTCTATAAAGGTCAGGCTGCAGATATTCATTGTTTGCAGAAAAGATTAAAGAAACAGCCTATCCCTTGGTCTGATGAGATGACTTCAGCTGTCCAGAGAATAAAGGAAAAAGTTAAGCATCTTCCAGCCTTGTCTCTTCCTCAAGGAAATGGAAAATTGATAATTGAAACAGATGCATCAAATACTACATGGGGTGGTGTTTTGATAGAAGATATTGAAGGAAAAACTAAAATCTGCGGTTATGCATCTGGTTCTTTTAAAGGAGCTGAATTAAATTATCCTAGTAGCCACAAAGAGATTTTAGCGGTTAAGAAAACCGTCAGCCATTTTATTCTGTATTTAAAGCCTGTTCGATTTACTATCAGAACAGATTTAAAGATTATGCCCGGCATCTTTAAAAATGAAAATTTAATGGCAGAAAATAGTAGCAGAATATTAAAATGGTTTATCTGGCTTAGTAATTTTGATTATGACATTGTATACAAGCCAGGTTATTTGAATTGTCTTGCTGACATGTTGACTCGTGAGAATGTACAGGTTTCTTCTCCAAGTCTTAACATGTTTTCCGCTAATGAAGCTAGTGGTTCTGGTTCTGGTCCAGGACACAATAAAAGATATTTAAGTGATAATGTGGTGAATTACAAAAGTGGTAAAGCTCCATTTCAGGAAGAAGAAGAAGCTCTCAGAGCTCCTCCAGAGTCCTTGTTCTTAGCTCCTTGGGATAAGGATATCTCTCAGGAAGAACGTCAGCAACTGCTAGACTATGCTGACATCAAAGAAGCAGAAAAGTTTTTAAGCCTCACTCTGATAAAGCAAATCCAAGAAAATCCCTGCAAGTTAAAGATTCTCGAAAGATGGGAAAAAGGTGCTTTCAGAGGATTACAAAATGCCAGAGAAAAATTAGCTCGTTGTGAAGAAGTCTGGATTGACCAGAACATGGAAGCAGAAGGAGAAATTTGGTATGTTGATCTCGGTGCAGGAGATTTAACATGGACTTCTTACAATCTGATTCTCCAATTTTGCAGAGAGCAGACAGCAATAATCATCTGTGCTGATCCTGCTAATTTAAAACATAAAAAATGGTCCGGATGGACACATATTTTTTTAGAAAAGTTCTGCCCAAGAAATGAATGGGTAGATCGAAAAGCTAATTTCATTCTCCATCTTGAGGCTGATATGCAAGCCGCTGACCAGGTTCATCAGTGGTTTAAGTTCAAATTAAGGCATCATGGAGGTAGATACACTCCGTTAGAACACTGTGTAACAGTCACCCAGAAGTTTATCAAAAGGGATAAAGATGGTAAGAGACTGGATACAAAAGTCCATAGAAGAACCCTACCGTTAAATTATAGGGTTGAGTCACAATTTGCATCTGAATTTGTATATGGACCAAATGAGTATCTTCGCGGTTCTGATGTAGAGCAATGTTTCGGAGAACTATTATATCCAGATATGAATGAAGAATTCCCTAATAATCAGTATGACTATTGGCAGTATACTGAATCCCAGCCAAACTACATAGAAGAAGAATTGGCGAGGCGCGAACTTGAAGAAGAACTAAATGCGATCCTGCGTAATGGTATCAGAGCCAGGTTAAAGTTACTGTTTGGTGAACTCTCTATTATCTGGTATCTCTATAAACCTTCTCTGGTTATATGATGCATGTGTGACTTTGTGCTGTAATTTACCTGCTTTTATTTCAGAACACTCTTAAAACATGTATCCAGTAGGCAATGGAAATGATTGCTGAGTGATTGTGGGAACATAGAAGTGTAAGCGTAGTGCGGATGTTAGAGTAGCAGTAAGACCCGGGGATTGGGGAGTAAGTCTACAGAATTGCCCGCAGCGTAGAAGCTAGCCCTCACTTCTTCAAAATATGGATCCCACAATGGATGCTGTTCCGCTAGCAAGTTTAGAGTGTCAGTCAGGTAATGATATTGAAGTAACACTTGCAGATAGAAGAACTGGTTCATTCCAACCTTCTACATCAGATAGTGAGAATTCTTCTTACATCACTATATCAGATAAAAATCCAACTTCAAATTGGGAGTTACCACAGATATTACCAAAAGAAGTTTACAGATTAAATTGGTGGAATTTTCATACTGCAACTCAAATCAAAGTGTCTAATATTGATATCTCTTTCACAGATGATCAAGAGCCTATTCATATACCTCTCTTAGATAAATCGCAGATTGATTGGGCTAAAGAACAACATTTTAAATATGCACATTTTGGTGCTGTTAAATTAGGCTTAGGTCCACTAGTCAGACCCCGATTACCTATTTCTTCCCTTTGTGTCGTAGTCGATACTCGTCATAATCAGTTTTCTGACGCTGTCATAGGTGGTTTTACTGCACCACTTCATGATGGTCCTGCGTTTGGTACTGTATATCCTCGTTTTTCTGTTAGTCTAGATGACCCTCATATCTACAATCTTCTAAAAGCTTATATCTTACCGAAAGGTTTTGATATGCTTAATGGTTCTAAAATTATCCAACTCAAAGGTGGTGTCTGTGTCCGGTTTGGGAATGATACTTTACCCCAGCTTCGATCTAAGATCAGTCAGAGTCCGGCAGACTGCAGCATGGTGGAAACACCAAAGTCAAGATCCAAAAACGCAACTCCCATTACATTCAATTGGACTGGCATTTCTTATCCTCAGTCATGGGAAATGAAGTACTCTGAACTTCGACATCAAGAGCGAGTCGCATGAGCAAGTAGTCCGCTCTGCAAGTCTAGGAGTCGTCTGAGCAAGTAGTCCGCTCGACAGGTCTGTAGGTGTGTGAGAGCCGAGGTAATATGCTCTGCAGGTTGCCTGTAATGGTATAACACTGCATCAGAAAGCCAAAGACTCGATTCTGTATAAAAGAGTCAGTAAGGGTCTGCTAGTTGGCATATTATGGGAATCCCAGGAGCCTGAGAGTAACTACATGCCTTCGGGAAGTAGCCAAATCTAAAAGGGCCCATAACATTGTGTCAAGGCAGTGAGTTGTGGTGACGAGCTTCGCTGTCCGAAGCCGATCCACCTGTGTGTCTGTAATCTGTAATCTGAAGATATAATGTTCATTATCATATTGATCGTGTGCCTCATTGCAATTGCGTTCGTGTTGATGGGAATAATTGGCAAATTGTGCTTGACATTCACACATTCATATTAAAGCCAGCACATTGATCTTTCAAGCACAATTTGCCAATTATTCCCATCAACACGAACGCAATTGCAATGAGGCACACGATCAATATGATAATGAACATTATATCTTCAGATTACAGATTACAGACACACAGGTGGATCGGCTTCGGACAGCGAAGCTCGTCACCACAACTCACTGCCTTGACACAATGTTATGGGCCCTTTTAGATTTGGCTACTTCCCGAAGGCATGTAGTTACTCTCAGGCTCCTGGGATTCCCATAATATGCCAACTAGCAGACCCTTACTGACTCTTTTATACAGAATCGAGTCTTTGGCTTTCTGATGCAGTGTTATACCATTACAGGAAACCTGCAGAGCATATTACCTCGGCTCTCACACACCTACAGACCTGTCGAGCGGACTACTTGCTCAGACGACTCCTAGACTTGCAGAGCGGACTACTTGCTCATGCGACTCGCTCTGCCTCAAATGAGCCTAAGGCTTCTTATTTATAACCTTTAAACCGGTGAACCGGTGCCCAAAAACTTACACTAGACAGTCAAAAGTAAGATTCCGGGGCATGATGGGGACTACCACCATGTTATCTCGTCCCTTGGAGGCTCGGCCATGTGGGGACCCGGAGAATCTTGTCCGACAAACTCATGACTCAGTCTGACTGAAAGACATAAAGTAAAAGCTACTGGCCGTCAAAGCTGGGCCATTATTACATCAGTCATAATACAAAGCATCTCGGTACAAAAGCAAACCGAGGGAATTTAAAGAAAACTTTCGGCTATCACGGCCGACAAAACAAAGTGGGTTGGCCCACCAACGGCTTCCACTAAATATGTACAGAAGAAAGATCACGGACCAAGGAATCTTTATTCCCTAAAGATACGGAAGAGTCATGGAGTATCATATCCTGATCCGCAAACACACACTGTCGTGTCACCAGGTCCAGGTACCCCGCCACATACACAATCAAGGCAACCTTGAGCATTTAGTTCTTCTTCAAGTTCGCGCCTCGCCAATTCTTCTTCTATGTAGTTTGGCTGGGATTCAGTATACTGCCAATAGTCATACTGATTATTAGGGAATTCTTCATTCATATCTGGATATAATAGTTCTCCGAAACATTGCTCTACATCAGAACCGCGAAGATACTCATTTGGTCCATATACAAATTCAGATGCAAATTGTGACTCAACCCTATAATTTAACGGTAGGGTTCTTCTATGGACTTTTGTATCCAGTCTCTTACCATCTTTATCCCTTTTGATAAACTTCTGGGTGACTGTTACACAGTGTTCTAACGGAGTGTATCTACCTCCATGATGCCTTAATTTGAACTTAAACCACTGATGAACCTGGTCAGCGGCTTGCATATCAGCCTCAAGATGGAGAATGAAATTAGCTTTTCGATCTACCCATTCATTTCTTGGGCAGAACTTTTCTAAAAAAATCTGTGTCCATCCGGACCATTTTTTATGTTTTAAATTAGCAGGATCAGCACAGATGATTATTGCTGTCTGCTCTCTGCAAAATTGGAGAATCAGATTGTAAGAAGTCCATGTTAAATCTCCTGCACCGAGATCAACATACCAAATTTCTCCTTCTGCTTCCATGTTCTGGTCAATCCAGACTTCTTCACAACGAGCTAATTTTTCTCTGGCATTTTGTAATCCTCTGAAAGCACCTTTTTCCCATCTTTCGAGAATCTTTAACTTGCAGGGATTTTCTTGGATTTGCTTTATCAGAGTGAGGCTTAAAAACTTTTCTGCTTCTTTGATGTCAGCATAGTCTAGCAGTTGCTGACGTTCTTCCTGAGAGATATCCTTATCCCAAGGAGCTAAGAACAAGGACTCTGGAGGAGCTCTGAGAGCTTCTTCTTCTTCCTGAAATGGAGCTTTACCACTTTTGTAATTCACCACATTATCACTTAAATATCTTTTATTGTGTCCTGGACCAGAACCAGAACCACTAGCTTCATTAGCGGAAAACATGTTAAGACTTGGAGAAGAAACCTGTACATTCTCACGAGTCAACATGTCAGCAAGACAATTCAAATAACCTGGCTTGTATACAATGTCATAATCAAAATTACTAAGCCAGATAAACCATTTTAATATTCTGCTACTATTTTCTGCCATTAAATTTTCATTTTTAAAGATGCCGGGCATAATCTTTAAATCTGTTATGATAGTAAATCGAACAGGCTTTAAATACAGAATAAAATGGCTGACGGTTTTCTTAACCGCTAAAATCTCTTTGTGGCTACTAGGATAATTTAATTCAGCTCCTTTAAAAGAACCAGATGCATAACCGCAGATTTTAGTTTTTCCTTCAATATCTTCTATCAAAACACCACCCCATGTAGTATTTGATGCATCTGTTTCAATTATCAATTTTCCATTTCCTTGAGGAAGAGACAAGGCTGGAAGATGCTTAACTTTTTCCTTTATTCTCTGGACAGCTGAAGTCATCTCATCAGACCAAGGGATAGGCTGTTTCTTTAATCTTTTCTGCAAACAATGAATATCTGCAGCCTGACCTTTATAGAAGGGTCTGATATAGTTTAAGCATCCTAAAAATCTCTGTAACTGGGTTTTCTCATTAATCTTGTCAGGAAAGTGATCAAATGATTGGAGCACATGCTGCTGCAAAATTACCTGACCTGCTTTGATATGTAGACCCAGAAATTCTATTTCTGTCTTACCAATTTCCATTTTGCTTTCTGATAAGACTAAACCATGCTGGTAGACTAAATCATAAAATTGCTGCAAATGTTTAAGATGTTCTTGGAGATTTTTAGAACAAATAAGAATATCATCAATAAAAACAGCTAACCATGGTATATCCCTGAAGATGTCCTCCATTCTTTTCTGGAATTCAGAAGGAGCATTATTTATACCAAATGGTAGCACTTTCCATTGATACTGACCATGAGGAACTACAAATGCAGTTTTGAACCTGTCTTTCTTCTCAATCCCAATTTGATAAAACCCAGATTTTAAATCAAATTTGCTAAAGACAGTACAGCCATTAATTTTCTGCAAAAGACTAGCTTTATCAGGCAATGGATACCTGATTTTCTGGAGAACTGTATTAAGAGGTTTAAAGTTAACAACCAGTCTGGGTTTACCTCTTTTCTGTTCACTATGCTTATTTACAACAAAAGCTCGACATGCCCAAGGGCTTTTTGATGGTTCAATCAGACCTTTTTCTAAGAGCTCTTTAATTTCCTTTGAACAGAATTCTCTCTCACTGGGGCTCATAAGTCTTGCAGATGCTTTCATTGGTTTTATCTGCTGTAGCGGATCAAAAGGAAGAGAGACAAAATATTTTTCCCTTGTCCAGAAAGCATTTGGGCTTTCAGAACAGCAATTCTTCTTTAGCCTTTCAGTTATACCCTCTAGATATTTCTCAGCATTGAGTTGGGCAAAAGATATACATCTTTCCATTTTGTTAAGAGAGGCTGTTGACATTACCCTAGGTTTTTGGGAAATTGCTTGACTTCTGGGGGAAAAAGAATAACTAAGTGGGATAGTTACAGGATGATCATTAACTGTACAAGTGAATGTCATTTTCTTTGTGTCCATTGAAAAAGGACTTACTGACACTAAGAATTCAGAACCTAACACACAATCTTCTTTAGTTTCTTCAAACCGGAAAAGAGATAAAGAACAAAACTTTGAACCTATAGACACTGGAAAATCCTTTACTTTACCAGACAGATAAACTGGAGATCCTTGGATTGCAGATCCATATTCTTTTGTTTTCTCCCAATAAAATTCAGGAATAACATTTCCTCTAGCCAAGTTAAACTGACATCCCGAATCGATTAAACACTGTATTGGGTAGGATTTAAATTCAGAAGGACAAAAGATAAGAGTAGTAAAAAGTTTAGGACCTGATACAGCTCCTAAAAGACTTATACTCTGGGATCTTGGTGAAGGTGAATGGTCAGGGGTTTTTTTCAGGATATTCTTCTTCTGGGACGTCATCATCCTTAGTTCCACAAACCCTTTCAATTTCATTAGACAATTCATCTTCTGAAGACTGGTCCTTTTCTAGCAAAACAATTGCTAAAGAATTCTTTATTTCATCAGCTTCTTTTACTAATTTTCTTATTTCCTCCTGTTTAGCTTTCAGCTTATTTCTCAGTAATCTTTCTCTGTCTGTTCTGTGCTGTTGTCTGTCTTTATGACCACTAGGATATTCTCTATACAACTCTGCAGGATTAAAGCTTAAATCAACAGATTTTCCTTCATCTTTTTCAATTGATTGTAACTGTACTTGTAAGGATTTCTTTTCATTCCTTAGTTCAGTTCTTTCCTGATGTCTATAAATAGGAATAGAAGATAATTCTAAATCAATTGCTGCTAATCTCTTTTCAATCTGTACAGGAGAGATAGCTCTGGAAAACATATATAAATTGAAGTCAAAATCAGGAAGATCAGTATATACAGAGGCAGTCTCACACCCCCCTAAATGTGGTTCCGGATCTGAATCAGAAGAGGAAGAATCGGGATCACATTTAGCAAGCTGGATATCAGGATCTGAGGAAGAATCCTCAGAGTCATCAGAGGATGGGAGATAGATAACCTCACCGGAAGGGATAAAATCATTACTTACTTTGTACAAATCCCACCAAAAGGGATCAAGTGTAGAACAAACACCTGCTAGCTTGGGTCTTGTTTTTCGTTTTGGACATTTTGATGCCCAATGTCCTTTACTGCCACATATAAAACAAGTATCACCTTTGCCCTTTTCAGATCTTCTTTTCACAAATCTTTTATTCGTGTGCTTTTTCTTAAAATGTTTAGATTTGTGCTTATAAGGTTTATCCAAATGATATCTACCCGAAGAAGTAAAAAACTTCTTTTTCTTTTTCTTGCAATGACAACTTTCATTTCCAAGATGTCCCCTGTTATGGGCTCCACAGCCCCAATCAGGCATTTTAGCCACTTCTTTACAGAAGGAAGCAGAAAACATTTGCTGATGTCTTTTAAAATCTTTATCTACTCTTTTTTGTAAACAATGTTCTTGCCATGTTTCCAAAATATAATGATGGAGTTGTGCTAAGGACAAAGATCTTAAAGGAATGTTTCTATCTTTTAATGCCTTTTCAACAGCATCTGGAACATGTCCAGGGAAACTTCTTAAGTAGTGCTTTAAATAAGCTTCATTGCCAGATTTTCCTGAAGAGATCAATAATTTCTGCATATAACAGAAATAAGCTTCTGCTTTATTTAAATCACACAAACGTGCAGACATATATAAAGAAGCTAAACGATCAAAGTCTTCATGTGCTTCAGGACCATAAAATTCACGACTTAAGGCAGATATTATCTGTTCATCTGAATCATTTGCTGCAAGCATTTCATTTCTGGCTTCTTGTGGCAACCAACGCCACCATTCATAGGCTAGACCAGAAAGACCTGCAACTAACTGGGCACCTAACATCTGGGCAGTGACATTATGATCTTGTTGCTTTTTATAAATCAACCAATGTGTAAGCAACTGGAGGGCATTCTTGATTTCTTCTCTAGATTGACATTGAATATTTAAAACTGGTTGTTCAGGCATCTGAGAAATCAAGTTATTTAAATTGTTTATGCCAAAGCTATGGATTCTTGGAGCTTCTGAAATTCCAGTAGCATCAGGCATATGAGTATCATATTCCTCAATGTGAGGTTGTGATCCGATTCTCAATCTATTTGAAGATTCGGCAGCCATCATATGGACATCTCCAACATATTTTTCATTCAGCACAGGGTTAAAAGTTTTGAACTCTTTGATCCAAGAAATTATTTCTTCTTTTTCTGCTGCACTAGCACCAAAATCCCATTCTGGTCTGTTATCTTCTGCATCTACTAGACCAAAAGAGACTGATTTGGTATGACCTTTTCGAGCTAACTGTAAAACTTGTTCAGGAACAACATATTGTTTCTTTTTTAACTCCTGAGTTCTAGATGTTAATTGAGACAGAACATCTAGTCTAGCTTCCAACTTGTTTGAAGCTATTTTTACAGCTTTCTCTATTTCTGTTGTATCATGTAAAATATGATCAACTAAAGCTAGTTTAACAATAACCAACTCAAGCTTTTTACCTTGTTCAACACAGTTGGCTTTTAATAACTGGATATCTTGGGCCATATCATCAAGATTTGAAGCAGTGCATTGTAACTGAGAATTTGTCCAATTAGCTAATTTTATCTCATCAGGAGTGTTCTGATCTGTAGCAATAGCTTTTGTGGAAACAAATTCTTTTTTACTTGACCCATCAGAAGAATATTGCCTGAATGCTGTTTCGGGGAGATTTCGGCCAGGTTGAAAGGATCTTTGGCCATGAGCATTTACAGATTCCGATTCTGCTCATGCTCTGGGTAAGGATGAAAACATAAAGAGGCTAGGATACTCTTGTGAGGATTGGCGTTTCTCTTTTTGTATGATTTTTTGTTTTATTTTTTGACAAGCAATACAATCAGAATGCTGACCTTTATGTTCTAAGGTATTTTGTACAGGGTTATCTACAACTGATTCAAATGAGCTCTTACTTACTTGATCTGATAAAGCTTGCCTTCTGGCAGCATTGTAACTTGAGGTTGAAGCAGATCTAATTAGAGGAGCTTTGAATCTCGGGATTGGTTCAGGATGTGGGGATCTGAATGAGGATGTACCTTCATCAAAGACAAGAGGTTTAGGGGTCAATACAGCTTTTATTCGCTCTTGATGTCGAAGTTCAGAGTACTTCATTTCCCATGACTGAGGATAAGAAATGCCAGTCCAATTGAATGTAATGGGAGTTGCGTTTTTGGATCTTGACTTTGGTGTTTCCACCATGCTGCAGTCTGCCGGACTCTGACTGATCTTAGATCGAAGCTGGGGTAAAGTATCATTCCCAAACCGGACACAGACACCACCTTTGAGTTGGATAATTTTAGAACCATTAAGCATATCAAAACCTTTCGGTAAGATATAAGCTTTTAGAAGATTGTAGATATGAGGGTCATCTAGACTAACAGAAAAACGAGGATATACAGTACCAAACGCAGGACCATCATGAAGTGGTGCAGTAAAACCACCTATGACAGCGTCAGAAAACTGATTATGACGAGTATCGACTACGACACAAAGGGAAGAAACAGGTAATCGGGGTCTGACTAGTGGACCTAAGCCTAATTTAACAGCACCAAAATGTGCATATTTAAAATGTTGTTCTTTAGCCCAATCAATCTGCGATTTATCTAAGAGAGGTATATGAATAGGCTCTTGATCATCTGTGAAAGAGATATCAATATTAGACACTTTGATTTGAGTTGCAGTATGAAAATTCCACCAATTTAATCTGTAAACTTCTTTTGGTAATATCTGTGGTAACTCCCAATTTGAAGTTGGATTTTTATCTGATATAGTGATGTAAGAAGAATTCTCACTATCTGATGTAGAAGGTTGGAATGAACCAGTTCTTCTATCTGCAAGTGTTACTTCAATATCATTACCTGACTGACACTCTAAACTTGCTAGCGGAACAGCATCCATTGTGGGATCCATATTTTGAAGAAGTGAGGGCTAGCTTCTACGCTGCGGGCAATTCTGTAGACTTACTCCCCAATCCCCGGGTCTTACTGCTACTCTAACATCTGCACTACGCTTACACTTCTATGTTCCCACAATCACTCAGCAATCATTTCCATTGCCTACTGGATACATGTTTTAAGAGTGTTCTGAAATAAAAGCAGGTAAATTACAGCACAAAGTCACACATGCATCATATAACCAGAGAAGGTTTATAGAGATACCAGATAATAGAGAGTTCACCAAACAGTAACTTTAACTGGCTCTGGCTCTGGCTCCTGTGTGAATGCAAATAAAAGCTGTATTGACCCCATCCTCTGATGACTCTGAGGATTCTTCCTCAGATCCTGATATCCAGCTTGCTAAATGTGCTCCCGATTCTTCCTCTTCTGATTCAGATCCGGAACCACATTTAGGGGGGTGTGAGACTGCCTCTGTATATACTGATCTTCCTGATTTTGACTTCAATTTATATATGTTTTCCAGAGCTATCTCTCCTGTACATATTGAAAAGAGATTAGCAGCAATTGATTTAGAATTATCTTCTATTCCTATTTATAGACATCAGGAAAGAACTGAACTAAGGAATGAAAAGAAATCCTTACAAGTACAGTTACAATCAATTGAAAAAGATAAAGGAAAATCTGTTGATTTAAGCTTTAATCCTGCAGAGTTGTATAGAGAATATCCCAGTGGTCATAAAGACAGACAACAGCACAGAACAGACAGAGAAAGATTACTGAGAAATAAGCTGAAAGCTAAACAGGAGGAAATAAGAAAATTAGTAAAAGAAGCTGATGAAATAAAGAATTCTTTAGCAATTGTTTTGCTAGAAAAGGACCAGTCTTCAGAAGATGAATTGTCTAATGAAATTGAAAGGGTTTGTGGAACTAAGGATGATGACGTCCCAGAAGAAGAATATCCTGAAAAAACCCCTGACCATTCACCTTCACCAAGATCCCAGAGTATAAGTCTTTTAGGAGCTGTATCAGGTCCTAAACTTTTTACTACTCTTATCTTTTGTCCTTCTGAATTTAAATCCTACCCAATACAGTGTTTAATCGATTCGGGATGTCAGTTTAACTTGGCTAGAGGAAATGTTATTCCTGAATTTTATTGGGAGAAAACAAAAGAATATGGATCTGCAATCCAAGGATCTCCAGTTTATCTGTCTGGTAAAGTAAAGGATTTTCCAGTGTCTATAGGTTCAAAGTTTTGTTCTTTATCTCTTTTCCGGTTTGAAGAAACTAAAGAAGATTGTGTGTTAGGTTCTGAATTCTTAGTGTCAGTAAGTCCTTTTTCAATGGACACAAAGAAAATGGCATTCACTTGTACAGTTAATGATCATCCTGTAACTATCCCACTTAGTTATTCTTTTTCCCCCAGAAGTCAAGCAATTTCCCAAAAACCTAGGGTAATGTCAACAGCCTCTCTTAACAAAATGGAAAGATGTATATCTTTTGCCCAACTCAATGCTGAGAAATATCTAGAGGGTATAACTGAAAGGCTAAAGAAGAATTGCTGTTCTGAAAGCCCAAATGCTTTCTGGACAAGGGAAAAATATTTTGTCTCTCTTCCTTTTGATCCGCTACAGCAGATAAAACCAATGAAAGCATCTGCAAGACTTATGAGCCCCAGTGAGAGAGAATTCTGTTCAAAGGAAATTAAAGAGCTCTTAGAAAAAGGTCTGATTGAACCATCAAAAAGCCCTTGGGCATGTCGAGCTTTTGTTGTAAATAAGCATAGTGAACAGAAAAGAGGTAAACCCAGACTGGTTGTTAACTTTAAACCTCTTAATACAGTTCTCCAGAAAATCAGGTATCCATTGCCTGATAAAGCTAGTCTTTTGCAGAAAATTAATGGCTGTACTGTCTTTAGCAAATTTGATTTAAAATCTGGGTTTTATCAAATTGGGATTGAGAAGAAAGACAGGTTCAAAACTGCATTTGTAGTTCCTCATGGTCAGTATCAATGGAAAGTGCTACCATTTGGTATAAATAATGCTCCTTCTGAATTCCAGAAAAGAATGGAGGACATCTTCAGGGATATACCATGGTTAGCTGTTTTTATTGATGATATTCTTATTTGTTCTAAAAATCTCCAAGAACATCTTAAACATTTGCAGCAATTTTATGATTTAGTCTACCAGCATGGTTTAGTCTTATCAGAAAGCAAAATGGAAATTGGTAAGACAGAAATAGAATTTCTGGGTCTACATATCAAAGCAGGTCAGGTAATTTTGCAGCAGCATGTGCTCCAATCATTTGATCACTTTCCTGACAAGATTAATGAGAAAACCCAGTTACAGAGATTTTTAGGATGCTTAAACTATATCAGACCCTTCTATAAAGGTCAGGCTGCAGATATTCATTGTTTGCAGAAAAGATTAAAGAAACAGCCTATCCCTTGGTCTGATGAGATGACTTCAGCTGTCCAGAGAATAAAGGAAAAAGTTAAGCATCTTCCAGCCTTGTCTCTTCCTCAAGGAAATGGAAAATTGATAATTGAAACAGATGCATCAAATACTACATGGGGTGGTGTTTTGATAGAAGATATTGAAGGAAAAACTAAAATCTGCGGTTATGCATCTGGTTCTTTTAAAGGAGCTGAATTAAATTATCCTAGTAGCCACAAAGAGATTTTAGCGGTTAAGAAAACCGTCAGCCATTTTATTCTGTATTTAAAGCCTGTTCGATTTACTATCATAACAGATTTAAAGATTATGCCCGGCATCTTTAAAAATGAAAATTTAATGGCAGAAAATAGTAGCAGAATATTAAAATGGTTTATCTGGCTTAGTAATTTTGATTATGACATTGTATACAAGCCAGGTTATTTGAATTGTCTTGCTGACATGTTGACTCGTGAGAATGTACAGGTTTCTTCTCCAAGTCTTAACATGTTTTCCGCTAATGAAGCTAGTGGTTCTGGTTCTGGTCCAGGACACAATAAAATATATTTAAGTGATAATGTGGTGAATTACAAAAGTGGTAAAGCTCCATTTCAGGAAGAAGAAGAAGCTCTCAGAGCTCCTCCAGAGTCCTTGTTCTTAGCTCCTTGGGATAAGGATATCTCTCAGGAAGAACGTCAGCAACTGCTAGACTATGCTGACATCAAAGAAGCAGAAAAGTTTTTAAGCCTCACTCTGATAAAGCAAATCCAAGAAAATCCCTGCAAGTTAAAGATTCTCGAAAGATGGGAAAAAGGTGCTTTCAGAGGATTACAAAATGCCAGAGAAAAATTAGCTCGTTGTGAAGAAGTCTGGATTGACCAGAACATGGAAGCAGAAGGAGAAATTTGGTATGTTGATCTCGGTGCAGGAGATTTAACATGGACTTCTTACAATCTGATTCTCCAATTTTGCAGAGAGCAGACAGCAATAATCATCTGTGCTGATCCTGCTAATTTAAAACATAAAAAATGGTCCGGATGGACACAGATTTTTTTAGAAAAGTTCTGCCCAAGAAATGAATGGGTAGATCGAAAAGCTAATTTCATTCTCCATCTTGAGGCTGATATGCAAACCGCTGACCAGGTTCATCAGTGGTTTAAGTTCAAATTAAGGCATCATGGAGGTAGATACACTCCGTTAGAACACTGTGTAACAGTCACCCAGAAGTTTATCAAAAGGGATAAAGATGGTAAGAGACTGGATACAAAAGTCCATAGAAGAACCCTACCGTTAAATTATAGGGTTGAGTCACAATTTGCATCTGAATTTGTATATGGACCAAATGAGTATCTTCGCGGTTCTGATGTAGAGCAATGTTTCGGAGAACTATTATATCCAGATATGAATGAAGAATTCCCTAATAATCAGTATGACTATTGGCAGTATACTGAATCCCAGCCAAACTACATAGAAGAAGAATTGGCGAGGCGCGAACTTGAAGAAGAACTAAATGCTCAAGGTTGCCTTGATTGTGTATGTGGCGGGGTACCTGGACCTGGTGAC
This sequence comes from Larix kaempferi, assembly GCA_027924585.1. Taxonomy (NCBI): domain Eukaryota; kingdom Viridiplantae; phylum Streptophyta; class Pinopsida; order Pinales; family Pinaceae; genus Larix; species Larix kaempferi. The sequence goes on from BSBM01000291.1 coordinate 14,403,791, forward strand.
ACGACAGTGTGTGTTTGCGGATCAGGATATGATACTCCATGACTCTTCCGTATCTTTAGGGAATAAAGATTCCTTGGTCCGTGATCTTTCTTCTGTACATATTTAGTGGAAGCCGTTGGTGGGCCAACCCACTTTGTTTTGTCGGCCGTGATAGCCGAAAGTTTTCTTTAAATTCCCTCCGTTTGCTTTTTGTACCGAGATGCTTTGTATTATGACTGATGTAATAATGGCCCAGCTTTGACGGCCAGTAGCTTTTACTTTATGTCTTTCAGTCAGACTGAGTCATGAGTTTGTCGGACAAGATTCTCCGGGTCCCCACATGGCCGAGCCTCCAAGGGACGAGATAACATGGTGGTAGTCCCCATCATGCCCCGGAATCTTACTTTTGACTGTCTAGTGTAAGTTTTTGGGCACCGGTTCACCGGTTTAAAGGTTATAAATAAGAAGCCTTAGGCTCATTTGAGGCAGAGCGAGTCGCATGAGCAAGTAGTCCGCTCTGCAAGTCTAGGAGTCGTCTGAGCAAGTAGTCCGCTCGACAGGTCTGTAGGTGTGTGAGAGCCGAGGTAATATGCTCTGCAGGTTGCCTGTAATGGTATAACACTGCATCAGAAAGCCAAGGACTCGATTCTGTATAAAAGAGTCAGTAAGGGTCTGCTAGTTGGCATATTATGGGAATCCCAGGAGCCTGAGAGTAACTACATGCCTTCGGGAAGTAGCCAAATCTAAAAGGGCCCATAACATTGTGTCAAGGCAGTGAGTTGTGGTGACGAGCTTCGCTGTCCGAAGCCGATCCACCTGTGTGTCTGTAATCTGTAATCTGAAGATATAATGTTCATTATCATATTGATCGTGTGCCTCATTGCAATTGCGTTCGTGTTGATGGGAATAATTGGCAAATTGTGCTTGAAAGATCAATGTGCTGGCTTTAATATGAATGTGTGAATGCGATCCTGCGTAATGGTATCAGAGCAAGTTAAAGTTACTGTTTGGTGAACTCTCTATTATCTGGTATCTCTATAAACCTTCTCTGGTTATATGATGCATGTGTGACTTTGTGCTGTAATTTACCTGCTTTTATTTCAGAACACTCTTAAAACATGTATCCAGTAGGCAATGGAAATGATTGCTGAGTGATTGTGGGAACATAGAAGTGTAAGCGTAGTGCGGATGTTAGAGTAGCAGTAAGACCCGGGGATTGGGGAGTAAGTCTACAGAATTGCCCGCAGTGTAGAAGCTAGCCCTCACTTCTTCAAAATATGGATCCCACAATGGATGCTGTTCCGCTAGCAAGTTTAGAGTGTCAGTCAGGTAATGATATTGAAGTAACACTTGCAGATAGAAGAACTGGTTCATTCCAACCTTCTACATCAGATAGTGAGAATTCTTCTTACATCACTATATCAGATAAAAATCCAACTTCAAATTGGGAGTTACCACAGATATTACCAAAAGAAGTTTACAGATTAAATTGGTGGAATTTTCATACTGCAACTCAAATCAAAGTGTCTAATATTGATATCTCTTTCACAGATGATCAAGAGCCTATTCATATACCTCTCTTAGATAAATCGCAGATTGATTGGGCTAAAGAACAACATTTTAAATATGCACATTTTGGTGTTGTTAAATTAGGCTTAGGTCCACTAGTCAGACCCCGATTACCTGTTTCTTCCCTTTGTGTCGTAGTCGATACTCGTCATAATCAGTTTTCTGACGCTGTCATAGGTGGTTTTACTGCACCACTTCATGATGGTCCTGCGTTTGGTACTGTATATCCTCGTTTTTCTGTTAGTCTAGATGACCCTCATATCTACAATCTTCTAAAAGCTTATATCTTACCGAAAGGTTTTGATATGCTTAATGGTTCTAAAATTATCCAACTCAAAGGTGGTGTCTGTGTCCGGTTTGGGAATGATACTTTACCCCAGCTTCGATCTAAGATCAGTCAGAGTCCGGCAGACTGCAGCATGGTGGAAACACCAAAGTCAAGATCCAAAAACGCAACTCCCATTACATTCAATTGGACTGGCATTTCTTATCCTCAGTCATGGGAAATGAAGTACTCTGAACTTCGACATCAAGAGCGAATAAAAGCTGTATTGACCCCTAAACCTCTTGTCTTTGATGAAGGTACATCCTCATTCAGATCCCCACATCCTGAACCAATCCCGAGATTCAAAGCTCCTCTAATTAGATCTGCTTCAACCTCAAGTTACAATGCTGCCAGAAGGAAAGCTTTATCAGATCAAGTAAGTAAGAGCTCATTTGAATCAGTTGTAGATAACCCTGTACAAAATACCTTAGAACATAAAGGTCAGCATTCTGATTGTATTGCTTGTCAAAAAATAAAACAAAAAATCATACAAAAAGAGAAACGCCAATCCTCACAAGAGTATCCTAGCCTCTTTATGTTTTCATCCTTACCCAGAGAACGAGCAGAATCTGAATCTGTAAATGCTCATGGCCAAAGATCCTTTCACCCTGGCCGAAATCTCCCCGAAACAGCATTCAGGCAATATTCTTCTGATGGGTCAAGTAAAAAAGAATTTGTTTCCACAAAAGCTATTGCTACAGATCAGAACACTCCTGATGAGATAAAATTAGCTAATTGGACAAATTCTCAGTTACAATGCACTGCTTCAAATCTTGATGATATGGCCCAAGATATCCAGTTATTAAAAGCCAACTGTGTTGAACAAGGTAAAAAGCTTGAGTTGGTTATTGCTAAACTAGCTTTAGTTGATCATATTTTACATGATACAACAGAAATAGAGAAAGCTGTAAAAATAGCTTCAAACAAGTTGGAAGCTAGACTAGATGTTCTGTCTCAATTAACATCTAGAACTCAGGAGTTAAAAAAGAAACAATATGTTGTTCCTGAACAAGTTTTACAGTTAGCTCGAAAAGGTCATACCAAATCAGTCTCTTTTGGTCTAGTAGATGCAGAAGATAACAGACCAGAATGGGATTTTGGTGCTAGTGCAGCAGAAAAAGAAGAAATAATTTCTTGGATCAAAGAGTTCAAAACTTTTAACCCTGTGCTGAATGAAAAATATGTTGGAGATGTTCATATGATGGCTGCCGAATCTTCAAATAGATTGAGAATCGGATCACAACCTCACATTGAGGAATATGATACTCATATGCCTGATGCTACTGGAATTTCAGAAGCTCCAAGAATCCATAGCTTTGGCATAAACAATTTAAATAACTTGATTTCTCAGATGCCTGAACAACCAGTTTTAAATATTCAATGTCAATCTAGAGAAGAAATCAAGAATGCCCTCCAGTTGCTTACACATTGGTTGATTTATAAAAAGCAACAAGATCATAATGTCACTGCCCAGATGTTAGGTGCCCAGTTAGTTGCAGGTCTTTCTGGTCTAGCCTATGAATGGTGGCGTTGGTTGCCACAAGAAGCCAGAAATGAAATACTTGCAGCAAATGATTCAGATGAACAGATAATATCTGCCTTAAGTCGTGAATTTTATGGTCCTGAAGCACATGAAGACTTTGATCATTTAGCTTCTTTATATATGTCTGCACGTTTGTGTGATTTAAATAAAGCAGAAGCTTATTTCTGTTATATGCAGAAATTATTGATCTCTTCAGGAAAATCTGGCAATGAAGCTTATTTAAAGCACTACTTAAGAAGTTTCCCTGGACATGTTCCAGATGCTGTTGAAAAGGCATTAAAAGATAGAAACATTCCTTTAAGATCTTTGTCCTTAGCACAACTCCATCATTATATTTTGGAAACATGGCAAGAACATTGTTTACAAAAAAGAGTAGATAAAGATTTTAAAAGACATCAGCAAATGTTTTCTGCTTCCTTCTGTAAAGAAGTGGCTAAAATGCCTGATTGGGGCTGTGGAGCCCATAACAGGGGACATCTTGGAAATGAAAGTTGTCATTGCAAGAAAAAGAAAAAGAAGTTTTTTACTTCTTCGGGTAGATATCATTTGGATAAACCTTATAAGCACAAATCTAAACATTTTAAGAAAAAGCACACGAATAAAAGATTTGTGAAAAGAAGATCTGAAAAGGGCAAAGGTGATACTTGTTTTATATGTGGCAGTAAAGGACATTGGGCATCAAAATGTCCAAAACGAAAAACAAGACCCAAGCTAGCAGGTGTTTGTTCTACACTTGATCCCTTTTGGTGGGATTTGTACAAAGTAAGTAATGATTTTATATGAGATTCATAAATTGATTTTATACATGTTGCAACTTGGGTCTCTTCGATCTTTTGGAGGAAAAGGAAGACTCTAGTGGAGGACAGTGGTGGACATGCATTTAAAGAATTTGATGTAATTTTGTTAATAATTGAATTGTTATTTGATATATAAGTTTAATATTTTAATTTTTTGAATTTAGTTTAAAAAATTGTTTAAATAATTTATGATATTCATAATCTACTTTTATACATGTTGCAGGATGGGTTGAGTCCAAGAGGAGGTCCTATTGGAGGATAGTGGTGGACTTCTTCCTTTTTTGTTGATATATAGATTGTAGTTGTTTTGGACATCGAGAAGATTTATTTTTGGATTATACATATGTACATTGAATTCACATGTTCATGAACGTTTTTTGAGGATTATATATATGTACGCTGAACTTACATATTATGTATTTGCTTTAAATGATCTACTTTTTTTTGTTAATTATTTAGCATATTTTGTGTGATAAATGTTTAGAATATGTTTTTGCATGTTTATGAATGTATGTATTATTAAATTTATGTATGTATGTAGATGTAAAATTTATAGGAATGTTAAGAATGGATATTTGGAAGTTTTGATAAGTGCAATCTAAAGTTTAAAAATGTTAAGAATGAATGTTAGAAAATGTTGAATGTTAAAAATGAATGTTGAGAATGAATGTTATGGTAAGAATGAAGGTTAGGAAAATGTTGAATCCTAAGAATGAAAGTTAAGTAATTTTTGATAGGTGCAATCTAAAGTTAGGAATGATAAGAATGAATGTTAGGAAGTGTTGAAAGTTAAGAATGAATGTTAGGAAGTGTTGATAGGTCTAATCTAAAGTAAGGAGTAAGGAATGTTAAGAATGAATGTTGAGGGTCAAGAATGTTTAAAATATTAAGAATGAATGTTAGAAAATTTTAGGAAGTGTTGACTATTAAAAATGTTAGGAAGTTTTGATCTAGGTGCAATTTAAAGTTGAAATGTTAAGCATGTGAAGAAGTGTTCATGAATGAATGTTAGGAAATTTTGATAGGTGCAATCTAAAGTTAGGAGTAAGAAATGTTAAGAATGAATGTTAGGAAGTGTTAAATGTTAAAAATGTTAAGAATTTTTAAGGATGAATAAGTTAGGATGTAAAATCTATGAGTTTGGTAGGATAAATATTTAAAATGTTAGGAAGTTAAGGATTAATGGATGTTAGGATGTAAAATCTATGAGTTTGTTAGGATGTAAAATATTTTCAGTGTTGGATATGTAAATAGGAATGTTATGAAGTTTTGATAGAAATAGGAATGTTATGAAATTTAAGAATGTTACTAAGTCTTGATTGGTGCAATCTAAAGTTAGGAGTAAGGAATGTTAAAAATGTTAGGAAGTTTTAAGGATGAATGAGTTAGGATGTAAAATCTATGAGTCTAAAGTTAGGAGTAATGAATGTTAAGAATGAATGTTAGGAAGTGTTGAATGTTAAAAATGTTAGGAAGTTTTAAGGATGGATGAGTGAGGATATAAAATCTATGAGTTTGTTAGGATGAATGTTTAAAATGTTAGGAAGTTAAGGATGCATTAATATTAGGATGTAAAATCTATGAGTTTGTTAGGATGTAAAATATTTTTCAGTGTTGGATATGTAAATAGGAATGTTAGGAAGTTTTGATAGAAATAGGAATGCTAGGAAGTTTAAGAATGTTACTAAGTCTTGATAGGTGCAATCTAATGTTTATGAATTTGCAATCTAATTTTTTATAGGAATTTTAAGAATGAATGAATGTTAGATTTTTATAGGAATTTTAAGAATGAATGTTAGGAATCTTAAGAAGTTTTGATAGAAATATGAATGTTAGGAAGTTTAAAACTGAATGTTAGGTTCAAATTTTGATAGGAATTTTAGGAATATGTTAAGAAAGAATGTTAGGAAGTTTTGATAGGTGCAATCTAATGTTAGAAATGTTAAGAAATAATGTTTGTTTAATATATAGAATTTTGGTTTCAACATAAAAGTTGAATTTTATATAAATGATAAATTGAAATTTGTATAAATTATTCATATTTTCAATTTTTAACTAATGATTGGACTATTTTCAATGTTCAGGTACATTTTATGCTGTTGAAATCATGGCAAATGGGGATTTAACGATTTTTTGTTTTTTAATCATAAGCAAAGATTACAAGATTGTGAAGCTTATGCTAAATTAGAGCAATGATTTTAGATAATCATTTGATGAATTTTCATCGATTTGTTGTAAATAATCATTTCTCTAACTTAGCATAAGCTTCACAATCCTGGAATCCTTGCTTTTGATTAACAATCAAATGATCGTTATCTCCATTTGCCATGATTTCAGTTATGTTAACTTACACAAGTGATATTTTAAAGTAAAGATTCGGAGTGGAGTGTGGGGACGGCCACATTCGTTATCTCATCCCTTAAGTAGTCTAATAGACATATGGGGACCCGAATAAAGTACTTTACACAAAATTAAGACGAAATTACACATTAAATTTTTCATTACCAAATCATTTTTGAATTCATTTCAACATACGAGAATACAATCATTTAAACTCTTATTCCAGTTCCCATTCAAGATCACAGACACAGGTGAAAGAAAAAAAATATATTGTACACAAAATTTGACATGGACATGGAAAAAAACATCAATCGATTAATTTTTGATATGGTTAAAAACATCACACTAGAATGTCGTCCTCAATTATCCGTTCATGGTCATATTTGGACAGTTTCCATTTTATTTTATTTTTGTATTGTTTTTTCAATGAAACTTGTACCAATTTTATTCGAGATGCATATACTAAATGACTATATTGACTACATATAACATCAGGTTCATAATCCTGAAAGTAGACATAATTTTCAGTCATATGGGTTTGCTGAAAAAAATAGCCCTTTAAAATGATGGATCCTCTCTCGTATGTATATCTGTTGTCATTATAGTCTTCCAATAACTTCATCTTTCCTTCAGTGCATCGCATCAAATAATACTTCACATTTTCATTATTGTCTATAGGTGCAATCACATCGAAAACATCCCCTGTGCAAATTAAAATTGGAGTTAAGATTTTTAAATCAATTAAATTGACTAATATACATGTATAAGGTGATGGACAAGAATGAACAATCAACAAAACGGTTTTAAGATCATTCCCTTCTCTAACAACATCTTAAATTTTGTCGCCATCAGATGATGTTGTTATTTCTTCTGATTTTAATTCTTCTACGCTTGCTAGTGGCATTTTTCCTTTAGGATTAATCTCTATGTGTTTCCAATGTTTTACGTTGTTGTTTGTTATGTTTTCACAAACTTCTGTATATTCAACATTTTCAGTGCAAATATGACAAAAGCATGATTGCTTTCTGCTGTCAAATGCAAACACGTTTTGGAAGGCTTTTGTTTGAATAGAGTGAAAATATCTAGTCCCATGTATGGTGCTAGCGTCGTATGGTATTTATTTATATCTTGGACCCCAACAAACTAAAAACACCTACACAAATGATGACTTTTGATGTTAGTGTACATATACTTAAATGTTAGTGTGCATTTTTTTAAATTGACAAGTAATATAAATTAAAAAAATTGTATACATACCTGCACACATCTTTTGATTGTTGATTATAATCATGGCTTAGATGTAATTTACACCATTGAACAACCTCTGCAGCTGAATGAAATCGTGTAGAAGAATGGTTCATTTTCCATCTTCGAAGTGCTCTTTTTATGCATGCTCCTGCACTATCATGTTCACCTTTTCCATGTCGAGTTTCAAAGAAATTTCAGCGATGTTTAATGTTCAATGCTTTATGAAGTTGACATAAACAATAAAATGATCGCGAAGATTTAAATTGTCCCACACATCCATCCGACCATATCCAATGTTCATTGAATTTAACGTCACGTCCTTTTAGTGAATCGTAGAAAATACTTTCAATACAATGTTGAACAAGATGTGTATCGTGTGTGCGATCATCGCTGATATAAAAGTGATTTCTTTAATCACATCTCGATTGTCACATGTGCTTTCAATGCCATCAATATCCTATTGAGAATGTCTATATAGAACATGGAAAAATATCGAAACTTGGTCAGAATTATAGTATTCACTCTGTATCTCTTTTTGTGCTACAAATGTGTAGTTTTCTGCAAAATCAACCACTGACAAAATTGCTCCTGGTGGAAAAATTTCACGAGATTGTTTGAATTGAATATCTTTCCATTGTGCTCTATGTGAATGCTTGGTGTATTTATAAATTTCACTTTCAAATTTCTTGAGAAAATCTGTCACACATATTTTATCTTCTTGCAAATCAATTCTTTTGGAATGTGCGTCACTAGAACTTGTAGCACAACTGATATATTCATATCTTCTCCAATCAATGGTTACATTTGACAGTGAGTGATCATTATCGATAGGATATTTATTGTGGAATAAGACCAGATTTCCACAACGATGAAAATGTTTTTCATTGACACATTTCTTATTATAAAATACTTCATCGTGATCTCTCTCACATAGAGTTTGAGATATGAATTCACATACTGTGGGCGGAGGTGGTGAATTCATCCAAAACATTTTACCAAATTCAAGAAATGTGTCGTAATATAATTGAAATTGCACATGATAACGGAAACAACATGTGTCACGTATAGTAATAAGTCTAACATACTATGGTTTTTGTTGCACAAATGTAGTTATTGGCACATTATTTCCACGATGATCTTCCTTGAATTTATTAAACAATTGTACTTGTGTCATATCCATTATATGTTTTGGACTGCTTTCATATACCTTGAATTTGGTGAAACTTGAGCATATGTCAACCAATATTCCCATACAATATCTTTAACACCTGCTCCCATTCTATCTTTGTAAGGTTGTCTACAAATAATTTTTCAGCAAGCAAGTTCATCATTTTCATCTATTTTCATTCTGAATTTGCTATGTTTGTATAATGTATTTCTTGAGGTTCGAACTGCTTTTGCTAGTTGTGTTGTCAAACGTTTTTGTTTAGTACTAGATGAAACAATTGTTGTATGAATTGCTCTACGTGCAGCACTGGTATCTTTCTTCCTGGATTTTCCAAAAAAATTTATTGCATCACCTATATTTTCTATCACATTATGTTTCAATTTCGACTCTTTGGTCGCCTTGTGAATACTCAATAATGACGTAGCATCTTCTAACTTCTTGGTCACTAATAAACACCTCAAAATTTGTGCTTGCCCTGTTATTGAATAATTTTTCAGAACACCATCATAAAAATTTTGAGCACGATATTGTGCAGCATGTATGGATTTTTTTTTCCTTATTTGTTGCAATCAACATTTTCTAACATTTCATCATCAATGGTGAAAGTACCTATACATCAAGTTAAATTTAATTTAACATGTATCCAAAAATACAATTCATTATAAAAAATGAATTTGAAAAATACATGATATATACATACCTGGTTCAATTTCTCGATCTTGAACTTGATCTTCAATATCCACTTCATCGAAATTAGTATTAAAATCACTATTTAAATCTTCAACAATGGTCTCTTCAACTTCAATTTGTTCTTCTTGTACTCTATTTTCAATTTCCATTTCATCAACATTATCATGTAAAACTGTATTTATATCTTCAATAATTGTCACTTGCGTTTCTGCAAGGCTTGCTTTGTTGGCATGATATTTAAGTTTTTTTTTTTTCTATTATCATCATCATCATTACGTTTATGATCATATTTTCTTTGATGGTTTCTCTTATTGCCCATGATTGTTTAATATATAAATGATAAATTAAATAATCATCACTTTATAGTAAAAAAATACAATTAATATTTAAAAACAGTTACAAAATTTATAAACACATGAACTGAAATTTACTTCACTTCATCAAAATCTTGTAAGAGTCTTTTGAAGAAAAACTCCTTGGAAAGAAATTTTCTTTGAAAAAAACCTTCTTTGAAAGAAATAAGAACTCCTTGACAATAAATCACCTTTGAAAAAAACCATTATAAAAGAATAAGAACACCTTCTAAAGAAATCTTGTTTGTAAAACCACTGGAAAAAAAACTTCTTTAAAAAAATACTTGGGAAAACAATTTCTTTGAAAAAACCCTTGGAAAGAAATAACTCTTTTGCAAAAATAACTTGGGAGAACAATTATTTAAAAAAACTCATTTCAAAGAAATAAGAAGGAAAAATACATCTCATTTGCAAAAATACCTTGAAATAAAAGCTTATTTGCAAAGATACCTTGAAATAGAAACTCTGTAAATGCACCATTTGGAAAAAAAAACTTTTCTGAAAAAACCACTTGGAAAAATACTTTGTAAAAAAAACCTCTTTTGCAAAAATATCTAGAAAAAAAAATACTTTGAAAAAACCCCTTTCAAAGAAATAAACTCATTTGCAAAAATATATTGGGAAAATAATTATTTGAAAAAAAACATTTTCAAAGAAATAAGAAGGAAAAATACAACTCCTTTGAAAAAATAACTTCGAATAAAAACTTCTTTACACAAAATACTTTGGAATAAAAACTCTTTAAAGGCACCATTTTGGAAAAAAACACCTTGAAAAAACCCATTGTAAAGAAATATTTGCAGAAATACATTGGAAAAAAAATACCTTGAAAAAACCCATTGCAAAGAAATAAAAAGTACAAAAATATCTTGGAATAAAAACTCCTTTTGCAAAAATGCCTTGGAAAAAAACTCTTTGAATGTACCCCGTGGAAATAAATAGAAAAAAAAATACCTTGTACGAAAAACTCCATTTGCAAAAAAAATCTCGTTTGAAAACCCCTTCAAAAATATTTTGACCAGAAATATACGAAATTAAAATATAGTGGAAATTCATGAAAGAGATATTTAGACTACATGAATACAAAAAACAGTGATATCTAATAAAGAGGAAAAAATCACATTGAACTTTTGGAAGGCTTTATTTAAATTCCTACATACTCAATTAAATTTTAGTATTTCTTACCATCCACAAATAGATGGTCAAACAAAGAGAACTAATCAGGTACTTGAAGATATGCTCTACATGTATGTAATGTATAATCCCACTAAGTGGGAAGATAATTTACATCTCACAGAGTTCTCATATAATAATGGATATCAAGCATAAGCTAAGATGATCCCTTTTGAAATATTGTATGGCACGAAATGCAATACACCAATAAGTATGGATAACCATGTAGACCATATCACGTTAGCTCTTGAAATGCTCAAGAAAATGGAACAAGTTGTGAACAAAGTTAGACAAAAAATGAAAGAGGTTCAAGACAGGCAGAAAAGCTATGCAAACCATAAAATACTGCATAAATAATTCATGATTAGATCACATGCTTACTTAAAATTAAAACCAAAGAGAAGCTCCTTGAAACTATGAAAATGCACAACATTAGCACCTAGATTTTGTGGATCATTTCAAGTACTAGAAAAGATAGGACCAGTGGCCTATCAGCGTGTTTTACCAACCAATATTAGTGTTAATAATGTGCTTCACATTTCCTTATTAAAAAAATATCATCACGATCCTAACCATGTGATTGACTAGAATGTGATTTAGGTGGAACCAGAGGGAGAAATGCCTATTTCATTAAACTTGGACATTTTAAGAAAAATATGGACTTAAAAGTGTGAATTTAGGCTTTCAAAGTTTCAATATCAACCTTTCTAAAGTGCGAAATTAGGTTCTAAAAGTGGAAATATTGGGTTTAAAAAGTGTGTTTTTTCTATTCGAATAGTGTATTTTTTTACTACTTCCGAACCCTAAAAGTGCATTTTTCATTCAAAAAGTGTGAATTTCAATTCAGAAAGTGTAAATTTCAATTCAGAGAGTGTGAAATTCAATTCAAAAATTGTGAATTTCAATTTGAAAAATGCATTTTTCTTTTCCAAAGTTGTGATCTTTGAATATGATTAACCCAATGTTTATAATATTCAATATCCAAATTATACTTAACAGTGTCTACAATTGTGTGCCTTTAGACAATTATGTTAAGGATTCGTTGGTAGCATGTTACCATTGATAAAAGGAACTTGTAATACCAAACCCTACATTAATGTTATATAGGAAAATGATATAATATGTAGTTTGAAGAGGAATAAATAATGTATACAATAAAACTCAACACTTCAGATATTCCAAACATAACATTTAATTTAATCCACGCATTTTATTTTTTTTATTCAACACATAATAGTACACTTAATCCACACATAGTTTCTTTTATATATTCCACACATAACACTCCATATTGACATGCAATTCAAAAAATTCCCCTTCCTTTGATATGTTGCTATTATTTATGCCGTTCTTAATTGGCAGGGTAAAAATATAATTTTAAATTTTTTACAAGGGAAATTTTAACCTTGCACTTCTAGGAGATGGTAGAACTCTATGGAAGGGTATGGTTAGGTTCAAATCTGAATGTTGATTGGTTCACACCCAGAAGGATTCCATCACTGTATTTACCATATTATTTAATTACTCACACAAACAATCAATCAAATAGCACAATTGTATAATACAATACACCTTTTCCCCCGATGGGGTGACAAATGTTGATTCTAGTGGCGACTAGTTCATTTAACCTCCCTTGTTTAAAATGGTTGGAGCATTAATATCCATTCAATTTCGATGTTCCCTCCCATGCTCTAGTCTTGGGATTATATTCTAGTTATGTTGGTTCTTCCTCCATTCTACATTTTATGAGGATGCAAAGCGGGAGTTATGGAAATATGGGGCGGAAGGCTTTCTGTATCCCTGGCAGGATGAGTCCTCCCACGTACAGTGTTTACTCCATTCTTTATGTGGAAATTCCAGAAAACTATATCACTATATTCCTAAATGAGGATCCCATTCTTTTGTTCTTTCCCTTCCCCATGACATGCTTGTGTGCCCATTTACAGTCTCGTCATGTTGAGCAGTCGTGTCCATTTCACATTATCATTTGCATTGAAACAATCCTCTCATTACCTTCAATGGATTCCTCCTCCCTCACTTCCCTCTCGGCTTCTGGTTCTGAGAATTCCGCGGTGGATGGTCTGGGGTCTAACTCCTAGAGATGCATAGTATAATGGTTCGACGAGAAAGGAAATTCTCCAGGTTTCCATCCCAATTCCCCTCCTTCTCCCGCCTGAGATCTTGTTAGTGAAAACATTACCCAGGATCGGCATAAGGATACAATTAATTCCACTCCGGTTTAGCATCTTGTAGAGGCTCGTATTCAGAATACAGAGTAGAGGGATGGGAAAAATGAAAGAACTAACCAAGTGGTAGAAGATATGCTATGAATGTATGCAATGGATAAACCAGGTAAATGGGAAGACTATTTTCATCTACTAGAATTTTCGTACATTAATGGATACCAAGCTTCATTAAAAATGAGTCCATTTGAAGTACTGTATGGTCGAAAATGCCACACTCCCGTGTTTTGGGATAACCTTCTTGATAGGATTGTTCTAGGACCTGACATGTTAAAGGAGATGGAACAGATGGTGAAAGAAGTGCAACAAAACTTGAAAGTTTCCTAGGATCAGCAGAAGGGTTATGCGGATTTAAAAAGAAATCCAAGAGAGTTCAACATTGGTGATCATATATATATATATATAAAGTTAAAGTTGAAGAAGAGTTCCTTGAGATTTGGAAGGTGTTCCAAGTTGGCACCCAGGTATTGTGGACCTTTCGAAGTGTTAGCTAAGATAGGGTCGGTAGCCTATAAGCTTGCACTTCCCCCTAATATAAAAGTACACGATGTATTTCATGTTTCATTGTTAAAAAAATATGTGCATGATGCTACTCATGTAATTGACTGGAATGTGATTCAGGTAGAACCCAAGGGAAAGTTCTAGACCGAACCTTTCCGCATCCTAGACCGGAACGAATGTATGCTATGGAATCAAGCCATCGTTCAAATAAAAGTGCAATGGAAGCACTTCAACCTAAATAGGCAAATTGGGAAATGGAGGATAAAATGTGAGAAGCATATCCCTCCATGTTCCAGAATGAGCAAGATAAGTCAAAATAAAGAACACCGAGGACGGTGTTAGGAATAAGGGGGGAGAAATGTGATACCCCAAAATATTATTATTTTATTTTGATTTAATAATTGTGACAAATTTTTTTTGTAAGAGTTATTTAAAACTCAAAAACACGGATGTGACACTTTGCACAACAAACTATTTATATCCATTATTTAATAAAAGAAAAAGGAACTTGGAGTGTTCATCTAAATGAGGGGACACCACCATGGCACATAAGAAAATGTGTAAGGAAGAAAGAAATATTTTTACCAATCAAATCCAATCTAAAATCTCAACTCCCACAAAAAATCCTAAATCATAGGGATTGATGGATTGATTGAATATTTGATTGGGATGGCACACAAACTGGGAAACAATATATATATTAGTGCACTGAGATAGCATGAGACATCGTGTTGTGCATAGAGGAACTTTTTTCTATGTTCTCTCTTTTCATAAGTCCATCATTGCTTGTTACGGACTCTGAGAGAGGGAGTGCCGCATGGAAGTGATTTGCTTAGCATTCTAGTGCATGGTGGTGATCCAGCTCGGGGGTGGAGTTGGGAAAACAGTCGAGTTTCTCTCTCCTATGGTTTGGAGGATCTAACTCTTCAAGATCTTCTTGGATCTAATTCAAGTATGTTATGTTATATGGGTAAATAATTATTGACGGCATGAAGTGTTTTATCTTGAAAATCGTATTTACAATCTTGATCCATGCCGTGAGTTTTTAAGTGTTGCCTTAGTTATCTGATTCCAATGGCGAAAAATATTTTCTTTTGGTGATTTCTGTTGTTCTGATTATGTGTAGTAAATCGTGTAGTATTACTTTGAAATTGACATTTGTGTCCATTATTACTGTAGAGGAAATAACTGTACTGTTTTCCTTACATAGGGAGAAATCACGGAATTACAAACACATGTATATGTATATTTTTATCATAAAATTCAGACCTCTATAAAATAAGCAGAGTATTAATAATATTTTTTGTGAAGGATGGTGTTTTATGTTCTTTTCTTAGTGTATATGCATTAGATTTTGTAGATGTATATAATGATTAGTTTTGGGTAAAATTAAGGAATGTACAACACTAATCCTGCATCCGCTTTTCCCTAACATCAAAGTGACATTACTTGATAAGATTGTAAAACACATTTATTTTCATATGAGGTTGGTGTTTATAAAATAAATATAAAACACTACATATTCACATAAACATTAGGCTAGACAAACTTTGATGTTATTTCAAGAAGTACCTCTCATGTGTTGATAAAGATATCTCCTCTTTCTTCTTTGATTAGATAGACTTTAATGTCATTCATAATATATGTGTACATTACTAATAGAAAATTATTCATTTATATTAGAGAGTTGTCCTTGTGATGGCATAATATTCTTAACTTTATTTATTAAAGAAAAATACCAAATAATACAACTTTAACTTTGCTCTAAAGGGATGTACAACATTATTCACCCACTTGGGATAATTAGAGGAAGAGAATGATCCTTTATAAACTCTTTAAAAGTGCTTATTTTCATATAAAAGTGTTGCTTATAAAATAAATTTAAAATACAACTCATTCACATAAGTATTAGGTTTCTTCTTATTCATTATTTTTTTTTAGTTATTTTTATAACCAATGAATAGTATTTACATGAAATAATAATGGAATCATTTATGATATGTTACCTTGCAAAGGTACAACTACATTAATTTTAATAATAAAAAAATGTCATATTTAGAAGAAAAATAAATGAATATAATCTAAACTGAAACCAAATTTATTCTTTTTAAACCTCGTTAAGATATTTAAACAAAGTTAACTCATATAAAAAAAAGTTTAGAAAACTTAATGCCTCTTTAGTCTAAGTAATATATTTAATCATTCTTGGGAGTGTCTCTTAATAATAAACTAGAAATAAGTCCTTTTAAATAATTAAATGTTAAAAATAAATTCTTTAATAGACTTATTTTTTTCATCTACTAATAATTAACTTATTTGTTTTTCTAAACAAATCATATTAATCTAATTAATCATAATAAATAATTTAAATTAAAAACATATAAATTAACAATTTTAAAATCTATAAATATTCATCTAAACAAAATGGTTGTCAATCAATTTATATAATTCTCACCATCCAAGCTCATCATAATAGTGATAAAAGAAATTATCCATTATTCATTTTTTTCCAAAAGTAAATTTAATAGAACACTTATTGGTTGTCAATCAATTTATATAATTCTCACCATCCAAGCTCATCATAATGGTGATAAAAGAAATTATCCATTATTCATTTTTTTCCAAAAGTAAATTTAATAGAAAACTTATTGTATTAGTTACTCTTATCGTGAATTCTTATTAGTTACACTTTGTATTTTTGTCAATGAAAAAATTAAAATATTTTTAGTAATTTTAATTAATTTTATTTTAATATTTAAAAATTATTAAAAAATAAAATTATTAATAAAATATTATTAATTTTTTAAATATATTAAAATCATTTATACAATAAAACAATTATTTAATATTTTACTTTTTAAATCAGTGTAAACTAAATATCTTAACCAACAATTTAAAAAATTATTATAATATTTATTATAAATACAACTGTAAAGTGTAAACTAAATGTCTCATATAACCCAAGTTTATACAAACTTATCACTTATGATGATCTTTCGAGAAAGAGTTGTCCTCCAACCTTTTTTATATGGACATGCTTTAATCACTCATGAAGCATGGTATATTAGTTACATCTTTCTTTCTTTTCTATTTTTTCAATATTTATTTTTTTTCGTTAGACATACTTTAATGTGATTTATTACTCCAACAAAATAATTTTTTTATAAAGAGTTGTTCTATTTTATTGATAAAACATATTTTAGCTATGATAATTTTTTTTATAAAGAGTTGTATTTTCTTGATTACACATATTTTAGCTATGGTTTCCTAGTTGGGGTAGGGATAGGTTTCATTGGCCCCAACTTCACCTCACTTTCCAGTTTGGTGATCTCGTTAGGTCAAGACGGTTGCCACGTGGGAATACGTCTCGAGACATTAGCCCTAACGAGGTTTGCGACCATATGATAGGCAAACCTTTTATTCATGGGAGTTGCCTCCCATTGTTGAAGATGAGACCTCCATGTGAATGGGGCATACTTGTTGCAATGCCATCTCACAATGTAGTTCGTAATCTACAACTGCCAAACCCACCAAACAAGAGTCCAAGGAGGAAATCAGTGGCCAACATTAAAAAAATCCAAACCTTATTAATTACACGTTATCCAAATTCAAAAAAATTGAGTTATATACAATCAAACTATAATTATTATAATACTTAATTTTCATAATTATCCTTTAAAGTTTCAAACTAATATCTCATAAAGTATATATATATATCTAATATCACATTTCTTTCATCTTTTATTAAAGATTTCTCCATTTTTTTTTAACATATATTATTCATTACTTAAGCAAAATAGTAAGCTTTGTGATAAATAAGTGTACTTTTTCAAATAAACATAATTTAATTATTTATTATATTTATAAAAAATATGTACATTACTTTTAATAATTAAATATTTGAATACACATAAATGTGATTACATAATATTTTTACTTTATTTTCTTAAAAAAACAATAATATTGTAATTCAACTTTGTTTTTAAAAGAGAATACAACACTAATCCACCCACTTCGTGATGATAAGATCACAATCCTTCTTAATCACCTTAAAAAACAAATGTTTATATGAGTATGTAACATTGTTTATAAAATAAATATAAACCTTACAGATTCACATAAGTATTACGTTTTCTTCTTTGATTTTAATGTGATTAATGAAATATGTGTACATTATTTTCATGTTTTCATATAGAGTTGCCTTTTTTAGTAGATAAAGTTTAGTGTCATCAATAAAGTATGTGTACATTATTCAAAATTACAATAATAATCTTATAATAAAAAGTTTTATTTTTTTCTTTGATTATATATATATATATATATATATATATATATATATATTACTTTTAATAATAAATATTTGAATATGATTAAATAAAATAATATAATATTTTTAAACTTATTTATTTAATAAAAAAATTTAAATAATTGATCCACATCGTAGTTGGTATTATTGATGAATGCTGACTTCGACACATCTGTGACAAGTTATCAATGTCGACACAACTTCGACAAGTTTCGACTTTGACATGATTTCGACAACTTTGTGACTTGGACATGTTCTATGACCTCAAAGTTTCGAGACATCGACATGCCGCATCGATCTACAACTTGCGACTGTCGAACTTTGACAAACTATCTCTTTGTCTTCCAATCGAATGTAACGGTCGAACTGCCGAACCATTCTAAATTATTTGTAATTGAACGTAACGGGAAAGCACCCAAGCTTCTCAGCACATTCTATATAAGCATTTATAATACTATAACATACATCAAGTCATGAACTTATATCCAGTAATAGAAGATCAGTTTGCATTCCTGCATATTGTCTATATATATTTGTGTTATGTCTATGTAGTGTATCCCTTCTTTGGGATTTCTGTTTATTAAGCTTCCTCCATAATAGAGCCAACTCATTTAGTTGAACTGTTGTCCCCCTCATGCTTCCTGGGCATGTGCGGATCATAGGTATCAGAGCACTCAGCTTTGTTCATGCTTAAGTTTGCGTACAACTTCCAGCAAAGTTATCGACTTATGCCTATTCAAACACGCTCGCAATATTAGCAATCCAAGCAGACGCTACCTCCAGAAATGGAAAAAGAAACGGATGATAGACATGCAGCCGATGAGACAGCACAACTTATTGAGTAAGCGCTGACTCAACAACAAACTAAAATATTCACCCAGTTCAATGAAATTCTCACACGATTTGCTTCGACATTCAGAGGATTTTCGACGAGAACTCACTCCGATAAAATCATCCCCTTCAAAGTGCAAATGAATTTGGACATACCAAATCTTGAAGGAAAGATTGACACGGAATCCGTCGACAATTGGGTACAACAATTGGAATCCTATTACTCTGTGAATAAACTCTCAGAAGATGACAAGATCACCATTGCATCCTTAAATATGTCAACATCTGTGCACTGCTAGTGGGAGCACCTCTAGACAAAGATGGAGAAAAGCAGAGACCCCATCGACACATGGGATAAATTCATCGAACACATTCGAAAGGAATTTTACCCGCCTAATTACCTCGAGCAACAGTATAACAAGTGGCAGCAGCTAAGGCAATGGAAAGACCAATCAGTAAAGAGTTACATCGACGAGTTCTATCGACTCATGGCTAGACTTGGCGTCCAAGAAGAAGAGAAATTGCTTGTTCTTAAGTAAATCAACGGATTTTCCCAGTATATTCAGCAAGAGATGGAATTTCTTACTATCAATATGCTTGTGGATGCATTCCACTATGCCAGCAAACTTGAAACCAAGCATAAAGGGAAATCATGCTTCGCGACAAAGCCGACATCAAGACGACCACCTCACAAGAAGACATCAGCCAACTTCGACAAGTCGAAATCTTCTCAGCCGACCCCACCAAGGCTAGATTACAACACAAATCCTTTTCAGAAAAGGGAATGTAGCAATCAACCGCCCGACGGGAAATGGTGCGATTACCACCACTCAACTTGGCATGATGCGTCTGAATGCAAAGCTCGAAAGAAATTTTTGGCGAAAGTGTCTACTTCTGACACGTTCAACAAGATGGTGGAAGAATATGATCCAGACACAACAACCCTTCTGACATCGACATCGATCACTCCAGCAGCCTCAACTATCGTCGACGAGGAGGAACAAGAGCGCTTATTCCATACACAGATATGGGTTCAACACAATCCATTACATCTGATTGTGGACAATGGTAGAAAGAAGAACTTCATTTATGAATATCTTGTGAAGAAACTAGGTCTTGTCACCACCCTACATGCTTAGCCTTACAATATCGGTTGGATGAAGGATGGACAGGAACTACAGATCACCCGACAATGCAAACTCGCCTACTTCATAAAGCCTTTTGAAGATGAACTACTCTGCAATGTAGCACCACTCTCCGTAGCCGACGCCTTGTTTGGGAAACCTTACCTATGGAATCGCCATGGAAGTTATCAGTCATGACAGCAGAAGGTGATTGTCAAAATTCAGAATCGATGGTAGAGGATTCTAGAGCAATGACCTTCACCAACGGTTTCTATGATATCTGCTAAATAGACAAAGAAGCTCATCAATCATGATCAGAAGTTCGTGTTAATCATTATCAAACCGAATCATTTTAGGAAGACTGCAGCAACGAGTCAACTTACTGACCAAAGAAGCTTCCGACAAAAGCAGTTGATTGACAACGTTCTCGACGAGTATCTGAGTTTATTCCAAGAGTCGAACGGAGTACCTCGACATTGCCAGGTAAAGCACTCCATTGAACTTACTCCTGGTTCTTCTTTTCCTAATGCATTTGTTTACAGAAGATCCATTCTCAAAAATGAAGAGATTCACAGACAAATCCAAGATTTGATCGACAAAAGTCATATCCGACCTAGCTCCTCCCCTTGTGGAAGTCCAGTCATCCTCTTTCCAAAGAAAGACGGTACTTGGCGCATGTGCATTGACTTCAGGGCACTCAACAAAATTTTGGTAAAGAATCGCTACCCTTTGCCGCGGATAGACGAGGTCATCAATTGTCTGAAAGGTGCTAAATTCTTTACTAAGCTCGACCTCAAGTCAGGATATCATTAGATTCCAATCAAGCTCTCAGATGTGTGGAAAACTGCTTTCAAGACCAAGGAAGGATTGTTTGAATGGTTAGACATGCCTTTTGGCTTAACTAATGCACCTGTGACCTTCATGTGATACATGGATAACATTCTTCGACCTTTCATCGGAAAATAGGTCATTGTCTACCTTGATGACATATTGATTTTTAGTTGATCATGGGAAGAACATGTCAGACAGCTTTGACAAGTCCTCGACACTCTCCAGCAACATTGAATTTACTTGAACATGGACAAGTGTACCTTTGTGATGAACAAAATCAAATATTTGGGGTATGTAATTGACTCTGCAAGCATTCACATCGATCCAGACAAAGTACAGATCCTCAAAGATTGGTCCATTCCTCAAAGCATTCAAGAACTAAGAATTTTTCTTGGTTTGGCGAATTTCTATCGACGATTCATACTTGGCTTCAGTCACATAGCCTAGCCCTTGAATCAGTTGACGAAGGAAATGGAAAAATTGTCTTCAAATATACATCGACACAACAAGAAGATTTTGAACAACTCAAGCACAAGCTCTCCACTGCACCAGTACTTGTGTTACCTGATTTGCATCATCCCTTTGAGATTGAGATGACCACATCAGACTATGCCTTGGGTGCAGTGATCACTCAGTCTGGTCACTTAGTCGCTTTTAATTCCAAAACATTTAATGACACAGTTAGAAGATATTCGACGTATGAAAAAGAATTGTACACCATTGTGCAAGCTCTCAAGAAATATAGGAACTACATCCTTGGCAAGGAAACGGTCATCCTCACTGACCATAAGCCTCTACAGTTCACTCGGACCCATTCAAAACTAAAAACAAATCGACAGCTTAAGTGGCTTAATTACCTACAACAATTCCAGTTGGTGATTAAGTATCAGAAAGGTAAAGCTAACGCCACTGCCAATTGTCTAAGAAGACCGCCCATTACTCTCCTTTTTACAGTGATGAGTATACAGGGATATGACACTACTACTTGGCCTCAGTTGTATCAGGAAGACATCAAATTTTCACCAGTCTACCAACAGTTTCATACTGACAAGTGGTCGACCGCTGGCAATTTCCTGAAAGACACCTTGCTATACAAACTTGGAAAACTTTGTGTACCGACTGGTGAGCATCGACAACAGCTCATTTTTTATGTGCACTGCAGCAAGACCGAAGGAGACTTTGGAGTAGCAAAGACACTTGTTATTCTGCAGAAGTATTTCTTTTGGCCTACACTTAAAAATGACATCAACAAGTACATTTAATCATGCGTGGTTTGTGCCATTGCTAAACCACCTAATCGATGACAAGGATTGTACACACCTCTACTAGTTCCTAGTCGACCATGGGAATCTATTTCTATGGACTACTTGACGGGATATCCTACTACCAAACATCAACACGATGCGATATTAGTAGTAGTCAATAGATTTTCCAAGATGGCCATTCTCATACCATGCAAGAAGACCACGACAGTGTAGCAGACTGCTCAGCTCTTCTTCGCACATGTTTGGAAACACTTTGTTTTACCCACAACCATTACTTTCAATCGAAATTCCAAATTCGTCAACATGTTTTGGAAGACTCTCTGGCAACACCCAGACACATGACTTTCATTATCGACAACTTTCCATCCTCATACCAACGGATAGATGGAAGTTGTGAATCGCTTGGTCATACAACTGCTCCGCATGTACAACCACAAGCATCAACGCACATGGGATGAAAGTCTTCCAAACATACAACACACTTACAATCGTGCTCGACAAAACTATGCAGGAAAGAGTCCATTTGAGATCTGTTACGGATTTCAACCCTCAGCGCCTATCGACTTGATCAGCTCCTCGACACAGCCAAACTTCGACACCGACTACAGCCAACGAGAAGTTGATAAAGCCTTGAAGTTTCAAGATCAGATATGCAACATCCAGAAGCAAGCACACGAAATGTTGCAACGAGCAAATGAGAAAGCTAAGGCCCGACATGACAAGCATCGTATTCTTCATTCATTCCAAATTGGGGATACGGTCTAGTTACATATCAAGAAGGAATGCTTCACTTGTCCATTCAAGAAGCTGAAACCTTTGCGATATGGTCTGTACAGTATTCTTCGACAGATTGGAGAAAACGCTTTCCAACTTGACATTCCTGCATGCCTGGGTCTGCATACAGTATTCAATGTGGATCTACTTCAACCATACCATTTACCACTTTTGGAACAAAACGACTTGCAAATAGCAGAACCTGACGACATCCATCCAGATGTTCAGGAGCCTCTTCCTTGTGACACCATTGTAGGACGATGAGTACGCAATACAAGGGCGAACACAATTCCCTTGTTTCAGGTTTCTAAAGCCGGACAGATCCCAGCACAAGGAAAGTGGTACTCTGCTACATATGACTGACAAGTTTCCTCACCTTCACGAGCAAAGAATGGGGACCATTGTTTCTTAAGGAAGGAGGTCTGATCCACATCGCAGTTGGAATTATTATCGGATGCTGACTTCAACACATCTGCAACAATTAATCGACGTCAACACAACTTCGACATGAATTCGACAACTTCGTGACTTCAACATGTTCCATGACCTCACAATTTTGCGACATGGACATGCAGTGTTGATCTACGATTGGCGACTGTCGAACTTCAACAGACTGTCTCTCTATCTTCGAGTTGATTGTAATGGTTGAACTGTCCAACCGGTCTAACTTCTTTGTAACTGAACGTAATGGGCAAAAACCAAGCGTCTCAGCACATTCTATAAAAGCATGTATAATATTGTAACATACATCAAGTCATGAACTTATATCTAGTAATAGAAGATCAGTTTGCATTCCTGCATATTGTCTGTGTATATTTGTGTTCTCTTTGTGTAGTGTATCCATGCTTTGCGCATTCTGTTTATTAAGCTTCCGCCGTAACAGAGCCAACTCATTCAGTCGAACTGTTGTCCCCCTCGTACTTCCTGGCCACGTGCGGATCAATAATATAGATTTAACTTTACTATAAAGGAATGTATAACACTAATCCACGCACTTTATATAACTAGATGTCACATTACTCCATAAGATCCTAAAATCACATATTTTCATATAAAGATATAGTTTATAACATAAATATAAAATACTACATATGTACATTAAAAAAATATAAAAAATTACATATAATGATATATAATGTTATTCATGAAGTATCTCTAATTACTCTTATTTTCTAATAAAGAGTTTTCTTTCTTTTTATTTTCTCATAAAGAGTTTTCTTTTTTATTATTAAATAGACGTTAATGTTATTCATGAAGTATATATACATTACTTCATCAATTGATTGTAGATCGGGTGATTGGGAGGAATGTTGTTATCCTCCCCACCCGAGTTCAAATCTTGCTTTTTGACACATGTTCCTTGGGAGTCGACTTTCTATGCAATGATTGTAAATCTGACCATACCTTGATTCTTTCATAATAGCAAGTGTTGGCATTTTCCG
Source organism: Larix kaempferi (assembly GCA_027924585.1). Lineage (NCBI taxonomy): Eukaryota > Viridiplantae > Streptophyta > Pinopsida > Pinales > Pinaceae > Larix > Larix kaempferi. The sequence goes on from BSBM01000291.1 coordinate 14,428,293, forward strand.
CCAAAAAAAATAAAATAAAAAAGTATATATACATTACTTCATGAAGTATTTTTCAGTAGGAATTTACTATGTACATTACTTTTAGAAAAATAAATATTCACATTAAAAAATTACATATAATGATATTCATGAAGTATGTGGCATTACTCTTATTTTCTCATAAAGAGTTTTCTCCCCTTTTTATTTTCTGATAAATAGTTTAGGCGTAAATGCCATTCCTTATGGTAGGTAGATGGACTACTTACTGTTCAAAAGCATTCCCTCCCACCAATATGGACATATTATGGATTTAGTGGAATATTGCAATATAGACATATTATGGATTTAGTGGAATATCGAAAAATATTTTTTTCTTCAATTTTTACGTGTTTAATTGTATGTTAATGGACGCCTCGCAAGGTATTCTCTCATGTAAAATGAGCTATATGTATGGTATATATTGAATGAGATTTTAGGAAAATATTTTTACCAATACATTTTGAGATTTCATGGAATATGATGTGATTTGATTATGGTATATTTTTTAAATATTAATTTAATATTTTAAATATGTTCTGATGATTTATATTTTAATTTATTATAATTATAATTATGATCATTTAATAATGATTAAAAAAATTTGGAATATAAAAATAAAATTTTAAAAGAACTAAATAATTTTTTATTATTTTATTAATTTTAAATTGAATTAAAACAAAATTGATTTTAATGGATGTAATGTCTTCATTGGCATTATAAATTTTAATGTAATTAAACATAGATTTTGTGACTAAACAACAAATAATCAAAGTGTAACCATAACAACATATAAGAAAAATATAAGCATTTTACAATAGCATCTAACAAATTTACAACATTCTATAAACAATTTGAAACCACAAGAAAAGTACCTCGATATAAGAATGTGACGAAGTCCAAACTGAAGCAAGCTTCCTTCTTCATCTCGAGTTGCTTCTATCTTCATTTCCCAAAGTGGAACCACGGTTTTCCTCCCAGCCAACTAAGGGCCTAGCTGTCTCCCTAGCCCCAGGAAGCCATCTAAATGGTCCCATCCAAATGGCTCCTGGCCCTCCATGCCCGAGACCCCCAGAGAACAGAACAGTGATGCACCAGTAGGCTATGTATCAAATCTTCCAAGAGTTCTCAAACTCTTCCAACTCTTCAAAACTTCTCATACCCCAAAATACCCAAAATTCTCCATCCTAGAATACTCTCACCAAAATAATCTTCAAGAGAAAAAGAACCTCCCTCCTTCCACTCTCAAGTCTCATATTTATATCAAAAATCCTCATCCATCAATAAATTCCCATAAATAATAATCATCAATCAATAAATTCATTTTCTCCAAAAAAATAGAAATTTGATTTAAATAATTAAAATATTAATAAACATGGATGCAAAGTCTCACTTGTCATGCTTCCATCTTAATGCAACTATGACAACCATTTTCTAAAAATTTGTGCAAATCCTATCTATCCATTTATTTATATTATCCTTTCATTCATAAGTCAAATAAGATATTTTCATATACTATATTATACTATGACATATTTTATATTATATGTATATAATTATATATGTTATTTAATAATCCAATCAATTTATATAAATCTAAATCATATTAAACAAGTCAACAAACTCATACTTTCAACACACAAGTAATGCTTTCATCAATTCGTCAACCAAGTTACTAATAGATAATATAATCATATTAATTTATCCATCGATCGACCAATCATAGTAATGTAATCACGAATTGACGTATGCATGGCCAGTGCACACGTCCTAAGCGTGCGTACTAATAACCATATTTAATGCTCCTAATAAATGATTATTACATCCTCACAAACAACATATAGAAGAACAATTAAACACTGCATCATTCATCATTCATAATCATTCATACAGAAACAATAAGACAAAATTAGATAAACATAATGGTGAAATCAAACATATAATCATGATAGTTAATAACAATCAAGAACACCATCCAATCCATCATTGGTAACATCCATCACATCAGTAATCTAGCCCCCAAATCACCACTACTTCCATCTCCTGACCTCACCATCCCGTCCTCTGCTGCAATATACTATGGTGTCGACTGCATGACCTAACCACATATAAAACCCGTAAGCGGAAGTGTCGATCGACTACATCGACCAAGCTTCCCCAGAAGGAATCTACTAGTCGTCATCACATGTCTAGGGGAGTGCGCTACACAAACCTCCCACGACTCCAGGTTTCGGGGGATAAACGGTGGGAAATTCCTCCACCCCCCCTAATAGTACTAGGGTCAACACCCCACATCAACCATACTGTGCCATCACTGTTCTAAGGGGTCCCGTCATTGAAAAACCACTTTGGGCAAGTCTCAATGCCTGTCAAAACTCACACTCACCCACACGTCATAGAAATATTGGAATTCACAATTAAATAACATGGAATTTGATATAACATCATTATACTCATGATGTTCAAGACATCTCGTGCCCTTTGGAAATATAGGAATCCGCCTATCTCATAGCCAATCAACATGTGGAATAGTTCATCATTAACATGAAACATATATATAGCCATACCCAACTCTTTCAAGTGCCAATCCATATCACTAATACGACATTTACAAATAATCATGTAAGTTGTTTTTGCAACAAATAAATTAACATTCTACACATGGATATTCTATATTAAATTTGCATGTTCAATATGAAGTAACATATTCATTTGCATGTTCAATATGAAGTAACATATTCATTTCCATTAATGAATTCAATAGTAAATTCCACTTACCATACACACCTCAAGGGAGTCCACATGTCCATATAGCAATAGTCTTAATCAATCTATCCTAGTCAACATATAATAAGCAAATAAAATGGTAAGCTAAATCACATTAGAGTTTTTAATTATCGATTGTCAAGATATGGTGCGTTACATACACCCACCCTTTAAGAAACTTCGTCCCGAAGTTATGGTCATTCAGAATTTTAAGAAAAATCTCGATACCATATCTCTATTCCTTCTAATTAAAATACCTTAGCCATGCTAATACCATGAGACCTTCGCATGATCAACATGTTGTTATTATATAATGTTACCTCTTCCATCACATAAGATGTGTTCTCAAGTTACACTTTACATGTTATACACACACTTGATCTAACTTTATCAAGGTTTATCACTTCATTTAGTCCTATTTAGTTAACATATAATCATAATTTGTTGTTGTTTTCTATATCATAGTTCATAAGAAGACTTTGTCTTCCATATAGCATTTCCTTAGGTTCAAGGTGTATTGTTACGACCATTTATCGATTCTTAGTTTTATTGATCTTCTTTCTAACAAACATCAATTAATTTTTCACTAGTATATTTAATTAGATCCAAACCTCAATAGTATCTTGAATGATGTACTAATAACAACTCCAAGAGCATCATGTTTACCCACCTAATATACAATACATTATTAGTCAACACTTGACAAATGAAAAATTTTACTCAGGAGTCTCATGTCATGCACAAAGTACTTACGGTTTTAATTTTAACACATATCATTTCCATCCCTGAGGTAATGACTAAATTTGTCAATAGTGCAATCATTGATGCACATCATGAATCTCGGCCTACTATCTATCGTTGCTTATCATTCCAAAATATTATCATGACACTTGTTACTTATACTCATTATGATATATTGTTTTCACTATAATTACACTTAAATTGCCCATTATTATTCACGTCTACTCCTATTATTCACATTCCTTTTCTTATTTGACTAAAATTTGTGTGAATTATGTTCCACAATAATCTTCTTTTTATGGCATTTAAATCTCACATGCTTCATATTGACATTGATATGTTATTAATTATGTAAGAATATACATACAACCTTTATATTCCTTGTGGTATACGATTTATTTATTTATTTTATATCAAAAATTACTATATTTATTAACATCTTCATAAAACCCTTCCACATGTACAATATGGGAAGTTGAACCTTAAAATTATTATACATTTACTTACTATTCAAGCTTCGCATATCGATTTATATATTAGTGGAGGTCAATATTTAAATAATAATAAGGATGTGTTTGTTACCTTGTTTTCATCTTTATAACCTATTTATAATTCCTTTACTACATTACTACCTATAATCACACCTACCTCTTTACAACCTTGTTATTTGATTATGAGTTTGTTATCTAATTATAAACTGTAATTTAATTACACCAGCATAGATCCATCCCAATGTGGATCTATCAAGCCTAAAGACATCCATCAAGGGTCTAAGCTTACATTGATACCTTCTCACATAGATCTACAACCATGACCTCCTCAAGGCTCCCCATTTATAACACACATGTCAAGGTACATTGTGCCTTACTAGAGTGTTATCCACAACAATTTAGATACCTTGAAAATTTTTATAGTCCTTTTGGTATTGCGATTCATAAGAAGATGGTATCTCCCATATAACATTTATTTTGGTTTCTGGGGTATTAGTATGACTCGTTTAACATTTGCTCACTTTATTGATTTTCTCTCAAATTTATACCACTTACTTTCTCATTAAAATTTTTAATTAAGATCCATCTTCAGAGTTTCTTGAATAGTCTACCATATATAATAACTTGAACAACACCATGTTTATTAATCAAGTGCCCTTTATCACTCAATACTCATTAAACATAACTCTTACCCCATGAATTGCACATTATACATGTAGAATATTTACAACTTCATTTTTAGTACATGGGTAGAGTCTAGCCTACCACCTCTAAATAGGTGCTTGATACAACTATAGATTATGACTAGACGTTAAATACACATACTCATCTTACTCCCTCACTTCCCATACTCGTATCAAGACATCCAATTTGATTACAACTTCCAAGGGAAATTGTCTTTCTTCTTCTTCTTTTTTAAACTCTAATATAAAACAATAGTGTGTATCCTACCTTGGACATTATTTTTACAATTATACTTTGATTAAGTCAACCCTTACTAACCTTACCTAATTTCCTTCATTTATTAAATATTTCATTAATCTATAAAACTTTATCTTAGAGGAACAATTAACCTATGTTCCTTTAATATTAATTTATACAACCATGGTAGTAATAAATAAAGTGGCCAATATTTTGGAAAGATCAATATTTGATTTTATCAAGGTCATTTATGTGAACTATATGAATGGTAGTTTTATTAATAGGATTTCTAAATAATGTTATGATATTATTAGATTCTTGTTGGTATATGTTTAGTTTACATGTATACCAAAGTTGCTCACACATATTTGATTTCCATTAAAATTTATCATTAGACTAATTTCATTAAACTCTTTTAATAGATTTTTTTTTTTTTTTTTTGGCAATAACTTAAGAATTAGTTTCACTTAGTCACAATTAAAATTTAAATCCTATTTTTAACTAAAATCTTTTAAAAACATTATATTGATTTTTATACAATATATATATATATATATATATATATATATTAATAATCCTCTTTGCATGACAAAATTGTTCTCTTTTCTATAAATTTTAAAATATTAAAATAGTATAAGATACCCTAATTTAGTTAGTTAGTTACCCTAATTTAGTTTAAATTTAAACTAAACCAAATTTAATGATTAAAAAATGCTAAAAGATTTAACATTTAATTGTGCGTAGAAAAGTAGTCAGTAGTTACGCGAGTCGATGTTGGCTTTTGTTTTCAAAGTCGCATTTCATTTATGAAGATAGTGTAGAAAAGAACTACCTCGAAGTAGAGCAAAGTCTTCTTCTACGTCTTCCACCTGACGTGACAGCTCAGACTCCGAGCTTCTAGAGGAGAAGAGAAGACTAAAGACCAACATAACTCTTTGCTCTATCTTGGCGGTGAATTTAGCTGAAAGGACCGCTTCGATAAAGCCTTTTAAAGTTTTGATATCCATGAAGTTATGGAGCAGTACATTGGCATTTATCTTACCTATGCTTCCATCCAATATTTAGTGCACGTCTTTTCACAGTTCCATCCATTAGAATTCCCGCCCGTCACTAGCTTATCTTTCCATAGTGCTCTCTAAGTGATTCTTCGACACTTTAATCTACCAATGTGAAAAGATTCCATTGCAAAAATATCATACCATATTTGGACTTTAAAATCATCCCACACTATTACAATAACATATTTATAATACGAGAGATCTTATATCAAATTTGGACTATGAAATGGTTCCAACCATGCACTACTTAATTTACAAATATTAAATATTTTGTACATTATCATTATATCAAATTTGTGATATCCCTCCTTTATGACCTATTTTGATCTTTATTGTTTTTGTAATTGTAAATTATGTATAAGGGCCTAGTGAGGAGCTCAAGCCCAAGGCCCCACTAGAGGATATAGAGAAACCAGTGTTATATTCATAAGTGTTCGGGTTGGCACATCTAACAAAGACGACAACAAAATTAACTAATGATCGCGGGTCATCCTAGTGCTACGAGCGTTGGAGCAATGGTAAAACGACTTAACTAGTGCCTTAGGTGATAAGGTCATCACCTATGTTTGGGGTAACAACTATTTAATGGATATTATATATATATTATGTCTTATATATATATATATACCCAAGGTTGAAATAGTTTGAGTTAACTATTAAAAGGACGTTAAGCTAATAGTTGTGATAACTATTAAAGAATCATTAAATATATATATTTATACGAGAAGGATATTTATAGATATATCTATATAATTGTGGATATTTTATAAAAGATCATTATGTTATAATGACAACTATTTAAGGAATACATATATAAATAGTTGCGAAAATTATATAGATATGTGCCTCATATATATATAGGAAAAAGTAGATAATTATAAGTACTACTTTTAAAGTCTATGAACACGGGTATGCATTTGTATAGGTTATGAATACAAAGGAGGACATGTTTTATATTTATTTAGTACCATGAACTTTTATAATAAAGATAAATAAATTTATAATTGAAATACCTAAGAGTTGGTTGCACATGGAAGAAGTCGAAGGGCTCTATGAGTTGTCACCTTAGTGGAAGAAATGGAAATTACTACTAGGCCACCTTGACTATCGGGTTTAAATACCACCAACCAAATCTTCCTTACGTATCAGTTAGAAATTACACTTGGCAAGAGGTTCCTTCAACAAATAGCTAGAGACTCCTTTTCCAAACCATCGACTGATGGTGTCCTTAACTTATGCGGATAGTGGAGATCGTGGCGTTAGTTGGAGTGGATGATCTTTAATTATTCATACACCACTAAATGGTAAAGGATTATCATTAATTTCTAATATAAAACACATCTTTGGGATGGAGAACACCGGGCTTGCTTTAAGGAGTTTGTCCCTGCCACGTTCCTTGATTTATGCCGAGAAGAGAAGTTCACCGATAACTAAGAGGAAATCCCTTCTTAGGGGATTGCATTTAATTCCTATCTATAACTATGCATTTTTCTTGTTAGGCTCGGGGTAGCATTGGAGTATCGAATGATTTATTCGTGTTGAATAGGGAAGGAGGAAACAAGAGCAGTGGTCCTAACTTCCACTTGGAAACAACGTGCTGCCATGTTCATAATTTTGACCGACACTTGGCGAAAGGCGGACTCTCCAAGATGGAGGACCGTCTTCAGTTGTGCGATTTACATTTACATCAAAGGGTAATCGCATTGGGGGGGCAAAGGGGGAATATGTAGATCTCTGTTTGAGTAAGGGAGCGAGGAGTCAGATATTTATAGGATCTTGGTGATAGAAGAAGGGGGAAAAACATCTCTGCAAAGGAGAAAAGAGAGTTTGGAGAAAATCGAGCACATAGCTTGGTCCTTGGCAGAGGAATCCACACTCGCCTTTGTGGCAGAGCGAACACACACCGAGGATTGAATGCAGGACCATTGGTTATCTGTTGTAGCATGCAGAGAACAAATTTTATAATCTCTTCCTGTTAACTGCCTCCATCGGAGATATAGATGTATACTCAGGTTTGTTACTCTTACCCTGTGCAAGATACGTAGGCATTGTTTTGGACTCTGCTATTCGTGAAGTTACAATAACCTGAAGGAAAAAGATTAGAGACAAGATCCTGTGCAGTTTCTTATTTAATACATTGGTAGGATTTTAAATGTTAAATTTCTGGGTTTTTATAGTGAAGTATAGACGAGATCATAGCGCCTTGCTTATGTTTTCACATTATGTAAAAGAAGAACTCTGTTACTCGCGAGGTTGAAAATAGCTTGAAAGAGAAAGATTCATCTCTGTCTTAATTCTACTGTTAAACTTAGGCGTGATCTGGGTCCAAGACATAGGCATCCGATTGTTTTGATATTTTATGGGCTTGTTGTATCCGCATATTTAAATATACAGTCATGTCTAAATATCAATTCGTAGTCAAGGAGAATGAACTCTCCAGGAAAATTGTCTGCTTTTCACATAATGAAAACTGAGCTCGGTTACTGTAAGTTGTTGCCGAATAAGATTTTCAGTCTACATTTCTCTATTTTGGTTAGGGTTCTAACCTTTCTCGATCAATCGATCACCGTGCTCTTCATAGTTTACTATGTTCTCTCAATTGATCCTATGGATATCTGCGTAGAGTGGAGCTCTACATTCTAAATCATGGGATATAGATCTCATTTTCATCCGCGCGAAGGAATAGGTAAGGTTTTCGCAGTTATCTCTGTTTTCTGTTTGTGAAAATAGAGGAAACTATTTTCGGTAGAGTATTTGCAGAACATTTCCTTAGAAAGTTTAGGTACAGGGATTTATATATATTGATGATCTGTGTTGCTGATGGCGTGATAGCCTAGTCTCATTTTTCTAATGGTGAGTAGCAGTGGGGAGTGGACGGCTAAATAGAACTCGACCCTGACTTTTCATACTGGAAGTTGATACTTCTGTTGTATATTCTTACTTATGCTAATCTTCCCAGTTATCCTTTTCTTTGAGAATAGTGTTGGACAGACGCGTCTTCCCTTGTCAACTTTTAAGCTTCAACTCTACATAGGCTTTTAGTTAGAGGCATCTTTGAAAAGAGTATAGTGTAAAGGTTCGTTTCTCCTGTCACAATTTACGTTAAACGCTGTATAATGTCGAGAAAATGCCTTCAAAATAGATCGTTGTTTTTTTTATGAACTTAGGGAACTCAACATCTTGAGTCTTTCTTTTATATAGCTGAGTGTTTGCGTGAACTAGAGAGGAGATCTATCTCTGCGAAACACTGAACCATGTCACTTATGGCGGCATGATATCTTATATCTGCCCCCTTCATACCTCAGCACATATATGGATTTCGTTGTATTAACATTGCTGGAGACCTCACTTATATCTTTGTTAATTGATTTTGTCTCTTGAGTGGCGCTGATCGTAACGCTGATACCTTATCTGTCGCCATGTCTTTAGCCTTTACAACGATTGAGACTTTAATTAATGTTTAAATATTATGATGGAATCATATTATATTTGTGTTGGCATCCTCTTTAATTTTTATGATAAGATCTTAGATCTCTGTGAGATATGCATTGTTAGGCTGAAATGGTATCCTTTCCAGAAGATCTTTGTCGTGTTTTCTCTTCGAAGAGAATGCTGATGCTGTTGGATAAAGATCTAGGTGATTTAGATTCACTAAGATTTGTTTAATTTCAGTGAGCAATTCTGAATTGCTGGATGTAACCGAGATTCGGATGAATAAATGATGCGACAGTTTGGTGGACGTAGCCCAAAGATTTTGGGTGAACCACGTTTATATATGGTGTATGATGGTTAGTGTATTATTGTCATGTGACTTATTGTTAGAATGTATTGAATGGATGTTATGTTACCCATGTGGAGAAGATCTAATAAGTATATGGTCCGTCATTTAAAAATGTTGTATATAGTAGTTTGTCGAAAAATATAAATGGTTATGATAGATGGTTATGAATTGTAATGATGGTGATATTCAAGTATATGATTATATGTGAATACGATGAAGCATGGACATAGGGTAAGTATAATGTTTTGTCTTTATTTTTATAAGGGGATTTTCATTATGGGCCGTAAGGGTATGTTACAGATGTTGTGTATACATTTTATCTTCCGCATGGTATTTTAATGATGTTTAGTCACCTAGCAAAAAGTTTAATTTTTTACAAATTTGGAGATGTTACATTTGGTATCAGAGCATTAGGTTACAACACTAGGGCCTAATGAGCTCAATATGCGATAAGTGAGTATGAAGATTTAAGTTTACTAATCAATGGTTTTCGTTTTCATTTTGGATGCATGGATTGTATCGGAGGAGGGAAAAGTGAATCTCCAAGCTCGACTTCAAGTTTCTTCCGCCAAAGCACAGGTTGCAAACACTCGGGCTTAGTTGGGCCCAGCTGAAGAAATAATATAAGCTGGTCAAGGGAACTCCATCAATAAGACGCGAACAAAGGATTTATGTTCTAAAGAATCAGCAGGAGGTAATCGACAAGATGTCTTTAAAATCGCAAGTAAGTATACACCACTTGTTGAAGCATTCTAAAGGAAAAGCATTGTCGATGAGTGAGGAGTTTGTATGTTTAATTTCGTATCTAAATGATCCTGTATTGATAAATACTAGAGGATGAATAATTCCTCATGCAATTCCATTGAATGACCAGAAAGTATTCTTTGAAAATGATTATATTAATTGGACTATGTTCCTATTTTTATCTTAGTGATCTTATTAATATTTTCATGTATATTGATCATAACGATAGTAACATAGGAGCCTTGAATGTTCATAAGTTTATGAGGGCTGTATAAGCATAATTAAGGATCATTCACCCTATGAAAGATGTATACTCATACCCAGTCGATTGATGCCACGAGTAAGGTTTTAGTACTTATATGAGTCAAGTCATAGGCATTCATCATAAGTACTTGATTGCTCTAATTGTGTATTATGATGATTAGAAAAGTTGATATAGTATGTGGATTATGAAATGAGTAAGGTGCAATTAGGTCATTATATAGGACTATAAATTTGCCATGAAATACTTGGTTATTGATTTCTCGCACTTATGCTGAAATGATTGTATTAATTATGTACATAAGATTGTAGGATTGAAATAATCCTTATTCTATTAGAAAAATGCATAAAAGGTACTAAGGAGTAACTCCTGAAATTCTCTTTATTGGCTAAATGTTATTGAGAAAAGGTGTAGAAGAGGTTGTACATTATATTGAATGTTATATGCATGGATATCTTGATAATCTGTCTCGTTTTGATATATAGATTTTATGATATGGAGGGGATTACTAATGTGCATTAATGCAAGTTAAAAGTACACCTTGGCATATGAGGGCCATACAATAAAGCGATATGCAGTCTCCCCATAAAGGTATGTGATTATCCTTAGAAAAAATATATGCAAGTAAATATGTAGACGATTTATTGTTACTCACATGATGTTGGCATATGCAAGAAAAATGGGTACTTAATACAGTGAAGGAAAAGGATTGAGGTAAAGTGATCTTAATGCCCATAATAAAGAAGAATGTAGTCCTATTAATTGAGTTGGTTATGCTTAGTATGGAAATAATGTTTATTTTAGATAACCACATGTGGAGATTGTAGTATGAAGGATGACTTTCGTATTTTTATACATAGGAGAAAAACCTCCTTACCATATTTGGTTATGTTATTATGACAGATGGTCAAAAACTCGGTTGAACTGGGGAAGAGCGTAATATATTATGCAGGATTTTGCTATGATTCACTTAATCCATCTTAATTACTGGTCATATTTCGAGACACTTATAACCATGGCTTAACATTGGATTATGTTGTTTAGTTACTAACATTTTCAGGATGTTATCATAATTACGACCAATGTGATAAACAAAAAGGAACGTGGTTTATAAGTCCATTAGAGAAGCTGAGCAGAACAAAATCACTCAAGAGTAAGTGATTACCTTTTATTATAGCATGGATTACAGTATGGCACAAAACCTGATTTGGTGATGGATGTGTGCTACATATCATGAATGCTAAGCAAATAAGTGAAACTACTTACCGTTATTACAAGATATATTGTAATTTACAAAAATTGTAAGAATTAATAGATGATTGGTTATCGAAATAAATTCCGGGACTCAAGCGAGAAGGCTTGAGGGGAATTGTGTAAAGAGTGTCGTAATGGCATTTGAAATACTCCCTAAAATCAGGGATTGAACAGCCACTAGGATTCTCGGAGAATCGGCTGGCTGTAAGACCTGGGCAAGCTATAAGAAAATGTATATGTGGGAGGCAGGACGCTGCTTAGTATACATGAAAAAAAAAAAATGTCTGCTGCGTGAGCACTAAGGTGTTAGGCAAGACATGAATGAAATGGTTGCTGCGTGAGCACTAAGGTGTTAGGCAAGACATGAATGAAATGGTTGCTGCGTGAGCACTAAGGTGTTAGGCAAGGCATGAGAAAAAGAATTGTTGCGTGAGCACTAAGGTGTTAGGCAAGAATCTCCTGGATCAAATGAATGTTGTTTCATGTTGATTTTGTCAACAGTATATAATCAGGGAACACTAGATTTATTCCATATGTTACAAGTGATATAAGCAATAAAGAACTCATGATTTATGTTCCTGAGTTTGATTATGAAGTCGATGACAGGTTATTACTAAGCATTGTTTCTTTTGAATTCTATTTTTGTGATACAAATGATTGCTGCAAGAGAAGAGTGAACACCGAGGACGGTGTTATTTTTAAAGGGGATGAGGATGTGATATCCCTCCTTTATGACCTATTTTGATCTTTATTGTTTTTGTAATTGTAAATTATGTATAAGGGCCTAGTGAGGAGCTCAAGCCCAAGGCCCCACTAGAGGATATAGAGAAACCAGTGTTATATTCATAAGTGTTCGGGTTGGCACATCTAACAAAGACGACAACAAAATTAACTAATGATCGCGGGTCATCCTAGTGCTACGAGCGTTGGAGCAATGGTAAAACGACTTAACTAGTGCCTTAGGTGATAAGGTCATCACCTATGTTTGGGGTAACAACTATTTAATGGATATTATATATATATTATGTCTTATATATATATATATACCCAAGGTTGAAATAGTTTGAGTTAACTATTAAAAGGACGTTAAGCTAATAGTTGTGATAACTATTAAAGAATCATTAAATATATATATTTATACGAGAAGGATATTTATAGATATATCTATATAATTGTGGATATTTTATAAAAGATCATTATGTTATAATGACAACTATTTAAGGAATACATATATAAATAGTTGCGAAAATTATATAGATATGTGCCTCATATATATATAGGAAAAAGTAGATAATTATAAGTACTACTTTTAAAGTCTATGAACACGGGTATGCATTTGTATAGGTTATGAATACAAAGGAGGACATGTTTTATATTTATTTAGTACCATGAACTTTTATAATAAAGATAAATAAATTTATAATTGAAATACCTAAGAGTTGGTTGCACATGGAAGAAGTCGAAGGGCTCTATGAGTTGTCACCTTAGTGGAAGAAATGGAAATTACTACTAGGCCACCTTGACTATCGGGTTTAAATACCACCAACCAAATCTTCCTTACGTATCAGTTAGAAATTACACTTGGCAAGAGGTTCCTTCAACAAATAGCTAGAGACTCCTTTTCCAAACCATCGACTGATGGTGTCCTTAACTTATGCGGATAGTGGAGATCGTGGCGTTAGTTGGAGTGGATGATCTTTAATTATTCATACACCACTAAATGGTAAAGGATTATCATTAATTTCTAATATAAAACACATCTTTGGGATGGAGAACACCGGGCTTGCTTTAAGGAGTTTGTCCCTGCCACGTTCCTTGATTTATGCCGAGAAGAGAAGTTCACCGATAACTAAGAGGAAATCCCTTCTTAGGGGATTGCATTTAATTCCTATCTATAACTATGCATTTTTCTTGTTAGGCTCGGGGTAGCATTGGAGTATCGAATGATTTATTCGTGTTGAATAGGGAAGGAGGAAACAAGAGCAGTGGTCCTAACTTCCACTTGGAAACAACGTGCTGCCATGTTCATAATTTTGACCGACACTTGGCGAAAGGCGGACTCTCCAAGATGGAGGACCGTCTTCAGTTGTGCGATTTACATTTACATCAAAGGGTAATCGCATTGGGGGGGCAAAGGGGGAATATGTAGATCTCTGTTTGAGTAAGGGAGCGAGGAGTCAGATATTTATAGGATCTTGGTGATAGAAGAAGGGGGAAAAACATCTCTGCAAAGGAGAAAAGAGAGTTTGGAGAAAATCGAGCACATAGCTTGGTCCTTGGCAGAGGAATCCACACTCGCCTTTGTGGCAGAGCGAACACACACCGAGGATTGAATGCAGGACCATTGGTTATCTGTTGTAGCATGCAGAGAACAAATTTTATAATCTCTTCCTGTTAACTGCCTCCATCGGAGATATAGATGTATACTCAGGTTTGTTACTCTTACCCTGTGCAAGATACGTAGGCATTGTTTTGGACTCTGCTATTCGTGAAGTTACAATAACCTGAAGGAAAAAGATTAGAGACAAGATCCTGTGCAGTTTCTTATTTAATACATTGGTAGGATTTTAAATGTTAAATTTCTGGGTTTTTATAGTGAAGTATAGACGAGATCATAGCGCCTTGCTTATGTTTTCACATTATGTAAAAGAAGAACTCTGTTACTCGCGAGGTTGAAAATAGCTTGAAAGAGAAAGATTCATCTCTGTCTTAATTCTACTGTTAAACTTAGGCGTGATCTGGGTCCAAGACATAGGCATCCGATTGTTTTGATATTTTATGGGCTTGTTGTATCCGCATATTTAAATATACAGTCATGTCTAAATATCAATTCGTAGTCAAGGAGAATGAACTCTCCAGGAAAATTGTCTGCTTTTCACATAATGAAAACTGAGCTCGGTTACTGTAAGTTGTTGCCGAATAAGATTTTCAGTCTACATTTCTCTATTTTGGTTAGGGTTCTAACCTTTCTCGATCAATCGATCACCGTGCTCTTCATAGTTTACTATGTTCTCTCAATTGATCCTATGGATATCTGCGTAGAGTGGAGCTCTACATTCTAAATCATGGGATATAGATCTCATTTTCATCCGCGCGAAGGAATAGGTAAGGTTTTCGCAGTTATCTCTGTTTTCTGTTTGTGAAAATAGAGGAAACTATTTTCGGTAGAGTATTTGCAGAACATTTCCTTAGAAAGTTTAGGTACAGGGATTTATATATATTGATGATCTGTGTTGCTGATGGCGTGATAGCCTAGTCTCATTTTTCTAATGGTGAGTAGCAGTGGGGAGTGGACGGCTAAATAGAACTCGACCCTGACTTTTCATACTGGAAGTTGATACTTCTGTTGTATATTCTTACTTATGCTAATCTTCCCAGTTATCCTTTTCTTTGAGAATAGTGTTGGACAGACGCGTCTTCCCTTGTCAACTTTTAAGCTTCAACTCTACATAGGCTTTTAGTTAGAGGCATCTTTGAAAAGAGTATAGTGTAAAGGTTCGTTTCTCCTGTCACAATTTACGTTAAACGCTGTATAATGTCGAGAAAATGCCTTCAAAATAGATCGTTGTTTTTTTTATGAACTTAGGAAACTCAACATCTTGAGTCTTTCTTTTATATAGCTGAGTGTTTGCGTGAACTAGAGAGGAGATCTATCTCTGCGAAACACTGAACCATGTCACTTATGGCGGCATGATATCTTATATCTGCCCCCTTCATACCTCAGCACATATATGGATTTCGTTGTATTAACATTGCTGGAGACCTCACTTATATCTTTGTTAATTGATTTTGTCTCTTGAGTGGCGCTGATCGTAACGCTGATACCTTATCTGTCGCCATGTCTTTAGCCTTTACAACGATTGAGAATTTAATTAATGTTTAAATATTATGATGGAATCATATTATATTTGTGTTGGCATCCTCTTTAATTTTTATGATAAGATCTTAGATCTCTGTGAGATATGCATTGTTAGGCTGAAATGGTATCCTTTCCAGAAGATCTTTGTCGTGTTTTCTCTTCGAAGAGAATGCTGATGCTGTTGGATAAAGATCTAGGTGATTTAGATTCACTAAGATTTGTTTAATTTCAGTGAGCAATTCTGAATTGCTGGATGTAACCGAGATTCGGATGAATAAATGATGCGACAGTTTGGTGGACGTAGCCCAAAGATTTTGGGTGAACCACGTTTATATATGGTGTATGATGGTTAGTGTATTATTGTCATGTGACTTATTGTTAGAATGTATTGAATGGATGTTATGTTACCCATGTGGAGAAGATCTAATAAGTATATGGTCCGTCATTTAAAAATGTTGTATATAGTAGTTTGTCGAAAAATATAAATGGTTATGATAGATGGTTATGAATTGTAATGATGGTGATATTTGAGTATATGATTATATGTGAATACGATGAAGCATGGACATAGGGTAAGTATAATGTTTTGTCTTTATTTTTATAAGGGGATTTTCATTATGGGCCGTAAGGGTATGTTACAGATGTTGTGTATACATTTTATCTTCCGCATGGTATTTTAATGATGTTTAGTCACCTAGCAAAAAGTTTAATTTTTTACAAATTTGGAGATGTTACAAAATTTATAACAGAGAGGATCGTTAGTATAAGACTTATTATAGATGCCACTAATCCCATATTGCTCTATGTTTCTAGCATCAACACAACCTATTCAATGATAAAAGGAGTTCTTCGAATCAGGAACAGAAACATAGATAGAGCCAAAAGGATCAATGCTAGTTCTGAGTCCAACAGTTTATTCTCATTCTCAAAGAAGATTGAACGCAGAAGAAAAGAGCAGAAGCTAGTTTGGAGTCTTATAGCTATCTCTTTTCTTAGAAAAAGATCCAAGGCAAAGACAAAGGAAGAATTAGTTGGTTGTTGCAGTGACAAGTTCCGTGCACCATGATTCTCTATTCATTTGAGCCTTTGTATTCTAGCATTAATAAGAACTCATAAATAACCGAGCAAAGCCTCTATTAGATGTCAAAACTAGTTTAAAAAAAAAACAATTTGAGAAAAATTCCAAATTCTACACTCATGATGAGGTGTTTATTTTTTATTTTATATGAGGGCTTCACTTATACACATGTAGAGGTGACTTATGATTGATAAGGGATAGATCTCACTTTTTTATTATATCCGAGTTCGCCTCTATACGAGGATTTCATTCAGGGGTGTGGGGAATGATGAATACAAACATTTATGCATTCCTCTCCCTTGACCTAAAGGAATATGTGCCCCCCCCCATTTTATTGGTTGAATATTGGACACCACAACAGATAGTTGGATTACTGTTACAAGATGGCCATTACAATGTTTGGAAGGCATCCAATTTGCAAGATATATCCCTGCATACAGGGCGCGGCCCCTTCTCAGTATCGTTCAAAGAGCTGCAAAGTAAGGAAACATTGGTATCTTTGGAGAGGAAGGTACACAAAGCACCCTCCAGATTGCCACCAAAGGCACATCCGTATGACCTAGTGCAGAGGACAATGGGCGCAACTCCATACTGATGGCTGCCCTATCGGCAACACAAATAATAGTACGTCTTGGCCTAGTTATGGAAGTATAATCAATGGTCTGTACAACCATAAAGCTATTTCATTGGTTGAGATTTGTTCACCTTGTATACGATTCCATATCTCCATATATATATGGGGATTCCTCACAATGTAAACTTCAACGTCGATACCTCCCTGGTTTACTTGAAGCTTTACAGGTTAATCTCTATACACTGTCGACAACCCTCTAAACCTGCGTGAGGTTTGTCCCTTCTATGTAATTCCCAAGATAGAGACTTGAGCTTTTCGCTGGTCCTCCTCAAGTTTATCTCCAATCTCCTTCTTTTCAAGGTCATGACGAAACCTAATGATCTTGGGTCCGACTTCTTCTTCTTAATAAAGACGGATACCTTATATCGAGGAATCAAAAGATGTGGATGTTATAATGTTGGAGTTGGATGGAACAACCAACAAATCCAAATTGGGGCCAATGTTATACTTGGTTTATCTCTAAGTATATGTAAGGCTGGTGTAGGAGAAGAAGGCATACCTATGTATAAGCATATTCAGGGAATTGCTGGAACAAAGGAGCTCGTCATTCCTGTTCCAGCTTTTAATGTAATAAATGGAGGTAGTCATGCTGGAAACAAGCTCGCAATGCCAGAGTTCATGAGATTTCCTGTAGGTGCTGATTCATTTTCAGAGGCTATGCATATGGATAGTGAGGTATACCGTGTCTTGAAAGGCATCTTAAAGGAAAAATATGGGCAAGATGTATGCAATGTTGGAGATCAACGAGGATTTGCTTCGAACATCCAAGATAATAGAGAGGGATTGGTTTTGCTTCTTAATGCTATTGAAAAGGTTGGATATACTGGCAAGGGCTCCACTTGAATGGAAAAGCTAATTTTCTTTTGAAGGCATCCCAGTGATTTGGCTTTGCAAACTTCAAAGCCAATTCACCCATAAAGTAAAAATTGGAATGGTTGAAGCAGCTTCGGATTTTTTGACTAAGATGGAAAATATGATTTAGACTTCAAAGAACAACCCAACAGTGGGACCAAATTGCACTCTGGATCGAGTCTTGCTGAACTGTATAAAGAGTTTGTTAGAGACTTCCCAATTGTTACCATCGAAGATCCTTTTGATCAAGATGCCTGGAGCTCATGGGAAGCTCTTCAGTCAAAATTTGATACACAACTTGTAGGGGATGATTTGCTTGTGACAAACCTAAAGCCAATCGCCGAAGGAATTAAAAAGAAATATTGCAATGCTTTACTGCTAAAGTTGAATCAAATTGGTACTATTACTGAATCTATCCAAGCATCCCTTGACTCTAAAGTTGTTGGTTGGGGTGTCATGGTTAGCCGTCAAAGAAGAGAGACCGAGAATAATTTTACTGCAGATCTGGCTGTTGGTATGGATAGTGGACAAATAAAAATAGGAGCACCCTACTAGCTCATTACTACTTAGAAAATAACAAGCGTTAACTTTTCCACCTGTGAATCAAACAAATGCTCGAGTATGGTCAGGGTACTCTAAATTGCGACCCATGGAATGTCTTTACCATGCCATGACATGCCAAATCAAATCAACTCCCAAGCCTGAGCTCCTTGGTCATGATAGAGCGTTGGGTGACTTGTAGAACAAGATGAACGAGGCTTTGGTTCTTAGCCTTGTATTATTGATTTAAGTGCTTGTTTTTCTACTTGGTGATACTAATTACATGAACCAAATGGTTTGGAATTTACTAACATTTACTGAAAATGTTTTGGTATGTTTATGCTTTGAGCGTTCAAACCTTTCTTGCCTAAATAGTATGATAGGAAGCTTAGTGTGCATTGATGTTACTTCAATGTTTCATCTACCATCCTGGCTTCTGTCATTTGAAGTGAATCCCTTTTTTTTTAATCAATTCTGCCAAATTGCCAATCTCCCTTCGATCTTAAATTATTTTATATTTGTCGGTGTTTGTACTTTGTACAGTTAGCTTATATATATATAACATATTTTCATAGGAATTCGGGAATTGACAGCCAAATGGGATATGATCTTGGTACCGCAGTTGTAGTGCAAAGAAATTGATTTTGTGAATCGTTGTGATAGTCTGAGTGTCTCAAAATCTTGAATGACTTAAGGCATTGAATGACTTAAGGCATTGAATGACAGTTTAGTTCAATTCGTCTTTTTACGCTATCTCACCAAACTTTTGTACCGTATATATATATTTTTTCCTTTGACAATCTAATTACTTTCCATACAACTCCATTAATTTAAATCACATCTATGGATACCGTGACCATGGGTGAGCTCTTAACTAGTGAATATCATATTTTTGTTTTTATATTATTTAATTAATTAGATTCACGGCAGAAAAGGATGGAGAATTTAGACATAGACTTGAAGATACCTCTCAACCTGTCATGTAGGTAGGGTTGAGTGCCCATCCTTTGAATAGACACCTAATAGCCTATTCTACTTACCCTCTGATATTATGCAGCTGTAATACCTAGTATATTAATTGGCATTCATTACAAAACTGTGAAAATCCTTTCACACGCCAAAGGATTTAGGTTAAGTCCTTACGCAATGAGGCGACCATTTAATGATGGATTTTACGTGAAGAATCCATGTTCTCACATTTATGATACGACATCAATGTACAGGTTTGAAACTTCATAGTTCCATCCCCCATCCATGAGTGTTTCATATCCATGCAACGCCTCACTTCTATTTTGGAATTCAGTATGGTGGGTTGCTTGTAGGTGGAGCATTGGTGGGGAATTCTATTTAGTACATATATGGTTTCCATTTTTTTTTTTTGGTTTTCTACTGGGTGGTATCATATAAACATATTGCTTGAAAAATTTCAGTATGTTGTAGGTCGTGCATCTTAATCCAACCCACGCAATCTATCTACAGGACAGTTTGCTAATTCAACTAAGACCACCTCCACAAGAGATCCACTAGCCTGCGAAAACAAGAACTCTATTTGCCACTACCTTCCTCTTTGAAAGGCATTTTTCTTTCTTTTACCTCCACCATTTTCAGGAATTTCCTTAAAATGAATCCCTTGAACTAGTGGAGTTACCATTCAATCTATCCCATGAATTGGAAATAAGATTCAATCTATCCGTGAATTGGAAATAAGGAATCTGGTGTGTTTGCATATCTATGAAACTAAAATGGAATTACCATCACATTTCTATTTATTTACTTTTCAATTTGTGAGATGGTATAAAAGTAGTTTAACAAAACAAAATTTCAAGGAATTTATTTATAGATTTATGTTTTCAAAATTCAAGTGCTATTTGAAAAGGTTATTATTCTTGGAATTATATCTTCATGAAGGAGTTCATACTAATCTCTCTCATTTTTGACAAAAAAAAATTTTGGACTCATTGGAAGCCTTACAATGAGTAATGTAAACACAAAATGCAAAATTCTACTGTTTCTTAACAATTTTGTTTTCTACTTACATTTTTTTTCTTCTAGTTGCATAGTTTTCTAATTGCATGGTTTACTTAGATGATGGCCCTATCGTTCCAAGTGTTAGAACCTAAGCTCTGATACCATATGTAATTCCTTCATTGGCATTATAAATTTTAATGTAATTAAACATAGATTTTGTGACTAAACAACAAATAATCAAAGTGTAACCATAACAACATACAAGCAAAATATAAGCATTTTACAATAGCATCTAACAAATTTACAACATTCTATAAACAATTTGAAACCACAAGAAAAGTACCTCGATATAAGAATGTGACAAAGTCCAAACTGAAGCAAGCTTCCTTCTTCATCTCGAGTTGCTTCTATCTTCATTTCCCAAAGTGGAACCACGATTTTCCTCCCAGCCAACTAGGGGCCTAGCTGGCTCCCTAGCCCCAGGAATCCATCTAAATGGTCCCATCCAAATGGCTCCTGGCCCTCCGTGCCCGAGACCGCCAGAGAACAGAACAGTGATGCACCAGCAGGCTATGTATCAAATCTTCCAAGAGTTCTCAAACTCTTCCAACTCTTCAAAACTTCTCATACCCCAAAATACCCAAAATTCTCCATCCTAGAATACTCTCACCAAAATAATCTTCAAGAGAAAAAGAACCTCCCTCCTTCCACTCTCAAGTCTCATATTTATATCAAAAATCCTCATCCTCCTCCTCATCCATCAATAAATTTCCATAAATAATAATCATCAATCAATAAATTCATTTTCTCCAAAAAAATAGAAATTGATTTAAATAATTAAAATATTAATAAACATGGATGCAAAGTCTTACTTGTCATGCTTCCATCTTAATGCAACTATGACAACCATTTTCTAAAAATTTGTGCAAATCCTATCTATCCATTTATTTATATTATCCTTTCATTCATAAGTCAAATAAGATATTTTCATATACTATATTAT
The DNA here is from genome assembly GCA_027924585.1 of Larix kaempferi. Classification (NCBI taxonomy): domain Eukaryota; kingdom Viridiplantae; phylum Streptophyta; class Pinopsida; order Pinales; family Pinaceae; genus Larix; species Larix kaempferi. The sequence continues at coordinate 14,450,260 of BSBM01000291.1, forward strand.
ACTATGACATATTTTATATTATATGTATATAATTATATTTGTTATTTAATAATCCAATCAATTTATATAAATCTAAATCATATTAAATAAGTCAACAAACTCATACTTTCAACACACAAGTAATGCTTTCATCAATTCGTCAACCAAGTTACTAATAGATAATATAATCATATTAATTTATTCATCGATCGACCAATCATAGTAATGTAATCACGAATTGACGTATGCATGGCCAGTGCACACGTCCTAAGCGTGCGTACTAATAATCACATTTAATGCTCCTAATAAATCATTATTACATCCTCACAAACAACATATAGAAGAAAAATTAAACATTGCATCGTTCATCATTCATAATCATTCATATAGAAAAAATAAGACAAAATTAGATAAACATAATGGTGAAATCAAACATATAATCATGATGGTTAATAACAATCAAGAACACCATCCAATCCATCATTGGTACCATCCGTCACATCAGTAATCCAGCCCCCAAATCACCACTACTTCCATCTCCTGACCTCACCATCCCGTCCTCTGCTGCAATATACTATGGCGTCGACTGCACGACCTAACCACATATAAAACCCGTAAGCGGAAGTGTCAATCGACTACATCGACCAAGCTTCCCCAGCAGGCATCCGCTAGTCGTCATCACATGTCTAGGGGAGTGCGCTACACAAACCTCCCACGACTCCAGGTTTCGGGGGATAAACGGTGGGAAATTCCTCCACCCCCCCTAATAGTACTAGGGTCAACACCCCACATCAACCATACTGTGCCATCACTATTCTAAGGGGTCCCGTCATTGAAAAATCACTTTGGGAAAGTCTCAATGCCTGTCAAAACTCACACTCACCCACATGTCATAGAAATATTGGAATTCACAATTAAATAGCATGGAATTTGATATAACATCATTATACTCATGATGTTCAAGACATCTCGTGCCCTTTGGAAATATAGGAATCCGCCTATCTCATAGCCAATCAACATGTGGAATAGTTCATCATTAACATGAAACATATATATAGCCATACCCAACTCTTTCAAGTGCCAATCCATATCACTAATACGACATTTACAAATAATCATGTAAGTTCTTTTTGCAACAACTAAATTAACATTCTACACATGGATATTCTATATTAAATTTGCATGTTCAATATGAAGTAACATATTCATTTCCATTAATGAATTCAATAGTAAATTCCACTTACCATACACACCTCAAGGGAGTCCACATGTCCATATAACAATAGTCTTAATCAATCTATCCTAGTCAACATATAATAAGCAAATAAAATGGTAAGCTAAATCACATTAGAGTTTTTAATTATCGATTGTCAAGATATGGGGCGTTACAATGGATGTTAGTAATCATTATTATCTTAGTAAAAATCATCATCATATAATGTTTTTTTTTAAGTTTTAGTTTTTATTGATTATTAAAAATAATTATAAACATATATAAATTTTACTTAAAAAATAATATAGAAACCCAAATTTTTTGATATAAGATCAAATTTATTAAGAAATAAAAATAATCCAAAGTAACTAAACATTATAACAAAAGGCACCACATATATAATAAGTAATATAAAATATTATATTATATAATTATACTGGAGTCAACATATATAAATTGTATTAAAAATATATATATATATAAACCCAAATTTCATTAAGAACTTTTCATATAAAAATTCAAATTTATTAAGAATTAAAAATAATCCAAAATAACTAAACATTATAATAAAAAGCACGAAATGTTGTTACCCTTCTCACTCAAGTTTAATTCTTATAAGTGACATATTGCTCTTGTTGAACCCATATTGTAATGATTGTAATTCGTGACACCTTATTCTCTAGAATAGGAGGTGGTGACCATTTCCCAGATGGACTAGCCCTCTAACAAATAGCGAACCACCTTTAAAAAAAAAAACACTACATATATAATAAATAATATAAAATATTATATTATATAATTGTAATGGAGTCTTTTATAAATATATATTCTGATTTAAATATATAATATAGAAATTTGAGATATTTTGATTTAAATGAAATTACACTAAATTTAAATCTATTTTTAAATGATTAAAATTTTACATTTTTAAAATTATTAAAATTTATAAATTAAAGAATAAAAATAAATGGAAATGTTTTCTCAAATTTGTAGCTTGAGCTGCCCCTGTAATCTAAATTGTAAATGAAAACTGTAAATATATGAAAACTATATATACTAAGTAACATGACACTTCAAAAGAGGGCTCGTGTCGCGTATTCCACTTGTCGGACACGACACGTGCCCTAATACATGTCCGACACGAAAAATTACGTGTCCAAAAATCGTGACACTATTTGGCATGTGTCGCACACGTGCCATGATCGTGTCACGATTTCTGGACACGTGTCCTGTCAAAAGTTCACTCCTGCAGGTTAAAACATGGGCTTTCTTCTTTTCATCCCCCTTCTTTGTTGACGATTTAAGAGAGTTGTTGTGCCCATGGAGAATAGAGCTTGCGGTTGTAGAGATCGTGATTGTTTCTGACTCGTGGTTGCTTGCTGAGAGCTTGTCGGTGGAGTGGAGAAGTGAGGTTGTGAGGTCGTGAGGGTGTACCATGTAACTTCCCATTTGTTGAAGCCACGCAATAGCTACAACAGTTGTTGTAGCAACAAATAGCTCGTGAGTCGGGGAAAAGGCACATTAGGGAAGAGTCCCGTGAATAGAGCAGTCTAGGCAAGAAGCACGTGAATAGAGCACAGTGCACACACAACAACTACACCCGTGGCCCTATGTAGCAGCAACGAACAAACATTTGAGAACAATACATTTTGATTTTGATGGTTTAATATGAAATATGCAATTTATGGTTCAAACTCAAAGTTCATGATTCAATGTTATTGTTCATTGTTCATTGATAATTTAATTATTGATTCATCATTGTCAAATTTCAATTGAATGATATTATGATTCAGATTGATATATAGACTTTTTTTTTTAAATGTGGATTTTTATGTATTTTTTTTCGTGTCCTCCATGTCCCGTGTCCTAGTATCATGTAATTATATATATATATATATATATACGCAGAAGTAGCTTGAGCTGCCCCTGGAATCTAAATTATAAATGAAAACTGTAAATATATATATACACCCAAAAGTGGATTCTAAAGATAAGTTTTGCTGTAATCCCTTCTCAATTTGAATGAATGAATTTGCAGAAAAGAAAATTTCAAACAAAACATAAGATTTATAGTTGAAAGCAGATACTATATTATGAGATTAATGGCGATGCATTACCAAGAGTAGTAGTGTTACGTCGGCCATAAGCCATAGTACATACAATCTTAGACTCATGGAGTAGAAAGCGAAAAACCTAATCAATCTTTATTCAATTTCTTCACCGTATAGGTAATGAAATTGGCCCAACTTCTTTATACTGGTAAACTTCAAACTTACTGTATAAGTAGTAGCCACTAATAAGAAAAACTTCAAACATACTGTTTTAGCAGTCGCCATTAATAATAAAAACTTCACACCTCGGCTCTCCCAGCCTTCGGTCAGTAATAAGATATTTTTTTCTTTGATATCTTCAGCCATGGATGATCTATCTTCAATCGGGCATGACAAAGTAATTCTTGGTCAGGCATTTTGAAGGATCTGCGCAGGGATAGAAGATGACACCGGCTACTCAGGTTGAAGCAAAGCTCAGCTCTCCGAGTTGGTTGCCCAGTGCAATTCATTCATTAAATAAAGATAATCGGGGGTCGCCAGTGGCGTGAAAATGGACAGAAACTTTAAAAAAATGAACATAAGTCCATAACGAAGGATCGTGGCAATTTCTGTACTGGATTTTTCGGTCGGGAACAAATATGTCGATCAGATAATATAGTCAGCAGATTTTCCCGTTCCATTGTCCTCTGCTAGAGATTCGTGGCGCGGTTCAGACGGAACTAGGTGAGTCAAGTCAAGTAAAGAATGATGGGCCACCACGTACACTGATCCAATTAATTAATTAATATTAGGTTAGGTAAACTGTTCTTTTCTTTATTAAAGTAATGTGTATGTTATTTAATTTTAAATTTATTAAATAATTAAAAAAAATTAAAATGTGAATACTTAAAAAAAATTTAAAAATTAAAAATAAGATTGATTTTAAAAAATGAAAATAAAATAAATTTTAAAAAATAAAAAATATGTATTTTTTTAATATATATTTTTAATATGTTTTGAGTATGAAAATCACTTTATTTTAAAGTGTTTTGATTACACTTATATTAGTATTTGTTACAATATAAACATTTTTAGTCTCCTAACCTGCTAAAATTATAGTGAGTTTTTTTAGTGTAGGAACAAAATTTTAAAGCAAACCAAGTAATATCCTACTTTAATCTGGATGTTAATTATCCTTATTATCATCATCAATAATATATATATATATATATATATATATAATCTTTATTTATTGAATTAAAAATAAATTGGATTTTTTCTTATAAGAAAAGTGAAAATAAGATAGATTTAAAAAAATAAAAAATATGTGTATTTGTTTTAGTATACATATTTTTAATAAAAAATTTATTATATAGATACATGAAAGGGAAGTAATAATCTTTCATTGTAAATTGAAAAAAAATTGGGCCTTTTTTTCCAGGAAGTTTTTTAAGTTAATTAAATAATGAATAATTTATGTTTAAAGAAAATATTTTATTAATTATTCAATGTATTCAAAAAGTAGATGTGTTTTCTCTTTTAACCTAAATCAACCTCGATTGTAATGTGTATTTTTGTGTTTAATACAAATAAGATAATTAATATAATTATAATTAATAAATTAAAAATATTTTGTAATATAAAAATAAAAAGTAAATAAATTATAATAAAATAAAAAGAATATAATAATAATAGATGGTTATATATAAATTTCAATGTGTATTATTTATGTAAGAGAAATTTGATTTTTTTTTCTTTGGTTTCTTTTAATGTTTAATAAATTTAGTTAAAAAGGGGAAAATATTTGTGGGTCATTTTTAATTCAAGGGAAATAAGAAACTTTATTTATATGAATACTATATGTAATAACAATTATGTAGAAGTACTTGTTTTTTTGGTAAAAAATCAATATCATGAAGAAGGCTTGAGAAGCAACATTATGAGGTCATTTTTAATCTTTAGAAAAATCAAGAAACCCTATTTGCAGGGGGAATAGGTGTAACAAACACAACCTAACAAAATATGTATGCCAGGGCCAACAAGGGTTGTCTCTTACCAATTAAAAAAATTAGCTACAGAGACAGGATATGGATACAAATCATCAAACATGTTGTTGTCTTCTCAATATGATCATGTGGGTATACTTCTTTATGAATTTTGTCACATTGGAATGGAGCAAATTATGTGGGATTAATTCCTCATTTGGGATGGATATCTCGATGGTTCAACTCTAGTTTTGGGGGTGTAAGCACAATCTATTTCTTCTCTTGTATTGAAGCATTCTTTCCTTGATTTATTTATCCAATTGCAACTCTATTATGATGTTTGGTTATTTTGAGAGCACTATCACGGTGTTAGTTTTTTAGGCTCAAGGATTTTGTTATACGTTGCATCTAACAATAGGAATCAAAATCCAATAGGAATCCAACTCAAAACCAATAGAGGAAACCCCTTTCAACAATGAGGATAGTCAAATCCGAGTTATGGCTTCAAGTAACTCTCATACTTCTTCCTCTAGCAAGAAGAGTTTACCACAGTTTACAAGAAAAGATAGTGTCAAAATTGTTTTGTGTTTATTTATAGGAAGCATAATTGGAATTTTCTAGAACCCCTATCATAGTGGGTCCTCTATTATGTTTAGTTGTCTCTCTTATTTTTTACTTTCAAAAACATCCCCATCCTTTCAGGGGATCATGGACATATATCATTGGCAGAGGGTATAATATACAAAAAGCTATAACTTTCTTTGCAATTGGTGTCACATTAAAATATAAAAACATTGATTCTTCCTAATTGTTGGAACACCATCAAACCAAATCCAACCTATATGTGTAGTGTTGATAATGACTAAGATAATTTTGATAAATCATTAGTCACAAAATTTGCAAACAATATTTTGAAAAAGCATTATATTCATAATAACAATAACATAATGTGCATATCTAAATTGCAACAACTCCATTAATACGACCTTTGGAAGACTCTCTAACTCTTCCACATACTCCTAAATATAAAGGGTTGTGATTCTCAATATCCCAAGAGGAATGAACTTGTGTGAAAATTATTACCTCCATGATTACTCCATAACCACCTACTTCAATCAAGATTAGTGTAAATTTTTTATGAATTTGTATGGTGATTAACAAACAATTTATAAATGTAACAACTAAAGAAGAAGTAGGCACCCTAATTTCAAATGTTTCAACATAAACATCACAATCCTTTCCACAAAGGGCTTGCAATGTTGTTTCAAACTCTTTCCTCTCACCAACCTTTGCCTATAGTAGATAAAAATTTATCCAATACTTTAAGCATACACACAACAATGAATTTACAAGCTTTCTCTATGCTCCATTTTATGCATTATCATGCATTGATTAGTTCTTATGCTATTTGAAATCTCCTCAATGAATTTGTAGATCTTTCATGTTTCTAAATATTTCATTATACACAAAATTCATGTAACATAGATTTAAGTAATAGAATTCATCCATCTCAAATGGGACAATATTTTTAGCAAATAACAAACAAAAAAACTAATATGAGATAGTTATATTTTGTAATACATTTTACAATGACATTACTCACCAACCACCTAGGAGACTCCATTAGTTCTATCTTGGGAATTCACTTGGTTATGTAGAATTCTTTGGCCATAGAGAGAATAATGGTTAATTATAAATAACTCAATCATTATAGTGCTCCTTTATATTATCATAGTAATTATCATTATCGTGTAATGTAACATGAGGGTTAAGTGTATATGCACCTACATGCACAATTCTACGAAGGGAACCCCATCTTATTACTAAAATCGATACTAATTAAGTGCAACTAAGGGAACTGAGAATTAGTAAAGAAAAGGGGTAAGAATAGTAGATAGGGATGACTGCCAATTTTGAAGCTGGATAGTGAAGAATAGTAACAAGATCAAGAGAAGTATTAGGTAAGATGGTGAGTTGATCGAACCAAGATCATCTAGATCTCTATTTATTGCACCAAGAGTAGCGAGGTTCTTACAACCCAGTATAGGGAGATGTTGTGATGTGATGTGATGTAACATGACAATATATTTTAATAACAATAAAATTTAAAAAAAAAAAAAAAACATTTCAACTAGAAATTTTTTATATATGTTTTAATGAAATTAAATGTATATTATGCGAATCTAATCATCATGAATATTATTTGAATTTATTTTACCTTAAATTTTTTGCACATAACGAACAAAATTACACCTTAAGAAAATTAATTGGATCCCTCTCAGTTCTTAATAGATCGAGGTTTATGATGGATCTATATTGGTTTTCTTATTCTACTAGGTAATATGATGAGTTGATTGGGCAAATATCGTCTAGAGCATATCACTTTGGATGAACCCATAGAATATAGTCTTTTAGGAGTGGATTAGAGATATTGAAGAGAGGATTCAGAAAATAGTTTCATGCATGAATCCCTTGTCCAATCTCGAGTTAAGTTAGTTGTGGTATTCGTCTCAACATTATAAAAAGGGACTAGTCAGAGAAGCCAACCTATAGCCTGTGACAAGAATAGATGGAGATATTAGTCTTCAAGATAAATTCTTCAATGCCCATTCTTCCCAGATATGGTTCCCTCGTTGGGATAGGGATAGGTATCATTGGCCCCAACTTCACCTCACTTTCATGTTTGGTAATCTCGTTATGTGGTTTAGAGAGGTTAAGGATCTGGTCGCCACGTGGGAATATGTCTCGAGACATTAGCCCTAATGGTGGTATGCTTTATTCCCACATCATATTAAGTATGTTTCATGACCTACGCAGATTATAGGAAAACCTTTTAATCATGGTAGTTGCCTCCCATTGTTCAAGGTGAGACCTCCAAGTGAATGGGGTGTACTTGTTGAAATGCCATCTCACGATGTAGTTCATAATCTCCATGTGTTCGCCAAAAGTTAGATTCTTAGGTGGTAAATGATGTGTAATTTGTGACTTTCTTGTGCAAGATCTTAGATGCATAGAAATTCACCTTATGAGCGATGCATGCGTTAAAATATTGGTTATATTTTGCAATATAAAAATAAAAAGTAAACAAATTATAATAAAATAAAAAGAATATAATAATAATAGATGGTTATATATAAATTTCAATGTGTATTATTTATGTAAGAGAAAAATTTGATTTTTTTTCTTTGGTTTCTTTTAGTGTTTAATAAATTTAGTTAAAAAGGGGAAAATATTTGTGGGTCATTTTTAATTCAAGGGAAATAAGAAACTTTATTTATATGGATAGTATATGTAATAACAATTATGTAGAAGTACTTGTTTTTTGGTAAAAAATCAATATCATGAAGAAGGCTTTGAAAGCAACATTATGAGGTCATTTTTAATCTTTAGAAAAATCAAGAAACCCTATGTGCATGGGGAACAGGTGTAACAAACACAACCTAACAAAATAGGTATGCCCATCTTATTACTAAAATCGATACTAAAATTGATACTAATTAAGTGCAACTAAGGGAACCAAGAATTAGTAAAGAAAAGGGGTATGAATAGTAGATAGGGATGACTGCCAATTTTGAAGCTGGATAGTGAAGAATAGTAACAAGATCAAGAGAAGTATTAGGTAAGATGGTGAGTTGATCGAACCAAGATCATCTAGATCTCTATTTATTGCACCAAGAGTAGCGAGGTTCTTACAACCCAATATGGGGAGATGTTGTGATGTGATGTGATGTAACGTGACAATATATTTTAATAACAATAAAATTAAAAAAAAAACATTTCAACTAGAAATTTTTTATATATGTTTTAATGAAATTAAATATATGTTATGCTAATCTAATCATCATGAATATTATTTGAAATTATTTTACCTTAAATTTTTTGCACATAACAAACAAAATTACACCTTAAGAAAATTAATTGGATCCCTCTCAGTTCTTTATAGATCGAGGTTTATGATGGTTCTATATTGGTTTTCTTATTCTACTAGGTAATATGATGAGTTGATTGGGAAAAGATCGTCTAGAGCATATCACTTTGGATAAACCCGTAGAATATAGTCTTTTAGGAGTGGATTAGAGATATTGAAGAGAGGATTCAGAAAATAGTTTCATGCATGACTCCCTTGTCCAATCTCGATTTAAGTTAGTTGCGGTATTCGTCTCAACATTGTAAATAGGGACTAGTCAGAGAAGCCAACCTATAGCCTGTGACAAGAATAGATGGAGATATTAGTCCTCAAGATAAATTCTTCAATGCCCATTCTTCCCAGCTATGGTTCCCTCGTTGGGATAGGGATAGGTATCATTGGCCCCAACTTCACCTCACTTTCATGTTTGGTAATCTCGTTATGTGGTTTAGAGAGGTTAAGGATCTGGTCGCCACGTGGGAATATGTCTCGAGACATTAGCCCTAATGGTGGTATGCTTTATTCCCACATCATATTAAGTATGTTTCATGACCTACGCAGATTATAGGAAAACCTTTTAATCATGGTAGTTGCCTCCCATTGTTCAAGGTGAGACCTCCAAGTGAATGGGGTGTACTTGTTGAAATGCCATCTCACGATGTAGTTCATAATCTCCATGTGTTCGCCAAAAGTTAGATTCTTAGGTGGTAAATGATGTGGAATTTGTGACTTTCTTGTGCAAGATCTTAGATGCATAGAAATTCACCTTATGAGCGATGCATGTGTCAAAATATTGGTAACCCACACAATAAGCGATTGATCAATCCCTTCTCTCCAATGTATATGTGGTTTCTGTCGAGTCCTTCACATGAAAATCAAAGAAATAATATCAAGATTTCACTAGGTAACACATATAAGTGGATTATATGATGCACCCTCACCGATTAATGAGTTCATGATGGTATGAATTCAATGACTTCATGATGGTTTAAGTTTGTATAAAATCTCGTCTGTTAATCACCAAAATTCAAATCCAAGTTGATTCTCTAAGAGAAATGTGCATGGCGAGGATCTGATCATGGTACAAGCTAAATCTTTTAGCATTAGTGAAACTAAATGCAATTACAAAAGAATGGTGTATGCCCAATCCCATTGCAGACGTCAATGGCCAGCATCTAAGGGATGAGAGAATAAATAGTTTTTATATAATTTTGTTTAATAAAAAAATTCAAATCTTATTAACAGTTTAGCCAAATGAAAAAAAATGAATTATAAACGATCATACTAATGCCTTTGAACTGTCTCTATACAAGCTAATATCTGAAAAAAAGAATTATAAACGATCGTATTAATGCCTTGAGCTGTCCCTAAATATCTAGAAGCATAATAATTATTACAATATTTAATTTTCATAATTATCCTCTAATGTTTGAAGCTAATATCTCATAAAGTATGTGTACATTACTCATCTTTTATTAAAGATTTATCCACTTTTTTACTAGACATATTTTAATGTCATCTATTTTTAAACAAAATAATAAGTTCTATGATAAAAAATTATATTTTTTCTTTGACTAAATATAATTTAGTGATTTATTATATTCATAAAAAACATATACCTTACTTTTAATAATTAAATATTTAAATACAAAACAATGTGATTACATAATATTTAACTTTATTTACCTATAGAAAAAAACAAAGAATATTATAACTTTATTTTAAAAGAGAGTACAACACCAATCCACCCACCTCCTTATTTCTTTGAGTAGGTAGGTTTTAATGTCATTCATGAAATATTGTACATTACTCATAATTACAAATAGTAATCTTATGATAAAGAGGTCTCCTCTTTAATTAGATATATTTTAATTATTTTATTATTTTTATAAAAATTATATACATTATTTTTAGTAACGAAGTATTTAAATATAATTAAATATGACAACCTAATATTCTTAAATTTATTTAGCTAATAAAAAACCTAAGAAATACAACTTTAACTTTACTTTAAAGGAGTGTACAACATTAATCCACCCACTTTATATGACTAGAAAGTCACAATCCTTCATAAAATCTTAAAAACACATATTTTCATATGAGAACTACACATTCACATAAATATTAAGTTTTATTTTTTATTAAACATACTTTATTGGTATTCATGAAATATGTGTTATTATGCTCATTTTTTTTATAAAGAGTTTCTTATTTTCTTTTTTTTATTACATACACTTTAATGTCATTCATGAAGTATGTGTACATCACTTGTAAAAAATTAATAAAAAATTAATAATCTTATGATAAAAAGTTGTCTTTGTTTCTTGACCAAACATACTTTAGTCATTATATTATATTCATGAAAATATGTACATTGGATATGACTAAATATGATGACATAACATCATTAACCTTATTTTATTTATCCAACGAAATGACAAAAAAATTACAATTTTAACTTTGTTGTACAACATTAATCCACCCATTTTATATAATTAGAGAGACACAATCTTTCACAAAATCCTAAAAACCACTTCGTTTTATATGAAGGTGGTGTATATGAGATAAATAACGCACTACATGTTCACATGAGTCTTAGGTTTCCTCTCATGGATCATTTTTCAAAACATTCTTATAATTCGATGAGCAAGCATTCAAATGTCATAATATTGGAGTTATTTAGATCAAATCAATAGTTAGAAGGACACAATCCTTAATAAGCTCCTTAAAACCCACTTATTTTCATATAAATACGATGTTATGAAATAAATATAAAACACAACACATTTACATAAGTATTTAGTTTCTTTCTTTGTGTCATTTTTCAAATTATTCTTATACTCCAATCAACAAGTGTCCAAATTTCATGATAATGGAGTTATTTAGATCACGTCAAATGTAGGATTACATTAACTCTAATAACATAAAATATCGTTCTATGAAGAAAATTGATTCACATAATCCAAATTAAAACCAAACTTTGTCTTTCTTAAAACTAATTAAGATTTTTAAACAAATTTAACTCATCTAATAAGCTAGCATAGATCCATCTTAAACCTGTATCTATCAAGCACTGAGAAGGGTCCAATTTCTTGAGGTGTTTTCTTTTTTTAAATTTAAACTCAAGAAATTTGATCTTTCTTGATTGATAGATCTCGGTTTAAGTTTTAAGTTTTTATTTTATAAACGAACATCTATTTTTTAATTACTTTTCATAATATTTTATTTTATGAATCAATATGGATTTTTTTAAAATACTTTCCATGATTTTTTATTTTATGAACGGACATGAATTTTTTTAATTATTTTGTTAGTAACAAACATTACATCATACACGTTACAACATCTCCCCCATACTTACTTTACTTTACTTTACTTCTTTTTACTTTACTTTACTTTACTTTACTTCTTTTAACTTTAATGTTATAGTTACTAATGTTACATCAGGTTACAAGATCTCTCCCATAATATTCACTATCACTATTACTTTACTTCTTGTTACATCACGTTACAAGATCTCTCCCATAATATTCAATATCACTACTACTTTACCTCTTTTTACTTTAATGTTACAAACGTTACTAATGTTAAATCACGTTACAAGATCTCTCTCATAATATTCACTATCACTATTTTTTTGGCCAACGTGTTACTAATGTTACTAACGTTATATCACGTTACAAGATCTCTCCCATACTAGGCTATAGAGCTCCTCTCAACACAATAAATAAATATTAAAGATTGAAACTTACACATAATTCATATAATAAATTTAACTTTGTCCTTCTTAAAAGTGCATTGCAAATGAAATGTTGTCACCTTATCCTAACCTCTACTCCTCCATTATTCATGGTGTAATTTAGTCACCCATGTTTGTGAAAGGATTAGTGCTACAAAAAATTTTATATGTCATAAGATGTGTTTATAAAAATAAATACTACACAAAATCGAATAATAATGGCTTTCTTTTTTGATAAAAAAAGATCTGTTTTTTCATTATTTCTAATTATTTTCATAGAGTATATTTAATATTTCAACATGTCTAAAGTGTAAGTAAAATTGTTGTTTTTTTTTTCTTCTATACAAATTTATTTCAAATCTGATTGGTTCCATACCATGAAAATTAAGATTAAAAAAATTGATCAGAAAAATTTTAAAAAAAATTCCTAACATGAATGCATAGAAACTTCCCTGAATGTAAGGAATAAAGTTTTCCTGCTTTTTTTTTATTTCTTTCCTTTTTTTTGCTTGTTCTCTCTTAATAACATTAATGGAACCTTATAACCAGCATAGATCCATCTTAAACCCGCACCTAGAGGGATCCAATTTCTTGAGGTGCAATTCTTTTCTTGATGTGTAAAAAATTTAAAGAATAGTTATGATGATTTGATTAAGATAATATATATTTAATTTCATTAAAACAAACGTAAAAAATTTCTAGCTGACATGTTTTTTTTTGTTTTTTTATTAAAATATATCATCTTACATTACATTACATCACATCACATCCTCTCCCCCATACTAGATCGTAAGTACCTCACTACTCTTTGTGAAATATGTACATATATAATTATAGATAACTCACACACACATATATATTTATAAACACAAAATATATAAATACCTCTATATATACATATATCATTCATTATAATAAAGAGCTATTATAATGCCAATCTACTCACTATGCCCTCCACTTATGTCTAGTATGTAAATTTAACTAATATGTATTGGTAAATGTATTGGTAAATGTATGATATGCAGAGCCAAAAAATGAGGAAGCTTAATAAGATGTTTACCATTCTCATCCCAGAAGAGCGTAAAACGTTGATGGGAAAGTTGTAGAGGGATTAATTAGGTGAATAAAAAATAAGTCAATATGAATTATTTCTTCAAATTTAAGTAATATTGTACTTAAGAATATTCACCAATATGTTTCAAATAATTTAATTCACATATGTTAAATGTTGTTGGAATATTTTATATTCCTTGGAAGGTAATAACAGTCTTTGTATTATATCGGAAGATATCCACAATCTTATGTAAAAGAGCAATACATTATATCCCATATTCATTATGGTAAAGTATACTCTTGATATTCATTATTAAATAAAGAGATGTTATTATGGAGAATTATATTATCCCACATGTAATATGTGAGAGTAATTCCTCCTATCTTAGTATATAATAGATTCAAGGGAGTCACATCACACAAAATTATCTTTAGTTATTCGCACAAGTACTGTTATATTCTATTGGGGTTATTGGTCTTGTTCTCTTGTAAGCTTGAGGGAAATATTCTGGAGATAATAGAAAACTACCTTCCCGTGGACGTAGCCCAATTTGGTGAACCGCGTATATCTAGTGTATTATTTTCTCTTGTTCTATTTTTTGTACTTATTGTTGATATATTATTGTTTTGCATAGATAGGTAAGCTAGTTTATCTAGATCCATATCTCTGACACGGTATCAGAGCTTGTTGCTATGATCTTGCACCTTCTATTGTTTTCAAAACAATTTTTTATTTCTTGTAGATTTGCTTTCTATCTAGTAGCCATTAGGCTTCTCTTCAGATCTGGGCATATTTCTGCAGTTTTTTCTTTCTAACCCTAACCTTGTTGTGTAGATTTTTGCAGAAATTTTTCAAGGGTTTCTTGATGTTGTTTTTGTAGATCTATATGATTTTCTGATTCTCCTCAAGGAGATCTATCTTTCGGTTGTCAAAACGACAGCTTTCGTCCAAGTTTGGTAGACTTTGTGCAGGTTTCTGTCTTCGGCAGATTCGGCACTGTATTCGGCCTTAAACTGGAAACTCGCAACTTTTCTTTGTGGAACACGTGGTTAACCGCGATTGTGAACCCGCAAATACACTGTAGAATCGCGGCTTGTTAGTGCGCAAACCCGCGTATGCTTCAACATACTCGCAACTGTTCCACTGCCGAACCCGCGTTTACTTCAATTTATTCTTAACCCTTCCTGTGATGAGCTCGTGAATGCTTCGGCATAACCGCGACTTTACAGTACAAAGACCCGCGAGTAGTCGCAACTCCATTACACCACAACCTGTGAGTAACCACGACTCTTGATGTACAGAACGCACGAGTATCTATGTTTATTCGCTAGTTTCCTGTTGGAAGACCCGCGAGTGACTTTTCTTGGCTTTTTTTTCAAAATGGTTGTAAGTAAAAGTTTATTTTCCTTTATTGTTTTCTCTAATTGTGTTTATGCAGATTCAGATCAGTACGGTAAAGTGTTTCAGTATTCTATTATTCACTTTTTTCTCTTGTCATTTCTAGCATTTGGGTTTTATTTTTTCTACCATTATGACTTCAGAAGTAGATTTTGTTCCTAAACTTGTTGGTCCTAACTATCTTGCATGGAAGAGAAAAATGATTGATGTTCTCAAGAGTAAGAATCTATGGAGGATTGTTAATGGTGAACACACAAAACCTGTTGATGCTCAAGCTTTGGCTATATGGGAAGATAATTGTGATCAAGCAAGAGGGCTCATTGGTCAAACGGTTTCAGATAGTCTTCAGGTAAGTATAGAGGCAGAAGACAGCTTCATTGAGGTATGAAAAATTCTTGCTTCTTTATTTGATAAATTTGATGATGTTTCTGCTTATTACCTTGAAAATAATATTTTTTGAGCTACATCCTACTAACTTTGAAAGAGTAGAATTATATCTTGCTAAAGTGAAAACCTTAAATGAAAAAGTAAATAATTGTGGTAAAGATTACAAGAAAACAGACACTGCTCTTATAATTCTTGTAGAACAAAAATTTCCATCTTGTTTTGATATGTTCATTCAAACTAGGAATAGAGCTCTTGAATTGTATTCAAATACAACGAAACCTAGTTTTGATGATTTTTGTAAAAGATTGATAAATGAGCAAGAAAGGTTAATTATTTCACGATAGGTCTCACCTAATTAGGCTCTTATTGCACATAATCCTAAAATTTTTAATAATGTTAAAGGTTCTAATTCACACACTTCAAACCATACTAATAAATCCCATCATGAAAATAGTAAAAAGAAGAAAGTGTATGATCCTTGTAAGCATTGTGGTAAAACTAATCATCCTGAAAAGAATTGCTTTACAGCAAAACGTTTAATGGCTAAAGCTAAAAATAAAGATTATGATGAATCACAAGTAGCTTTAAGCGCCTATGTTGTTGTGATCCAGTATTTATTCTTCTAATGTTTAATGAATAAATTTTCTTTTTTTGTTGTTCATGCTTAATCATGTTGATTTCTAATCATGTCATGTTTATTTTTGTTCTTCAGCAATTTTATAAAAGCAATCTCATATTTGTCATTTTTTGTGCTCACTATTTATGTGGTGTGGCTGACACTTAATGTGTAAAAGTAACTTCATTTTCCTTAATTTTCAAGTTAATATTTTATTTGATCATATCATGTTGCCATCTTTTATATGATGTTTGCTAACCTTTGGTATATACGCATTTTCATTTATGTATGAGCAATGTTTTTTTTATGATCTTTATATGCTTTAATCTTGGAAGTTCTTGTGCATATAAGTTCTCTGTTTAGATTTCCATCTTATTCCAGAAATAATGAAGCACCACATTCTACTATTAAAGTCATGATGTTCATTTGTATGATATCATTTTCGATGTATAGACCATTGGGGTCTTGTTTCTTCAATGTTTTAGGTCTTCTACAGATATTTATATTGCACCTTAATTGGAAGAATGTATGCTATCCGCATGTATATTGGCCATCTAGGTATTCTGTACATTGTTGTGGTGTTCTTAGCCACATGTTCTCAAGGGGGAGTGGTAATAATGTCTTCGTATTATGTTGGAAGATATCCACAATCTTATGTAGAAGAGTAATACATTATATCCCATATTCATTATGGTAAAGTATACTCTTGATATTCATTATTATATAAAGAGATGTTATTATGGATAATTATATTATCTCACATGTAATATGTAAGAGTAATTCCTCCTCATCTTTTAGTATATAATAGAGTCAAGGGAGTCACATCACACAAAATGATCTTTACTTATTCACACAAGTACTACTATATTGTATTGGGGTTATTCGCATTGTTCTCTTGTAAGCTTGAGGGAGATATTCTGGAGATAATAGAAGACTACCTTCCCGTGGACGTATCCCAATTTGGTGAACCACATATATTTGGTGTACTCTTTTCTCTTGTTCTCTTTTTTGTACTTATTGTTGATATATTATTGTTTTGCAGTTTAGCTAGATCCATATCTCTGACAAATGTTATGGAGGGGTTGACATCAACAAAAAGGATTGTCATCATAAGAAGAAAAAAATATGGAAGATGCAAATGATGATAGATTGGTAATTAGCACATTTGGAGTGGTGTTGGAAGTTAATAGAAGGGGGAAATACTTTTATAATACTAAAAGGGATATAGTGTAAAGAACGCATAGACGTACTTTTCACTTACAATACAGAAATCAATCAAATGATTCGAAGAATTAGGTCATGTGTAAACTACAAGAGGCATTTCCAAAACAATGGTCAATGAGACATGTCATACTTGCAATAGAAAAAACATACAAAAACAAAAAAGAATCATTCAAAAAGTAATATTTCTAAACATGTTTATGTAAAATATGTATCTATAACTACTACAAAGCATCATTCCTTTAATAATTTTAATTCTACTATATTTATTTTGCATATCAACAGAAAAATAGTTTAATGTCATTTTACATTTATAGGAATATTATGAAAATACCAAGGGATGAACGAGGTGATATGTGAAGTGTTCCAGTAGGGATGTCAAAAAAAGTGTATAGGGAGATGGTCAAGGAAATGGACATAATTGCATTGTAAAAGGATCCATCTCAACAACAATGTGCTTCAAATGTATGAAATCGTTGATTTTTTGGATTATGTACATCTCATTAGTTAATTCAACATTAAATATTAATTTTCAATTGTTTTGTTGTAGAAAATAAAACAAAATGTAACCCATTCAACACACAAGACAATACGACAAGGAAAAAGGGGGTTGATAACAAAGTTTGTGAATATTTTTGAATTCCTTATAAGAAATTAATATTTCATAGTGGTTGTGATATTCATATTTATTTTTTTTCGTTTTCATTGGCCATCCTTGGATGTCTTGAAACAAGTGTTAACATACAAGGAGGATCCATCAAAAGAATTGATTGGCATTGGATTAAGCAAGGGTTGTGAGTATATGTTGGCGCATCAAAAATTACTTGTGGAATTTGTAAGCGTCTATGTTATTTTACTTCTCTCATTTTATAATTAATAGAACAACAAAAATAATCTATATTAAATCTATGAGGGTTTGTGCATGAAGTTGAGGGACCCTTTAGGTGCAATTCTACACCTAAATATACATGTTTTTCACCGCTCTCTACAGCATGACATACATGACCATTATTGAGGAAATTTTAGGCATAGACAGAATTTTTTATGAAGATTCCAAATATGTGATTTTAAAAAAAAATTATTGAGATTTTCTATTTATTTCCTAATTTTCTTGTTTCATCACTCTGTTGGTCCAAAAACATATTGTTAGTGTTTATTCCGTAACTTTTTCATTTCACAACCATTTAAAAAAAAAATTGTATGCTGCACTAGAAGACACTGACCTCTACATGCTATAAAAAATCCATGTTGAAATAACTTCATTAAGACCTTCAAAGGCTGTACCCACATTTGATGTATCATTCTCAAGGTTTAATCACTTACATAATTAAAAATTAAAAAAATTAAATATTTAATTTTGTAAAAATAGCATTGCACTAGTGCTACGGGTTCTATACATGTCTACCAATTTTTGTAGCCTGAAACTGACATTTAAGCATTGAAATGATGCACCCACAAAAACATATACCTTATCATTTGCCAAAAAAATAAAAAGTGACTCTTAGAAAACATGAAATTTGACATAGTTATGTAAATTTTCAATACTTAAAACTTATATTTTAGGAAACGTGACTCAATTTCCTAAGTTTAATCTTTTTTACTCGATGCAAGATATCTTGTGTAAGAATGTCAAAAAAACCAAGTTGAGGGATGCCTAATTTTTCATTTTTTTATTGCATCTAACGCGCCAAAAGTGACCCTCATTAGCTTGCACATGCCCATGATTTATTACGGGGTATAAAACCCGTAGGAAATAAAGTATGGAGTGAAGCCAACTAAAGACTTGTTGATAGAAGGCATGAGATTTGGTTTTGAAAGAATGTGTATCATTCATGACTCAATTATTTCTATGGTACGTAGCTTTTCAATTTACATTCATGTATATTATTTATTTTATTCTTCATTATTCCCAGCAATGTAGATACACTAGAAGTACAATTTATTTTTATGTTTGGAGATGGAATCTAAATAAGAGGAAATAATTGAGCCAATCAACAAAACATTCATCCAAATCACCTAACTGATGCAAGTGGATTGAGCACTGATAATAGTTCCAACGAAGAATGATGATCCATATTTATTTTTTATGTTAATGCAAGCTAATGTGTATTTTGAAATAATTGTCTATGAAAATTAGACATTTTGTATAATGTACTAGACATAATGTCTGAATTGAAAAACAATGGGTTACCAATAATTGTAACAATTACATACATGTTGACATTTGATTATTGTTGTCTCTATGGTGTCCTATTTTGTATGACAAAGGCCTCCCTATTGGTATATAATAAAATAAGTTTTTTTATTCTATTGCATCCTCCAATGTTATTGTCAAATGTTACATGTGAAATGGTACATTGGTAATTAAATGTATGGATGGTTAAATATTACAATAGATTCTAAATATAAGAAATTAATCCGAACAAATGCAAGAATTAAAATAAAAATGAATAGTACTATAAACAAATCTTTCAATTTCTGATAAATAATGGAATTAAAAAAATAAAAAATTATAATATAGACATTTCATTGAAATGTTAGTAGTCACTATTCAAAGAATCATTTTCGGTTCTTTTGGTGATATAAGTTGCACCGGTGTGGTTTTACGAATTATACGCACTCGTGGGTTGTGCGAATTATATGCACCGGTGCATGTATATAACCCCCCCGATACTCCAATGTAATTTTTATTTTCCCCTTTATTATTAAAATATATTATGTTACATTACATCACATCACATCCTCTCCCCCATACTGGATCGTAAGTACCTCACTGCTCTCTATGAAATAAGTACATATATAATTATAAATAACTCATATATATATAAACACAAAATATATAAATACCTCTCTATATACATGTATCATTCATTATAATAAAGATCTATTATAATGCCAATCTATTCACTATGCCCTCCACTTATGTCCATTATAAATAGCTATTATAATGCCAATCTACTTACCAGTGCTTCTATAAATCAAATGCACTGGTAAGTATTTAGTAAATCATGTTGCAGTGTATGTTGAATGTGAACACACAGGTGCATATATATTTAGATGGCACACTGGTATGAATTATTGTGTAAAATGCATCGATAAATATCTCATATCAAATGTAGGGGATATTTTCGTCTGTAGGGACTTTTGCATA
Organism: Larix kaempferi; assembly: GCA_027924585.1. Taxonomy (NCBI): domain Eukaryota; kingdom Viridiplantae; phylum Streptophyta; class Pinopsida; order Pinales; family Pinaceae; genus Larix; species Larix kaempferi. The sequence goes on from BSBM01000291.1 coordinate 14,470,940, forward strand.
TGTTCATGTCTAGTCTGTTTTTAGTTAGGATGCACCAGTGTGCCAAAGAGATATGAACGCACCGGTGCATGTTTATTTGATTAGATGCACCAGTGTAATCTGAAAATCATGTGGTTTGATGTGTCATATTAAAATTATATACTCATGTCAAATGTTATTTTAGTATTCAATCACACCAATTACAATATTTCAAAGTATATATGTTGCTTAAACTCACCTTACTCTTACAAAATGGTTTCCAAACTATATTGGAAGTTAGATTGTGATAAATTTCTTAAAAATATTTTAGGACTGTAGATGCATATACTGATTATTGATTTGGCTCAAATGCAGGGAGAAAAGGTTACAGTATCAAATGGTCAATTCTTCAAATTCCAGCTCCTTCCATCTTGTTCAAAGTTCGACGAGGTCTCCCTTTCCATCTCCAGTAAGTTTGGGTTTTATTTATATTTTGACTATTTATTTGAATTTATGATACTTATCCATGTGAATATGAGTATCATTTTATTCTATATTGTAAGATCTTGATTAAGGTTTGAATTCGTATGCACATGATATTCCACCACTTTCAAAATGTTGTAAGCTCTTATCAGGAGCAAAATAAAACAAGCAGTTCATAGATGAAAATGTGGGGCCTCTTTACCCCGCCAATTGTAATATGCCATCTTCAAGCTGCAATCCATGTTCATTAATGGCAATTCGTCGTGACCTGGATTTATTTTATGAAACCCCAGTATTTTTTGGTTGTTCAAATTGTCAAGGGTTGAAGGATAACCCTTAGCGTGTCACTATCACCCATTAAACAATGATATATTACCCAATGTTGTCACATACCCTCCCATCGATCCAACGCAAGGAAGGGAACATGACTACAGATATTGGGATTTTTCCAAACACTCTGCCCCATTCATCATATTTATTCAAATAAAAGCATATGTGTGTGCATATCTATCAACCAAAGCGGAAGTAAAATTCTTCTACACACATATATCATGCAATTTCCAGCATATTGATAACATTCGTCAAATAATTAAAACCTTGCAAAAGTAAAGCACATAAATAAAATACTCATCTTGATGTAATGTTGTCCCAAGCAACAAGCTATGTCACTGCAACGTTCCACCCAAACATAGTCCAACTGTGCTCATTAATCTCTCAGCATAGTTGCCACCTCCGAGCTAGGCATGATTTCTACAAGGAAAAGGGGACTCTCAAGCTCAGCACAGCCCAATCAAACATCACATCTAAGCCAATCCAGTCCATAGTTGGGTTTATCAGGCCAATGTGAACCCTTCTATTTTTGGATGCTTGCACTCAAGTTCAAGACAAAAAAATGGATACCCAACCCATACACAACAAGCTCAATTATTGGGCATGGATACCCATTTTTAACAATGGGATTTACAAAACAGGATGTCCATGGGTTTTCCCCAATCGTGGCACAACAAAATGACTTATGGGGAGGGAAAAATCGTCCACAGGGGAACAACTCAAATTTCCCATAGATATAGGGGCATTTAAATGGCGAAAATGACCTCTGAGGATGCCCAAATCGGGTTTGTTTTCTTCCCCGCAGCTCTGCAACAAAAAAACTCCCTCTTACTAGCTAGAAACCAAGGAAACACTGGGAAAACGTGGAGGAAAAATGCCCCAACAGCTAGAACTGCATGAGGGAGCAAAGGAAATGGGTGAATAATGGTTTGGGGAGAAAATTCGTGGCTCTTTTCTTTTCCAGGAAGACAAACATGAATTTCCACCCATGGTGGATTTCTCATACTCGAATTTGGACATTCATACCTCTCCATTCCCCAAGGCATTAACTAGCTCAACCAAATCTTGGAAGAAATAAATGATTGGGTGCAAAAGTCAACATGGGTAGCTGAGGGTTCATGGGTTCTTGTAACATACCCTATTTGCTAGAAAACATTTTGTGTTAAGAAACATTATGATAACTTTTATTGTAAAGTTTATGTTGGACAGGTGTCCAAGGATGATTGTAATTTGCACAATATATTATTATCAAATAAATAAAATAAGAGACAAACACCTAAGAGGACTATTGAAAGAGTGGTTACTAATCCACTAGGTTGAATGGAATCTGGGGTAGAAGGAAATGGACAAGTGGCAACATCATGATGCAACTAACTAGCTATTGGTATGGGACAACTCCCTTGAAATGTGGTCATAGTGCCCTGAAAGATGAGACTGGAGCTTGAGGCTCATTTATTCCAAACTGACCACTAAAAGACCTAGGCAGTCTATATAATAGCCATCAAATATTGAACTGAGGTTCATCACTTTTCCTGATGAGGAAATTTACCTCGGGGTTTTGTTGTGTTTGCACCCAAGAGATTTGATGAGGGGATATGCTATGTTGTTGATCATGTTGTGAGTCTGCCAAACTCTTATTGAGTTCAGGAGGTTGATGCTGAGTGGAGAAGGCATTTTATTTCAGGAGGTTGATACCGAGTGGAGAAGGTATTTTGAGTGCCTTGCTTCTACACAGATTCCACCCACTTATTGGATCAGTAATCAGGCTCGAGGGTTACCTAGAAGTCAGCAGTTGAGCTGCTTCTTCTAAAGTAGGTTGGGAGGAACAAGCCTCCTTGGGTGTTTGTCGGCCCTATCGTCAGTTACAGGTTTTATTGTCTTATCTATTTTCTTTTTAAGTTTTGTTATCTATTTTTGAATATTTACAGTTTTGTTGTTTATTTAATTTTCACTGCTTATTTTATAAGTTTATTTCAGTTCCTGTGTAAATTAGTAATTTTGTATAAATTTGATTTGAATGAATAAAATAGTCTCTGTATTTTTCCCCATGCAAAAAGGAACAGCATCGTACTCCAGTACAGAAACAGATTAAGATAGATAGATATGATAGGCAAACTGCCATGATGATGGAAGTACCATTTTATATGTTCTGTTAAATTATCTGCTGATATTAATTAGTATTATCTACTGCATTTTATTCAAAGTACTATTCTTATTTCCATTCTTTTCATCAAAACAGTAAATCTATTTCATAGAAATAACAGAGTTTATATTAGATAAAGAAATCATTTATGCTCTTTACATTTTTGTTTTCCAAATGTTTGTTATCAAAGAATACTGTTTGTATATTTATCGAATTCATAGATGTTTGAGACAGTTGCAATAAAAATCTATGCTTAGTTATGCAACTGTTATAGTCAGTGTACAAAACCCTAAACTCTAACAATTTGGATGACAAACACATCTCATCCTTGTTCTTTTTCACACACATCACAACACATTCATTAAACTGTAAATTATTCCTGTAAATTGATTTAGATCATATTGTGGTATCCATTCCAAATACTTTCTTTTATTTTTACTAACAATAGACAAACCAAGCATATTTTTATCCAAATCATTACTGTAGGTTGGATAGACTAATTTCAATTATCATTTCGAAAGTTTAAGACATTACAGTGTCTGTAGGAGCATAGTCAAACATTTTCACAAAGCACTAGTTGATGCCAAAACATATCAACAAGCACATCAACATCTAGGCATAGCCAAACCCTAATCTCTGACAAGTTTTCAAATCAAAAGCGCAAACATTTCATACAAATCGACGATGAGGCATTAGGCTGAAGTCATCACATATTTCAACACTTAACTATTGATTTAATAATAGTAGCAGTGTTTTTCATTACACACATTGCATACGATTTCCTTTTCTATCTTTTAAACATTAGTGAGCTTACAGTCCAGAAAGAAGCACGATAGCACAGGTGTGATTAAAACCTAGTTTGCACAAACATTACCATTTTACACAGAGACTATTTAAACATGAATTATTTCCACTTCTTAAACCAACAAGTTACAGCTTTCATTCATGAGCCAAGCCCCAAATCTACAAACACAAAACAGTCACGGCCACATAGTTTGCAAAAAAGATCTTTTATATTATCATCTCAACAAAGTCTGAATCCCTACTTAACGAAGGAACGTTGCCAAGTTTAAAACCCAGAACCCAAAACCCTGTACAATAACATATCAACTATCACATCAACTCGCAAACTAAGAAACAACCCAGGTTTTTCAACCACGATTTCTAGAACATGTGATACAAATGTTTGCCACAAATCTGCCAGGAGAACCTATGAGGGTTTGCCACCGAGCTTACCAATTATTTCGCATTGCTATCCATTTCCATCATCCTAGAACTGTGAATACAAAACGATGGCATTACCTGCCACAAGATCTGTGAGGAGTTAGTAACGATTTCAAATGAATAATGGCAAATCAAAGAAACATAATACATAACTTGGAAAACGAGATGACTTAACTTGCATTCGATTGGAATGCTTCTAGCTTCCAAAACCTTCAACCAACGCAGCGAAGTTGACATGCAACTTAACCACAACCAAGCTCGGAGTCAAACCTCACCACTAACCTAAATTTCCACCGGACGGAAGCCACAGGGATTCAACGTTACTCTTTCAACAAACTCAAGCACTTATACATTGGTTTCACATTAAAATTACAGAGAATGGAGGCACACTGCCATCCACAACCGCTCAGGGTTGAGCCCTGTAAACCAGCGGCCTGTCAGCCTCTTCTCCCAAACAAAAATCACAAAATGAATGCACGAAGAAAAAATAATGCTAAGGCAAGATTGACTAGGGTTTTACACATCTCAACAATCGAGACATTGAGATCAACGATCAAGATTGAGCCAGCATAACCACTATATTACCAAGGCAGAGTCACGACCAAACCAAATCAATGACTTCATTTAATACCCAGAATAGTCGGATGCCATATCACCAAGACTGAGCTTACAGTTCGATGATGCATCACCAATTCTTACCACTGTTATCACATGGATCTAGACACGTAAGAGCCAGCATAGCAATCACTGACACCACACAGGATCGAATTTAATGCTGAGATCTCACGGAGAATTCTACCAAAGCCTCAACTGCAACGACATTTAATTCATATCAGAACCGAGTTATGGTAACAGCGCAACTCTAGGGATAGTAACACTGCCATACAACTACATTACAACCATGTTATAAGTTAACAAACCATAGTATGGATACATCGATACCATAACACAACGATGTATAATCCAAACCTTAAACATTATCATGACATTTCATTCACGATAAGAGCATTAACATTTTTTCTAAGTTTATATAGCACATATATGTATCGCACATCCGAACCATAGGGTTTACATATAACATTTCCACAATGATATTCGCATAGTCTCCATAGGTTATCACAACAATGGAATCGATATATTTTATATATCAAGCATGTATTAGAAATCAATACATTGCCTTAGTAAGGTAGGCACTACTACAAAGTTAAACATTTAACTCATGCATTTAAATAAACATGCAACCACAATTATAATAGCTAGGCCATATTACGTTCATAATAGCTAGGTCACTTGCATAAGGTTAGTGAAATGAAAACATAACCCTCACACTGTATTGAAAGCTAGGGTTTGACACCAACCCTATAGGTCGTATGCTATTATTTCTAAATAGCATCTTGTTCTCAAGTTGACACAACACAAACATCATTACTATAACATTTAAGACTTATTACATTGCAGCCGTCACTTCCAGGAGATTCACTTAATTATAATGATGACACTATCATTCATAAGATCAAACTGGTCGCATTTTCAGACTGTTAAACTAAGTTGTAATACCACTAATCCTACCAACATATACAATGAGTATAGTGCATAATATTTCTAGTGACACATACAAATATTACCATAAAGACGATACAAGTTGACAAAGTTAAACCGAAGTTACATACCATCGACATCTTCATGCACGGCAGATTATACAATTATCTTAAACATAGAGACGACAAGCTGAAGCTTACAACTTGTCTTGTAGAAACTGGAATTACTCTATAACCTTACCTGCAGATCTGCAAAAGAAAGAATGCAATGCTTTTGTGATATCCCTCCTTACCTTCCCTTTATTATTATGTAAAATATGCTTGGAATGACTCCGGCACACGACGCCAAACGATTCACAGTGTTAAAACAAAACCCCACCATCTAGCAATGGTCATAAGCTAACCATTTACACTAGGTTAGTACTATGAAATCTTTTATTACTTTTGGTCGGGTGGACACCTCCAAGATATATATTTGGTACCTTTAAGAAGAGAAAAGATATATATATATATATATATAGAAGATATTATTTATAATATCTTGTAGGCAATTTTATTACATCTTTAAGTTACTAACTTAATGGAATAACACATATGGAAGTTTTATAACACAAACCATTATATATATATGGAGTAATTAAAAATAAAGAAGATGCGACTACTTAAGTAGATTTATCTTCCTCTACAAATGGCGCGCTCCATTCACTAGAATAGTAGTATTAATGGGCAAATGACACCTCGTCACTATGGTTTTCTACTAACCATCGTGGAGCCTCCTCATCATTGCCATTTGTCTTCTCCTTCTTGAAAAACTAGAACTCCCCGAGGACGTGATATGCCCGAGGAAAGGGATTATCATCTATTTAATAATCAGAACTCTAAAAGATTGGGGGTACGGAGTAGGGGAAGGATCGACATTGTTAAGGATAGATGAAGTTTCGTTATAATGGGGAATTACACAGCCATGGAAGGGAAGACCCTGGAGATCGCTATATGTTTAACCTTTTTACTTCTCCAATTATCTAACATTGTGATCATCGACCACTTACACGAGGAGTTATGTCTTGGGACAACACCCCATAAAAATAGGGGATTTCATTTAGTACCAACTTGGGTCACTCCTGGTTAGGTGTGCATTATGGAGGAGCTTATGGAGATAATTAAGGGAAGTTTCCTCTCTAATGGAACGCCGAAAACTGAAACAAGCTGACACTTGTTTCCCTTAAATGGGAGGTAGATTGTTTGGATCGGGGTGGTCACTTGGGCGGGGGAAATTCCAGGGAATCCCGATACGATGTTCATGAAAACCATGCTTGGACTGGATTCAAGGGAATACTATTCAACGGGTCGTGTTTGCCTCCAGTATGGGTAGGTATGGCGTCAGTTTCCTCTACAGGTATGTGAATTCAGCACAATGGATTAATAGATGGATACTTCTGCAAATTTTGTTTAAAAATTTGTCTGTATTATGCTCTTCGCATCGAGGGGATGCCATCTCCGTGTTATGTATCGCTTGCATTTTTTTTTTACTCCCCTGAAACGAATCACAAAATCGGTGATCTCTATTCGGATGAGTTGTCGTATTGAAAATTGTTGCAAATCATGGACGTCTGTGTGTCCAGGACCACTGCTGCGTTGATAAAAAACATATTTATGATTCTCGCTGTATATCCTTTGGTTGTCAGTTTCGGAGGAGATTCCTAAAGTTACACCTGCTGCGTGTAGTACCCTTATTTTTGTAGTATTGCTTCTATGTCCAGCTTTAGGGCCATCATACGTTGATTAGTTATTAACCTCTGTTATGTTCCTACATGAGCGTCGATCCAGGAATAACCCTGATCTATATGGATGCACTTACCGATTCCTGCTGGCTCCGGTGGATTTAGGATTTCTTATCTTTGATTCCTGCGTTGGGTTGAAGAAAGACTGAGCATCCAGATCCGTTGGTTGGCTCGATTGTTATTTTTTTATCGTGGCTACATTCTCTGCTTATTTTAGACGAAAACACTACTTCTATCTTATATGCTGAATTGGAATCGTAGATCTATGTCTACAGGATCTCGATTGTTATTTTGAAAATCGTGGTTACATTCTCTGTTTATTTTGGATGAAAACGCTGCTTCTATCTTATATGCTGAATTGAAATCGTAGATCTATGTCTACAGGATCTCGATTGTTATTTTGAAAATCGTGGCTACATTCTCTGTTTATTTTGGATGAAAACGCTACTTCTATCTTATATGCGGAATGGAAGTCATAGATCTCGGGTTGTATGCTGAAGTGAAATTGTAGATCTATGTTCTACAGGATCTTGATCGTTATTTTGAAATCGTAGATCTCTGTTCTTCAAGATCTTTGTTTTTATATTGAAATTGTGGTTAAGATTCTCTACTTATTCCTTCCGGATGAAAATATATATATCTCAACAGTATGCTGAATTGAAATTATAGATTGGTGTTCTACAGGATCTTGATTGTTATTTTGAAATCGTGGCTACATTCTCTGCTTATTCTTGGATAAAAACGTTATTTCTATTTTATACGCTGAATGAAAGTCATAGATATATGGCTGTATGCTGAATTGAAGTCGTAGATATCTGTTCTTCAAGATCTCTGTTGTTAGGTTGAAATCGTGGTTACGATTCTTTGCTTATTTTTCTGGATGAAAAATTTATATATCTCAACTAGGTTGAGCTTCCACAGCATGATTTATTCCTAGTAAATATGATACAGGCGCGGCCATAATGTCCTCTTGAAGATTGTGGAGATATTCATATCCAAAGAGGTTAAAATGTGGTTTTAGTACTCTGCCTTTTATGAGCTCGTGATTGGGAAATCTAACTACTTTAATATTTTTTTTCTTACTGTATTTTGAGATTGATTGGTGACTTTTTCTGCATATGTCTGAGTATTGTTGTTCGATGGGAAGCTGAGCAATCTCCTTCTGTAAGTATGGGGCTTTCTCCCTTTCTGCTAGATTGATCCGTTGTTAAGCGACTATCGTTTTAGATCTGGATGTTTGAAGATAGACATCTGCTGCTAAGCGATTTCCCATTTATAGTTTTGATTGTTGAAAGTAGAGTTGATAGATATCTGCTGCTAAGTGATACTTTTTTCTTAGATCTGAATGGGTAGACATCTGCGGCTAAGCGATAATGTTTTAGATATTCGAAAGTAGAACCTGTAAGTTATCTATGCTGGCTGTAGTTATAAACTGCACTAATGGTGTGGGATTTGTATTAAGGCCAGAGCTTGTGGAGACATAATAAATATAGAGAAAGTTCTCTGTGAGGGTGTAAATTACATCGACAAATGTCGCAAAAGAAAATGATCTCAGTGAGATAAGCTATAAGAGCAACAATGAAGTTGCCAGGATGTAAATTTTTTGGATAAATATTACATGATGCAATAACGGTTGGTGGACGTAGCCCAAAGAGTTGGGTGAACCACGTGAAATTGGTGTCTCTTTCTAATGTGTTTTTACTTGAGTAAATTGTCCTAAGATATTGTGATGGTGTTGTCGTTACATTAATATTTGACTAGGTGATTGGTAAGACATGAGTTATAGATAATCTTTGTATTGATCATGAAAGGTATGTTGTGTTTTAAGTATATTCATGTTTACAATTAATGTGTTGAATGATTCAAATAAACTAGTGTGCCTATACACTATGGGTTTATTAAAGAGATTTTTCTATAGAAGCATATCACTATTATGAAGTTCACTTATATTTAATCGTTCGAAGGAGATTAAAGGGTTGTAAAAACTTTACTTGTTTACATTGTTAGATGGCTATCGACGGAATGTGGACTATGAGTTAGTAGGAGTAAGCATAATAAAGTGTTATAGGGGTAATTTAAATATTGAGCAAAGCAATGAAACAAACTCTCAAATTTTCTTATGAGTATAACCAAAAATCTAAGTAGTACTGTTGACGAAAATTTTAAAAACTTCGTTAAATACTGACTGAATTGTTTAGGGGATGTTACAAATGGTATCAGAGCACAGGTTGCAAACACTCGGGCTTAGTTGGGCTCAGTTGAGGAAATAATATAAGCTGGTCAAGGGAACTCCATCGATAAGACGCAAACAAAGGATTTATGTTCCAAAGAATCAGCAAGAGGTAATCGACAAGATGTCTTTTAAATCGCAAGTAAGTATACTCCACTTGTTGAAGCATTCTAAAGGAAAAGCATTGTCTATATGTGAGCATTTATATGTTTCCTCCAGAAGTTGAATGATCTTCTATTTATAAATACTAGAGGATGAATATCTCCTCATGCTCTACAATTAGTTTCATTAAAGGATAAGAAAGTATTCTTTAAAAATGATTAAAATAGTTGGAATATGTTCCTATCTTTATCTTGGTGATCTTGTTAATATTTTCATATACGTTGATCGTAATGATAGTAATGAAAATCATAGGAGCATTTGCATGTTCAAAAGTTCATAAACATAATTAGGATTATGTATCTAATGAAAGATGTACTTTCATATCTGGTCGATTGATGCCATTGGTAGGGCTTTAGTACATATATAAGTCAAGTCATAGACATTCATCATAGGTACTTGATTGCTTCAATCATAATTATGAGGATAAGAAAAGTTCTAGGCTTGGAAAGGTGACTATACAAATGAAGACAGGATAGCAAACATATTGAATCATAAGGATTGAATGAATGATGGTTAGGTCATTATGAGAAGGATTGGAAAATTGTCATGAATTACCTAGTTATTGATTTCACGCGCTTATGTTGGGACGATGGTATTAAGTATGTGCACGAGATTGTAGGGTGGAGGGATCCTTATCATGTTAGAAAAATGCATAAATGGTACTAAGGAGTAACTCCTGAAATTCTCCTTATTGGCTAAATGTTATTGAGAGAAGGTGTAGAAGATGTTTGTACATTATATTGAATGTTACATGCGATGGTTTCGATATAGAATATTAGTTTTGTGTTCTTCCTTAATTGTTATGTGACATGGTAGAAAAGAATGATTAGTTGAATTTATAAATATATAATAGATCTTCAAGGTTAATGTAAGTAATGTTACTATCCAAACCATAGATGGTTAGAAGAGTTGTAAAACTTTTATGAATGATTAACAAAGGGTCATCCTCAAGGTAAAAGATTGAAAGGATAGGAATTAACTTCATTTGGTTTAAATGGACATTCTACTGTGTGAAATTTTCTAGGACTAGGAAATTGCCATCCTTGAGAATGATTTTCATGACCTTCGACTTAACTCTACTTCCACAAACGAGTATCCTTCGTCATTATAACCTTATCTGAAGATTTCAAGGGATAAAAGAGAATAATTGTTAAGAATTCCCTTGTCTCTTTGTAGTATAGGATTGTATATAATAATGAAGTATAAATTTGTGACATGGGAACACGCTGGTAGCCTTGCTTGAAGGTTCAAAAGGATGATGGTTATAATTACTCAAGAAGTATACATGTGTATTCTAAGTAGTTAAAAGGATGCATATGATGAAATGTTATGATTTCATTTTTATATATTCTATTTTCAGGGATCCTTACTAGGAATGTTGGGATACTGGGAGTGGTTGACAGAAGGATTATACCTTCATGTGGTCAAAGCTTTGTGTTATGCATGGATACCTTGATAATCTGTTTCGTTTTGATATATAGATGGAGGGGATTACTAATGTGTATTAATGCAAGTTAAACGTGCACCTTGGCATATGAGGGCCATACAATAAAGCGATATGCAACCTCCCCCATAAAGGTATGTGATTATCCTTAGAAAAATATATGCAAGTATATATGTAGACGATTTATTGTTACTCACATGATGTTGGCATATGCAAGAAAAATGGATACTTAATACAATGAAGGAAAAGGATTGAGGTGAAGTGATTGTGATGCCCATAATAAAGAAGAATGTATTTTAAGGCATTATGTAATCCTATTGGGTCAATTTAGATGACCAAGTATGGATATTATAGTGTGAAGGGTAATCTTCTTATTTTTATTTTTATTTTTGCATAGAAAAATATCTTCTTACAAATAATTTGTCTTGTTACTAACAGGTGAATTTGGCTGATGGTCAAAACTTTATGCAGCTTGTGGGAAGACAAGAGCATGAATATTAACCAAGGTAAAATAAGTGGGTGAGGATTTAGAACCCACATCACAACCGTTATGTATTCTTTTAAATGTTGATAATTATTGTTGAACAAAGCACTCGACTTAGATTGGTCAGAGTAATCGTATGGGTACAAAATGTAATGTGACGAAATAAATTGTTTAAATTGAAAGAGATTTTTCTAGACTCAAGCAAGGCGGCTTGGGGAAAATAAATTGCGGGACTCAAGCGAGAAGGCTTGAGGGGAATTGTGTAAAGAGTGTTATAATGGCATTGAAATACTCCCTAAAATCAGGGATTGAACAGCCACTAGGATTCTCGGAGAATCGGCTGGCTATAAGACCTAGGCAAGCTATAAAAAAATGTATATGTGGGAGGCAGGACGCTGCTTAGTATACATGAAAGAAATGTTTGCTGCGTGAGCACTAAGGTGTTAGGCAAGACATGAAACAGATGTTTGCTGCGTGAGCACTAAGGTGTTAGGCAAGACATGAATGAAATGCTTGCTGTGTGAGCACTAAGGTGTTAGGCAAGGCATGAGAAAAAGGATTGCTGCGTGAGCACTAAGGTGTTAGGCAAGAATCTCCTGGATCAAATGAATGTTGTTTGTTGTTGATTTTGTCAACAGTATACAATCAGGGAACACTAGATTTATTCCATATGTTGCAAGTGATATATGCAATAAAGAACTCATGATTTATGTTCCTGAGTTTGATTATGAAGTCGATGACAGGTTATTACTAAGCATTGTTTCTTTTGAATTCCAGTTTTGTGATACAAATGATTGCTGCAAGAGAAGAGCGAACACCAAGGACGGTGTTATTTTTAAAGGGGATGAGGATGTGATATCCCTCCTTACCTTCCCTTTATTATTATGTAAAATATGCTTGGAATGACTCCGGCACACGACGCCAAACGATTCACAGTGTTAAAACAAAACCCCACCATCTAGCAATGGTCATAAGCTAACCATTTACACTAGGTTAGTACTATGAAATCTTTTATTACTTTTGGTCGGGTGGACACCTCCAAGATATATATTTGGTACCTTTAAGAAGAGAAAAGATATATATATATATAAGATATTATTTATAATATCTTGTAGGCAATTTTATTACATCTTTAAGTTACTAACTTAATGGAATAACACATATGGAAGTGTTATAACACAAACCATTATATATATATGGAGTAATTAAAAATAAAGAAGATGCGACTACTTAAGTAGATTTATCTTCCTCTACAAATGGCGCGCTCCATTCACTAGAATAGTAGTATTAATGGGCAAATGACACCTCGTCACTACGGTTTTCTACTAACCATCGTGGATCCTCCTCATCATTTCCATTTGTCTTCTCCTTCTTGAAAAACTAGAACTCCCCGAGGACGTGATATGCCTGAGGAAAGGGATTATCATCTATTTAATAATCAGAACTCTAAAAGATTGGGGGTATGGAGTAGGGGAAGGATCGACATTGTTAAGGATAGATGAAGTTTCGTTATAATGGGGAATTACACAGCCATGGAAGGGAAGACCCTGGAGATCGCTATTTGTTTAACCTTTTTACTTATCCAATTATCTAACATTGTGATCATCGACCACTTACACGAGGAGTTATGTCTTGGGACAACACCCCATAAAAATAGGGGATTTCATTTAGTACCAACTTGGGTCACTCCTGGTTAGGCGTGCGTTATGGAGGAGCTTATGGAGATAATTAAGGGAAGTTTCCTCTCTAATGGAACGCCGAAAACTGAAACAAGCTGACACTTGTTTCCCTTAAATGGGAGGTAGATTGTTTGGATCGGGGTGGTCACTTGGGCGAGGGAAATTCCAGGGAATCCCGATACGATGTTCATGAAAACCATGCTTGGAATGGATTCAAGGGAATACTATTCAACGGGTCGTGTTTGCCTCCAGTATGGGTAGGTATGGCGTCAGTTTCCTCTACAGGTATGTGAATTCAGCACAATGGATTAATAGATGGATACTTCTGCAAATTTTGTTTAAAAATTTGTCTGTATTATGCTCTTCGCATCGAGGGGATGCCATCTCCGTGTTATGTATCGCTTGCATTTTTTTTTTACTCCCCTGAAACGAATCACAAAATCGGTGATCTCTATTCGGATGAGTTGTCGTATTGAAAATTGTTGCAAATCATGGACGTCTGTGTGTCCAGGACCACTGCTGCGTTGATAAAAAACATATTTATGATTCTCGCTGTATATCCTTTGGTTGTCAGTTTCGGAGGAGATTCCTAAAGTTACACCTGCTGCGTGTAGTACCCTTATTTTTGTAGTATTGCTTCTATGTCCAGCTTTAGGGCCATCATACGTTGATTAGTTATTAACCTCTGTTATGTTCCTACATGAGCGTCGATCCAGGAATAACCCTGATCTATATGGATGCACTTACCGATTCCTGCTGGCTCCGGTGGATTTAGGATTTCTTATCTTTGATTCCTGCGTTGGGTTGAAGAAAGACTGAGCATCCAGATCCGTTGGTTGGCTCGATTGTTATTTTGTTATCGTGGCTACATTCTCTGCTTATTTTAGACGAAAACACTACTTCTATCTTATATGCTGAATTGGAATCGTAGATCTATGTCTATAGGATCTCGATTGTTATTTTGAAAATCGTGGTTACATTCTCTGTTTATTTTGGATGAAAACGCTGCTTCTATCTTATATGCTGAATTGAAATCGTAGATCTATGTCTACAGGATCTCGATTGTTATTTTGAAAATCGTGGCTACATTCTCTATTTATTTTGGATGAAAACGCTACTTCTATCTTATATGCGGAATGGAAGTCATAGATCTCGGGTTGTATGCTGAAGTGAAATTGTAGATCTATGTTCTACAGGATCTTGATCGTTATTTTGAAATCGTAGATCTCTGTTCTTCAAGATCTTTGTTTTTATATTGAAATCGTGGTTAAGATTCTCTGCTTATTCCTTCCGGATGAAAATATATATATCTCAACAGTATGCTGAATTGAAATTATAGATTGGTGTTCTACAGGATCTTGATTGTTATTTTGAAATCGTGGCTACATTCTCTGCTTATTCTTGGATAAAAACGTTATTTCTATTTTATACGCTGAATGAAAGTCATAGATATATGGCTGTATGCTGAATTGAAGTCGTAGATCTCTGTTCTTCAAGATCTCTGTTGTTAGGTTGAAATCGTGGTTACGATTCTTTGCTTATTTTTCCGGATGAAAAATTTATATATCTCAACTAGGTTGAGCTTCCACAGCATGATTTATTCCTAGTAAATATTATACAGGCGCGGCCATAATGTCCTCTTGAAGATTGTGGAGATATTCATATCCAAAGAGGTTAAAATGTGGTTTTAGTACTCTGCCTTTTATGAGCTCGTGATTGGGAAATCTAACTACTTTAATATTTTTTTTCTTACTGTATTTTGAGATTGATTGGTGACTTTTTTTACATATGTCTGAGTATTGTTGTTCGATGGGAAGCTGAGCAATCTCCTTCTGTAAGTATGGGGCTTTCTCCCTTTCTGCTAGATTGATCCGTTGTTAAGCGACTATCGTTTTAGATCTGGATGTTTGAAGATAGACATCTGCTGCTAAGCGATTTCCCATTTATAGTTTTGATTGTTGAAAGTAGAGCTGATAGATATCTGCTGCTAAGACTTTTTTCTTAGATCTGAATGGGTAGACATCTACGGCTAAGCGATAATGTTTTAGATATTCGAAAGTAGAACCTGTAAGTTATCTATGCTGGCTGTAGTTATAAACTGCACTAATGGTGTGGGATTTGTATTAAGGCCAGAGCTTGTGGAGACATAATAAATACAGAGAAAGTTCTCTGTGAGGGTGTAAATTACATCGACGAATGTCGCAAAAGAAAATGATCTCAGTGAGATAAGCTATAAGAGCAACAATGAAGTTGCCAGGATGTAAATTTTTTGGATAAATATTACATGATGCAACAACGGTTGGTGGACGTAGCCCAAAGAGTTGGGTGAACCACGTGAAATTGGTGTCTCTTTCTAATGTGTCCTTACTTGAGTAAATTGTCCTAAGATATTGTGATGGTGTTGTCGTTACATTAATATTTGACTAGGTGATTGGTAAGACATGAGTTATAGATAATCTTTGTATTGATCATGAAAGGTATGTTGTGTTTTAAGTATATTCATGTTTACAATTAATGTGTTGAATGATTCAAATAAACTAGTGTGCCTATACACTATGGGTTTATTAAAGAGATTTTTCTATAGAAGCATATCACTATTATGAAGTTCACTTATATTTAATCGTTCGAAGGAGATTAAAGGGTTGTAAAAACTTTACTTGTTTACATTGGTAGCTGGCTATCGACGGAATGTGGACTATGAGTTAGTAGGAGTAAGCATAATAAAGTGTTATAGGGGTAATTTAAATATTGAGCAAAGCAATGAAACAAACTCTCAAAGTTTCTTCTGAGTATAACCAAAAATCTAAGTAGTACTGTTGACGAAAATTTTAAAAACTTCGTTAAATACTGACTGAATTGTTTAGGGGATGTTACAGCTTTAGCTTTCAAAGCTAAGTAAACCCAAGGGCACCCGGGAGGAACCCCTTCAGAATTATGCAAACAAATTCATCAGTATTGTTAACAGATCTTTACACATAACGAAATAAACATTGTTATGTCGCATCTTACTTACAACCAAGTACATTTTCATGTTTAAAACAAATACGACAATTTTATGAAGCAGTTATCATCTATTAGTTAATCATTATCATTCCGCAAATAGCATTTATCTTATAAAATAGGCTATATCAATTTTTTTTTTTTGCGATTTTTGGGATGTTACAGTTCTCTAATTGACACTTGGCTTGACTTGATTGGCTCCAAGGGTTTGAATATTTCCCTCCCAATTCCTTGTAAAAATAATGCACCCCATCTCTTGTTGCATTGCATTGCATTACATAGCTAGTTGTGGGTATTTTATTAAAATGCATATTTACATGATATTTGCAATTCCATTTTTCCTAGATAGCACGCAAACCATATGCATCACTAAATCAATGGAGAAGCCTTGGCCTTGATCTCCTCACCATGATTTTATAACAATATTACATCCTTTACATTTTAATGTAATGGGGTCAAAATCGGGATATCACAAATGTTGATGGTCTAATACCCCCTACTATAGTAAAAAATCTAATAGGTGATATATAAAAGGCACGTAGGAACACTTCCATATGCTCATTTGTTTAAAAGTTGGAATCCAAAAAAACTATGTCTCGTCCTAAATTGATGAACCCCTCTGCTTATGTTCAGTCAACTAAAATTTCTAGTGATCCAAAGTATGATATGAATTCCACCCAACACATGTCTACTATAAGATCCAAAAATCCGCATGAGTTGAGAGAAAAACTATCAAAGTACACACCAAGCTCTGTCCAATTGTTAGAGGGTTGTGATGATTTCTTCCTTCCTGTGAATTTGCAAAGTAAATATCAAACTTCTTACAACCATGCTTTGTATTTCGCTTGCCCATCTTCTCTACCTGTGCATGATGTTGGAACTGGATTCTCCTTTTGTGGTATTTTTTTATGATTTCCAAGTCTAATGTAGATGCTACAAATTTTGGGTTGTTTATCCTTTCACATGTACTCGTTCCTCCCAAACAGTCAGTAGAACTTATGCCATTTTATGGTCCTATCTATTGTCGGTCGGATTACTTGAATATTTTTAAATACAAGCATATCATTTCTATGTATAATATGTGCATGAATGGTTATGTTTCTGGAAAATTTAACAGGAAGAACCTATTATATATAGATGGTCATCAATGCACTCATGGGAACATTGCAAGGTTCATAAATAGTTCTAGGTTCTCTTTATTTTCTGCAATTTTTTCATTTGAGGAACACTTCAATGACGAGGAGTTATTTATGAAAAGGAAAGCGTCTAGATTTGTTGTTGTACATGAAATATGTAGTTTGTCTCTTGGTGACGAGTTGTTAATAAACTATAACTTTCGTAGACCACCAACCACTCATCAAAGATGCCTTGCATTGGGATTACACTTAGATGTCCCCTTGGGGTGTAAGCCAGAAAACCATTGATGAATTGTATTTGTTAATTTTCAATGGGATTCATGTTAATGTATTGCTCAGTTTGGAATTTTGTTTTACAAATTGTTTATTTAATTTATGAATTGATTCTTTTATGGCTAAAATAGGGTATTTTCCATAAACTCCTCATGTGATTCATCATACACTCAAGGATGTTTGATCACACTGTTATCATATGTGTAATTTTCATGCCAAAATCTCACACACATATTCATGGATTGCACAACATGTACTACAAGCTTGGATACAATGCTCTGTTTTGATTAATTGTATTTGTTAATTTTTTATGGGATTCATGTTAATGTATTGTTCAATTTCCCATGGGGTGTAGAATAGGCAAATAATGGGTGTATTGTTAAGGATCTCCTTGCATAAGGTCTATTTGAAAATGTATTGCTCAATTTGAATTTTTTTAATATAATGTGGGTGTGATGTTAATTTATCGCTCAATCTGAACGTTTGCTTTATAAATTGTTTGCAGCTTAAAACTTTCTATTGGAAATGTTTCTCGTGCTTCTATAATAATTCTTTTGTAGAATTTTGGATCAAACCATTTGCATTTTGCTTACTAACATCATCGGTGTAATATTCAATATTTTTTAAATCAATATTCTGATGATGAGTGACCCATCTACCATCTTTCATTGCACCCCAATACAATGTCAAGTCGAGAGAAGGAAAAAAAAAGTGTGAAACTTGGAGAGGAAGCATACCAATCACGGTTGAATCAATCACCTATTCGATTTCCACTGCATCCATATACACCAATTAAGAATTCATACATTAATAGTAGTTCTTCACATGTTGGAAATGGAGGAAATGAAGTAGAGGCTGGCATGGATGAGTTATTATGACAAACAAGTTCCATGGACGCAATGATGTTACATACATTACAAGATATTGAGAGATTGTATGACACTCATATCATTGAATCGTTCTTCGAAAACCTTAAATCGACTTCCAACAACCCTCTGTTTGGACCTGACCAGTCAAAGTATACACAGTTGGGGACAACAATGTTACTAGATACAACTTGAAAGCAATGTATGGCATGTCAGATGAGTGTTTCTTGGCACTTTTGAGGTAATTGACCATCAACTACCTTATATTTTGAGTAATATTGTCAAGTAATCAACATTGAAAATGGTTTATTTTATGAACGTTAAATGACATGGTACATTTATATTTCCCACTAACTACAGGTTATACAAAGATAAGGTACTTCCAATTGGTAATGTCTTGCTCGAAAACTGCAAAGAGGCAAAGTAAATATTGAAAATGTTGGGCGTTGAGTACATATCATATCATGTGTGTCCCAATGATTGTATTCTATATAGAGATGAATATGCATATAAATATATATATGTCCAAAATTTGGGCATGACAAGTACAAAAAAAAAAAAAAAAACTAAAGCACATGGTCCTCCTCATAAGATATTGAGGCACATGCCTATAATCCCAAGGATTTGAATGCTCTTTCGTTGCAAAGTATTATCTAGGTTGCATGTATGGCATGCATCGCAATGAAGTGAGGAAGGAGTTATGTGAATCCCAATAGATTCATTATCCATGAAGCATATAGAGGATACATGGCCTAATAAATTCAAGGATGAAGTATACAACCTTTGATTGAGCATAGCCATTGATGGCGTCAAGCCATTTTCCCAACCAAAAACCACCTATAATTTTTCTCCTATATTAGTGATCAATAACAATATCCCCCCATGGTTTTCCGTGAAGAATGAACATCTTATGTTGGCTCTTATAGTCCCTAGTAGAATAAAAGTGAAGGATATGGATGTTTACCTACAACCATTGATCAATGAGTTAAAAGAATTATGGGAAGGGATATAGGTATATGATATAACAAGAACCATCCCATCAGAGATGAGTTTTACATTGTATGGCATATATGCGTACACCACACATGATTATCCATGGTTAGTATTTTTCTCAAGTAAATATGTTTTTTAATTTCTTTATATTCAAAGCAATATTTTTTGTCATATTTAATTCGGTGCAACTGTCTTGATCTTCAACACTAACTGCATGCTTTGTATACCATAAAATCTGAGGTCTTGTAACAAAAGGTTTTCATGGATGTAAATGTTGGGGACCTTCTATTAAGGCTATGTGGTCCAAATACCTATGAAATCCAATGTATGACTGCTCTAGGGTAATCCTAGAAAAAACATCCTTATAGAAGAGCAACATATGCTTTCAATGGTAAACCAAAGAGAACCCAAATGCCTAAAATAATGACACCAATTGACTGGATTAGGGCATATGATAGAGAAAAGGAGAAGGAAATTGCAAAGATGTTCAATTCAAATGGGGAACCTATGTTCAATGGTCCTAAATTCTTCGACACCTATGTTGAGAAAATTCCCAAAGGGATGAAAAGGAAATCTATATTTTATGAGCTCCCATATTAGGAGCATCTTAAGATTATCCACTTACTAGATCCCATGCATATATTTAAAAATGTTTCATGTTATTTGTGTAGTCACATATCATCCAAAAAAACTGACAAGTTTCCTTCCAGGAGAGATCATATTTCTTCAAATACTAAAAAGAAGCATTGGCCAAGACAAGAAAATAGAGGAGAGGATGGCCCCTCTTTTTCATTCAAAAAAGGTGATGTACCATGGATTTTGAATAAAGAATATCTTAATTTAGAAAAGGAAGTTATAGCGGGTGTGAAGGTGCCTTCTTTATATGGATCTAATATACAATGTTGCATCACTACAGATGAAAATTTGTTGGGTTTGAATTCACATGACCATCTCAACCTTCTAAGGGTACATATAATTTCATAAAGATGTTTTTATTTTTATTTATATATTTTACTAGAGAAGTTAAAATCGAATAAGTATTTGTGTTTACTTTGTAGTGTCATTATCCATT
This sequence comes from Larix kaempferi, assembly GCA_027924585.1. Lineage (NCBI taxonomy): Eukaryota > Viridiplantae > Streptophyta > Pinopsida > Pinales > Pinaceae > Larix > Larix kaempferi. Next base: position 14,491,736 of record BSBM01000291.1, read on the forward strand.
GTTTGTGCATGTGTGTGTGAACCACAACTTTCTTGATGACCTGTGGTGTTCCATATCTAGACTATTTGCATTTGTATGGTGGATCATATGAAAGGATATTTGCATTGCTATCTTTCCCTGGTGATGTCAAGAGATAGTCGAGATTGTTTGTATGTTTGAGAAGGAACTGACGACGAGTTTCATGGACTTGGAAGTTCATCTTATAATTCACCTAGACGATGAAGTTGAATTAGTTAGGCTATTATCGTGTCCCTGGATGTTCTTCTTGGAGAGGTACATGAAAAAATTGAAGGGATTTTTTTGACAAAGGGAAAAACCCGAGGGGTGTATGGAATAGGGGTACATAGTATATGAGTCATTATATTATTCCAGTGAGTACGTCAAGCAAATCAACCACACACTAGGTGCAGTTATTTGGGATGATGAACATGATGAGGACAAAAGGGATGGGTAGGTACTGGAAATTAAAGGAAAAAGGCACATGATAAAGAGTAAGTATCTTATATTTCGATATTCACATTTCCACATAGTAACTATTCACAACAAAATTAAAAATCTATATTTGATCCCATACGTACTGATTGTGGTTTTGTTACCACGAATACAATAGTGAATTCAAAAATTGGTGCAGTCAATAAATTCATTCTTTACAACATGGAGGAAACAATATCGTGGGTTGCATTGTATGAAGAGAAAAGGAGGAAATGAGACATTGACATAAAAGAATTCAAGTGGTTGCATGGTAGAAGCATGCCTTTTTCTAGATCATTTAAAAGAAATTATGCCAATGATCTATCCCAACACTTGAGTTGCGGACCAATTTAAAGAGAATTATTGTGTATCTGGTATTACCCTCTTGAACAAGAGGATGCACTAAACATTGGGATCGGGTGTAGCAACTCGGTAATAATATCTTTTTGTACATTTCTAACTTTATAATCCAAATTTGAACTATAACATCGACTATGTTTATTAAATTAATGGTTGGGTTATGAGACATATGAAGCTGTCATTTGTTAACCCTTTTTACAGGTGCATTTGTTCCCATCTATGTGGGATTATGGATAGTATTTTCTCACCAAGGATGTTGATGATGGACGTCTTATACAAGACTTTAGAGTGGAAGTTGAGTTCAACCAATCTAGTCATGCTAGCGTCCATAATTGAAACCTGATAGGATGGATGTTGGGTTATGTTGGAAAGATACAGGAGATCATTCAAGTGGACTTTTCATATTTCCAATTTGTTATTTTTAGGTGCCACTAGTATTTTTGAAACCAAAATTCGACGGCATAGATGTCTGATTTTCGACATCTTGTTGTCGACCATCCGAAAAGCAACATCTTTTTAACGTCGGTGCCATTTCAGCTAATATCCGACATCTAAATGCCCCGTTGGATATCCGACACCTTCAAATTGGATATCCAACTGTATATCATGCCCTATGTCGTCGGATATCCGATGCCTTTTCCATAGAAAAAAGTTCAATAACCAACGCGTTGCGTCGTCGGTTGTATGGAAAAGACATCGGATTATGTGTAAGGATACGTCGGATATCCAACATCTTTAACATAGAAAAAGGACCAATATCGGACGTCGTTAGTCGTTGGTTGTATAGAAAAGGCGTCGGATTATTTGGGGGTGATCGTCAGAGATCCAACAAAGTGTTTGTATTTAAAAAAAAAAACTCCAAGGTGATGCCCTAGGGTCATAGAGTACAATTCCTCTAGGGTCATAGAGTACCCCTCAACTTTCCACCCCTAGACGCTCATGACAATTGTTAGTTTCAGATAAAAATATTATTTATTTATTTTGTAAATGCATATTATTCATCCTTACACATGTCACCTCCATGCACAACTTTGTAATATTTAAATGCATAAATGATGGAGGACACAAATTATACAAGCTCTTCCATAGATGGAGGACACAAATTATACATTTTCCATCACATCAGAGTTGTTGAAAAAAAATGAAATGACCTTCCACACGGAACATGTGTTAGGAGAAAAAATTTTGAGGATGAAGACGATAACACGCGTGAGGAAGTTGTTGGATTTGGGTTACATGGACATCATTCCCTAATCGTAAGTACCATATTTGTAAATATCCTTGCATGAAGGCTAAAGCCGATGTTCTAAATTCCGGTCCCCCTTCAAGTTTTGCCAACTTTGATACAGGTCAAAAAATTTCACTGAAACTGTCTGCGAGGACTAAATTACGATAAGGTCAAGGACATGAGCATTAATTTATGTTTGTACTTTAATGGGATTTTAAAGATACATAATTCTCGCCGACGTAACCATCCAAACGTATCAAGTGTACTTTTAGGTTAGCAATATTCTTGTCTCCTAACTGTAGCAGTTGTTTGGCCATTTTCACCCTATAAATTCAAGGATTCCTGCAAATACAAACCACTATGTTATGCGAAATTCTTTCAGGGATTTCTTACATTTGCTTCTAAGATCTTTTAGGGATTTGTTACATTTAAACACCTTCGCACAACTTCTTTCAAGGATTTGTTACATTTATTTTCAAGATCTTTCCACTAATGCGCATATTTTATTGTCAGCTTACATGCGATTTCATTAATTTTTGTATTGACACTAGATCCGTTTAAGATTTTGGTTCGTGGTAGTTGTATCTTTCAAATCCCATTAAAGTACAAACATAAATTAACGATCATGTCCTTGAGTACCTTATCGTAATTTAGGCCTTGCAGACAGTTTCGGTGAAAAATTTTGACCTATATCAAAGTCGTCAAAACTTGAATGGGGAGGGGAATTTAGAACATCGGATTTAGCCTGAAAGGATATTTACAAATATGGTACTTACGATTAGGGAATGCTGGCCATGTAACCCAAATCCAATAACTTCCTCACGTGTGTTACTGTCTTCATCCTCAAAATTTTCTCTCCTAACACATGTTCTGTGTGGAAGGTCATTTCATTTTGTTTCCACAACTCTGATGTGTTTCATTATGTTTTATTTTGTTTAATGCAAATAATTAATGTATCTACCTCTATGTCGAAACCATTTTCAATGTTGATGCCACTACCCTCCTTATTGTCTTACAAAAAGGCATGAGAATGAGGAAGAAGACTTAAAATTGTGGATTTCACCTTCAAAGAGTGCCTTACAATCACATTGATAAGGAGTGATAAGAATATCATGACAATCCAACGTGTCAAACCTTAGTTGATAGTGTCAATTAAATACTTATATGGTAAATTTAATATGGTAAGTACTTATAGTTGTCTCTTACTCTTTGCATCTTGACACATTTGATATTTTATGGTTGTCTATGTGTCCTGACCCAATTGATATTATAAGGTGAGGATGTGCATTCATGATAAAGGCTTAGTTATGACTATGAGATGAGGATTTAAAGAGAAGACAATGTAAAGACATGTAATTTTTATATGTTTTTTGGTGGTTAGCGCCAAAGACAAATGTGGTGAGAATAATCCTTAGTTATGAATATGAGATGAGGATTTAAAATGAAGAGGATGTAAAGACATGTAATTTTTATACGTATTTTGGTGGCGTGTAATTTGTAAAGACATGTAATTTTTATACTTAAATTACCCGGTGACTCGATATTAACAATCCCCATTATCACAAGGGGATACATAAATTTGACAAAGGAAATTAAAGAAAACATATAAAGGGATACGTAAATTTGACAAAGGAAATTAAAGAAAACATATAATTTGCAGCGAAAAAATAACAGGGTACAAACTGAACTAAGGAGATTCGAACCTGCGACCTATGTCTAGTCCTGAGGCTACCACCTTCAACCTTGAAGTGCAACTGACAATGGGAGACACAAGTGTAGTTTATTACCACCGTGCCAATTTAATTTGACCTTATCAATCACTTCCCATTGTCATTTCCTCTCATACGACGTCCCACAACTATTTCTCTCGACACCTACTCTTCATTCATTCTGCATGCATTTCACTATGCAGCCGTCTGAGATTCTCACTCCGTTTTCCCTCAAATAGTTTCTCAATTCAATATGACCCATGCCCACCGTCTGAGGAGTGTTTCCAGCGGTCTTTAGTTTCATCCTCGCAACGGTGACGATTCATGGTATTATGTTTTCCTTCGGCTACAATATGGCAAACTCATGGTTCACTACGAAGGTTTGTCTGACAAATGTGACGGTTTGGGTTCCATTCCCTCAAAGCAATTCCTCAAAGTGTCCCTGAATGGCACCTGGGTTACATAACCCAAACCATCACATTTGTCAAACAAACCTTCGTAGTGAACTTTGAGTTTTCCATATTGCAGCCAAAGGGAAACATAATACCATGAATCGTCACTGTTTCCAGGCTGAAACTCAAGACCACTGGAAACACTCCTCGGACAACGGGCATGGTTCATACTGAATTGAGAAACTAATTGGTGAAAAACGCAGTGAGAATCTGAGACGGGTGCATAGTGAAATGCATGCAGAATGAATCAAGAGTGGGTGGCGAAAGAAATGGCTGTGGGACGTCATATGAGAGGAAATGGTGATGGAAATTGATTGATAAGGTCAAATTAAATTTGTACGGTGGTAATAAACTACACTTGTGTCTCCCATTGTCAGCTGCACTTCAAGCTTTAAGGTGGTATCCTTGGGACTAGACATAGGTCGCAGGTTCGAATCTCCTCAGTTCAGTTCGTACCATGTTATTTTTTCGATGCAAATTATATGTTTTCTTTAATTTCCTTTGTCAACTTTATGTATCCCTTTACATGTTTTCTTTAATTTCCTTTGTCAACTTGGTGCTACAACAAAAATATGGAGATGGATGTTGATTTAAATTGTGGAATTCCCTAGCGTAAGAGGAGCCATTATGGGCAAGTTGTATCCCTAAAAAATGATGAACATTGACAACAAGCAGCATGTTTCTAATTGTTGTTGTGTATGCTAGATTAGTTGCAAATATCATGCTTCAAAAGCCAAGCTTCAATGGAAAATATACAATTTTGGAAGGGTTTAATGTGAGGGATTAGTGTAAATAGACTTGTAACCAACACTTCACGTTACTCTACACCAAGATGTCTATCACCATACCTACAACAAGTCTGCAACTACCCTGTGCATCACATCCAAATCAATATATTTAAGTACTAAATTCAAAGAATTACAATGCATGGTGTTTGAAATAATTGTGGTTATTTAGTTTCCACAATGACAAGCAATGCAACCATTTTTCCCTATTTACTTCCCTACCAATTTTTAAGGGTTTTGATCTTTCATATACTATGGTTTACCACAAAAATAATACCCATGAGAGTGTGGGGTATAAACATCTGGGGCAGGGATCAAATTTGAAGGGAAGGGTCCCATTTCACTTTGAAGGTCTATGAGATATTAAACCCTTCAATGTTGACATGTAAAAATAAATCATTCTTTTCATTTGAAAATGTAAGAGTACATCAAAATTTTATCATTTGTTAAAAACATTAAGCTACAACAGGATCGTTCCTACCAAACCTCTGCGCAAATGCTAAAACATTTAAACCAATTCGATTTACCAGCTAAGGCTTACCCAACTCTTTTAATTTAATAATACATCTTTTTTCAAAATTTAATAACACAGAGATCGAATCTCACCAAAGGAGAAATGCTAAGTAAATAAAATGACCAGCGTTACAGTCCAACGCTCAAACCCAAAATCGAAACACACAGCGTGTGTTTTCGATGGCTTCTCAAACAGAAAATACTTATGCCCAGAACCAAAACCGTTAAGTTGCAAAATTGTTTCATCAAAGTCAAAACTCATAAATAGAATCGTTTTCTAATTACATTAGCTACAGGTTCGAATCTCGTAACCAAAATACTTGTGCCCAAAGTCCAAAACAAATAGCTACAGGATCAACTTTTACCCATTTACTTAGTAGAGTATAAAAACCCATGTTTACAAACAAAGCTACTATTTACACATAGCGAAACCCCAATTCATTTTCCAATCCATCAATTTACACGCAGAGTTAGTTTGTCACCTACAGGTGACGAATTACAAAGTAGAGCATATTCATAAATCTATAACTGAGCACACAGAGTCCACGCAGAATTCTCACGCATCACACATTATTCCAGATTTAAAACCATTAACCAAAATTCACTAAAACCAAAACATTCAATTGATAGCAACACTGTCTCAAAATTACAAGAGTAGAGCAATTCACATTTCCTACGAATTGATACACATAACCCAATCGAAAGCTATACATATAAACATGTTTCCATATTACATCTATTTAAAACAATTTATACAAATAAATCTCATAGAGTAACACTGTAAGCAAATGCCCAAAACAGAGGTAAGTCAAAATCATGGATTAAATTACAAACAGGGAAACGTTTACAACCATTGATGGCCACGGTCAAGTCATAAGAACCCATAATGAGCATACTCCATTACTTTAAACGCGCCATAAACAAACTTCCAAAACACTCATACGAAGTACATTTCCATTATGAGTCAAAACCATTACATTTTCTCACTGCCCACGACTTTCCCCAAATTGAAAATTAGTTACAGAAACCCCGAGGGGTACCAAACACAATATACAATAAAAAACCCTCATCCATGAACAGAGTAGGCATCAAGATTCAGATGAAATGGGAGGGTCGCAATGGTCCAAACTTACCAGGGCCATTCGACATCTTCGAAACTCTTGCAGACAAGAACCACCCATGCCCCAACTCACTGCTACAAATACCACTCACCCTGCCATAGAAACAGAACTGGGTTAACACCATTCCATGAATACAAATGAATAAACGAATCAAAATGAAATTTATGGATAGATTTGGATTGAACAAACCACTTACTAAGTTGTTTTTCCATGAGCCACGCGTTCCTTACCACCAAAACGAGGGCACGCCTGAGCTATGCTCATGGTGCAGGCCCCATGACCACCAACATTAAGCAACTAGAGGAGCTCTGCCTCCTCCCAAAACTCAAAACAACGAAATGACAAATGAACAAGCCAAGCAACAAAATCCTGGAGTTTTGCCACACTAGCTAGGGTTCATTTTGATTTTAGGTTTGAAATAAATGTTTCCAAGTGTTAAAAATTTTGCACCCACTTCCTATAGTGGGAGAGCGATATTATAAACCAACTCTTTTCTATTTAAAGCATCAAAATTTCACCAAGACATCATTCAGTTATCCATAGCTATAAAAACATGATGTTGTTCAACAACTTAGGTAAGGTCTTCTACACCTGCGAAGGAAATCAAAAGATGACATAGATAACTACTCACTTTAATAATGGGATAAAAATCTATTATTTTATGTTGCAAATTTTCTTTAAAGAGCTAGCTTAAGGATCTTTTCCTTAAACACCTGCAAAATAAGGGTAAGTCATGAGTTAATATTTAAGCCAAGTAAGTCGGTACCATAGTCACCTTTCCTCAAGCCTTCAAGCTCTTAGAGTTTACAAGATATATCTAAAGAGAATTTTCACCTATTAAAAATAAAACCATTAGAGTTTAGTAACAAGGCACATTGTTAACCATCCAAAACAAGTGTGTAAATACTGGATATAAACATTGGCTCAACAAGGAGCGCTAAGATAATTACACAAACAATACTTCCGGAGACTATAAAAGGACCCATTAGTATCAACTGAATCAAAGTAGAAGAGCATGAGTAAAATTATGAAATCTACAGGTTACATGTATCTCTCATAGTAATAAGTATTCAGTACTGAAGTTATCTTTAAATAAATATTATCATCATGTACCTCTGCACAAACGCTACCAAACATCTCCACAAACGCCATCATTATCATCATCATCATCAGGAACATCATCGTCATCATAAGCATCATTGTCGTCGTCAGTAATCATCATGATCATCATCACAAACAACACCATTGTCATCGTCATCACCATCATCATCAGTGATGATGATGATGATGATATGAACTAGCCATAGGCCTACCATTTATAGATCATATTAGTATCAAAGTAGTTGAATCCATGACTTTGAAGAAGCTATCAACACTTTGAGGAGAAATACAAAGGTTTGACAATATAATAGAATACCTGAAGAAGGATCTTGATACTTCTGCAAAATTATTACTTTTGTTAAAATAACACTTGGTTGAACACCAAGAATCCCTTGCCACTATTACAACAAATTGAAACAAGAGAAACATATCACTCTTGCAATTGGGAGAGAAATTAATTTACAATCTGGATGATGCACTTCAATAGTGTTCTTCTAATGGCTTTATAGCAAACTAAGAACATAACCTTGCTTTATTTCCATAAGTCATAATAGTAGTATGTGGGTATGAACTAAGCATGAGTGTAGACCTAGGAGCCAATACCACATCTAATTACCAGGAATATTGAAGACCAATCACTAAGATTGAATACCAAGCTCAAAGACCATCCATATTTACCCTAGAAGCTCTATCCATAACAAATTGTAGAATTACTTTGAATGGAAAGGCATGAGACTTTATATATATTTTTATATTTTCAATAGATACCGTCAGATATCCGACATCATCATGCATAATAGGATGTCCAAAATCCAACATCCTCGAGCACAACATATCGTTGGATATCCGACATCCACGGGCATAACATTATGTCGGATACCCGACGATAGTGGTCATTATTTGCCAGACATTGTCGGATATCCGACGACAAATTCTATCAATTTAAATTTTTTTTATCAAATTTCATAATTTTGAAGGTGAAATCCGACGACACAGTCCTTTTCGTCGGATGTCATCATATTTTGGGTTCAAATTATGTAGTGTGCAGGTGGTGGGACACATTTGACAGGAATAATGCAAAGGAATATCATGATAGCGGGTTGATATGTATCAACTCTAGAAATATGTGGGATAAAAATAAGGAGCCTTATGTTTTCCCAAAACAATGCAACCAAGTGTTATTTCCCCCATATGTGTTGGATAGAGATTGGTGGTTCATATTAAGACACGAACCTAGATCTAAACATGTTTATGAGAACAATAGTGCTATGATGCCAACCGAGGAAGATAATGGCAGTGATGGAAACAGAGAGTGATATATACATGTTTTATTTCATCATTCGCAGATTGAGATATGTTTGTGTTATTGTTATCAGGAAGGGTCTAATTATATTTTTTATTTTCATGTTATGACAGTGGAAATGGAAAGTTTATTATTGGATGCAGTATTTAAACAATTTGAGATGGCTAAGTACATAAGTGTATGAACAACTTGATTTCATGGAAACGGAGAGTGATATGTACATGTTTTATATCATCATTTACATATTGAGATATCATTTTGTTATTGTTATCTTTGATTGTCTAATTTTATTGTTTATTTTTCATGTTATGATGGTGGAAATGGAAAGTTGTAGATTACTAGATGTAGTGTTTAAACAATTTGAGTTGGTTAGAATATGGTTCATTTTAGTGTGGTTTTTATCATTTAATTTATTGCATTCTTATAATTGGATCATAATCAACTAATTAGAGAGAAAATTATCATTGATGTCAATCAGAGTTATTGTTTGTTGTAGTTTCAACTACTCTCATTTGAAAAACAGGGCCGATTTAATGAATATATTATACTTAGACATTTATATTTTATATTTTAGATACTTAGACATGTATATATTGTTAAGGAAGAAAAACAATTATGGCAAGAATGAAATATGTATATCGTTTAAAATTATGATATATACTAAATTAAAAATAACAAACAATATTTTGTTTTAAATCCTATATTTCGAATATGCATATTCATATCAATATTTGGAATATGCATATTCATATCCAAAACAAAGTCCAAATAAATCATCATAAGGTGCATCATAGCAATTAGCAATTTATGGCAAGGTATGAACTCTCTTTTATCATCTTCTCTAATCGCATTTAATGGAAAAGTACAGAACTGTCAATATTGCAAATAATTGGAAAACTTTCAACACTAGCTTTGAGCATTCACAGACAAATCATGTTAATTATGTATTAATCATAACCAATTCTCATTTTTTTTAATTCAAGTTACACCACCAAGCATAATTGAACTATTCAACTAATATTTATCACCACAATCTTAAATTATTGCCATATACAATATCATGCAAAATTAAGACATTCATTGATTCTATCACACTAATTGAACTTTCATCAAAATATTCATAATCAATTTACTATTGATATTAAATTATCATACATGTTAACCATTTTAATATCCAAAAGGGTGTTCTTTTAATTAAGTATTTGTTTTCCTTCCTACTAAAGCTTTGATATTTGTCATTGTAAAGTGAGTTATTGTCAAAATATAAAAATCTTGGAGATATTGATAGGTCATATTGATGTTCATATTTACTTTTTGTTATGATGTTTGGTTACACTTATAAAAAAAATTATTCATTTATGTTTATCATTTGAATAATTAAGTTATATATAACGTTAAACAATGAAGACTTAATTTCCTTATTAAAAATCATTATATATTATTTCGTAATGCTCAACATAAAGTTGCAACAAAATAATATTATTATATAAGTATAATATTATGACGAATTTTACTACATTATTAAGAAAATTACAATAAAATATAATATCCATGCAAATTATACGAGAACAATATGAAAATCAAATAAAAAAAATATTATTACATAAACATAATACTATGACAAACTATACAAAAATTATAAACATGATACTATGACAAATTATACAACAATCATAAATAATAGAGTTGTTACAAGTTCATCTATTAACAATACAAAATTCAAAAAATAATTTAATTCAATTATATTATCTAAAAATAAAAAAGTTTAACATAAATCAAATTACTTAAAATATGTTTCCACATTTTCAATGACCATTACTCCAATCTATGTTTTCACATTTATGATGACCTAACAACCAACCATACTTTCAAATTTATTTTTTAACCAATTATATATCAACCTATATATGAAACCATTCTTCAAATTGTCTACAAAATTTAGGTTGGAATTATTTAATATGAAAAATGGTCCAAAGAATGCTAAAATCTTGGCCAAAATTAAAAACCCATTAACTTTCTTTATAAAGCTCTAAAATATTGAATTGTGTTGTAGTGATAGTTGATATGTTATGTTTATGAGTCTTAACTATTTATTGTAATTTATTCTCAACTCAAGAATTATTTAATATGAAAAATGGTCCAAATGATGCAAAAATTTTGAAAACTTTGAAAATTTTCTAATGCTTTGAAAACTTGTTACGTCATACAACAACTTGTTTTATAACATAATTTACAATGTAAATTGTGATGATTTTGTCGACTAAAATATTTAGTGATTTAAAGACCCGCATTTTGAATAGTACAAAGTTCTTTTACATAAGCATACGATCATCATCATGATTTTCAACACCTAACAAACATAAAAATCCTCATCATATCATCGTAAACATAAACATAAATGTTTCATGATCATCATTTTCGACACCACATAAACATAAACATTCCATCATCATGATCATTTTCACCATCTAACAAACGCAAAACACATCACCATCAACATTAAAATAAACATCAACATAATTAGAACACATCACCATCAACATTAAAATAAACATCAACATAATTAAACATCAACATAAACATGAAAAATGTAGTATATTTATAGATATAATGAACATATATAACATCAAAGTGATGATACAATATGCCAAATATAATATATATCTAGTCCAATAACTGCTATGACATATATGATCCACCCCTGCCAGAGGCATCATCACTATCTCTCTGACTAGGACCAGAGGCATCATCACCTCCACCGATAGATCCAGAGGTAGTATCAACACCTCTTCCAGCAGAGCTAGCAGAATTGAAACCTCCACCAATAGATCCAAAAGCATCAGTACCTCTACTAGGTTGAAATAAATGAGCTCGGACTAGAGAAGTATGGATAGCTCCATCAATATGGATCATGGGCCCCCTCTGAGAATATTTGTAATAGAGTGTTGATGCCCCAAAATTCGCAGCACCGACAGTTAGGGATTCTCCTTGGTAAGCAAGCCCAATTAGATCGCTCACTGTTTGGTGTGGGGAATCCGTTCGGTTAACGGCCCGGCTACCGTATGTGATTTAAAGATTTGCTTTCATCGGTTGTGTCCTGATCCACTGTTTATGTATTTTTAAATTAAAGATTATATGCAAGTGCTCTATCTAAATGCATGTAGTCTAATCTAAACTGAAATAAACTATCTAAATTATCTAATCTATCCTTGCAAGGAGTGAAACTGAAGAAATGAGTAATAAAGTGGAAATGTACCTAGAACTCTCACAGATAGTTGTTTGATGTTATAAGCACAAATGCAGCAGAATATAAAATATATAAGAGGTAACTCTACTGTGATTAAATCATTCCATTACTCATCAAACACATAGATATTTGTACAGGAAATAAGAGAATTCATAACCAAGAAATAATTCAAACAGGTTAGGAACAATCTCATAGTATGCACGAATGGTGATGAAATAAGTCAACAGAACATTCAACATATCCCTAAGAAAAAAACGCAGTGCTAGCTTTCCCAGGAAAATAGACCCTTCTTTATTAATGTAGAAAAAATAATTCTCATACAAAACAATCCAGTCTTTTCCCCTGCCAAAATTCATTTCATTCTATTCTCTTATATTATTAATAACTTTTACAAAAATGCCTCTTCACATACCCTAACCCTAGGGAATCCCAAAATTTTGTCTTCTAGTGCCTATATAATACAAAAATAATTTCGAGTTGTTTTATAATGTTTATACAATAAATCAGCTTCCAGCTGTCTTTAATATTTACAATAGAAAACAAAATCAACTTCCATATGACTTTTCTGTCCCAGCTGGTTTTTCCAACTCAACGATGTAACTGGTCCACATGCTCGTTTCTCTCATAATAATGTTGTTCATACAAGAGTAATCATCTTTAAGGAGATTTCATGTTTATATAACTATGCTACAATATATTTTACCCTTGCTGCCGTTGCCTGGGAGATGTCTTCCAAAAGGTAGGCATGAATGGAGGATTTCCCAATGAACCAATGGAGGTATTTAGTTGTCAGGACGTCTATCTTCTTTATGTAGTCTATCTATGTGTTATGCTCTCCTTTCAATTCTGTCAAGCACTAGTCTCAGACAGGGAAATCTTCCATGATCTAAGGAAAAAACATATGGAACTTCTCATGGGTTTCCCGGAATTTCTGGTAGAAGTTGTCACACTTCTCAATGGTTTTATGGATTCCAGATTTTAATTTTACACCGTAGCCTCTACAAAAATCAATGACGCTCGAAGCCAACTGAAAATCAGCCAAGTATTTGAGAGGTAGGTTCTCTGGTAATCCTGATTTCCCTTCTCTCCATTCAATTTGTTTCTTGATTTCTTCTATGGTGTGCACGCACTTTTTCCTGATTCTCAGAGCCTCAGCATCAATCTCTTTCATCCTTGAAACCATTGCCTTCATCTTGGTGACTTCCTCTGTAATAAGTTCTTGTGACAAATAGATTTTCTTTTGAATGTCACAATCCTGCTCATGAAAAGGGGTCAAGTCCTATTTCCTTCTTTTTGCAAGCTCTAGTTGTCCTAACATAAGCTCCTTTTCCTTATTTAACTCCTCCACTATAGCTTTTAGTTCCTCAACCTGTTGGTTGGCAGCTGTTTGGTCAGAATCTAACTGAGTGGCTCATGCTTCAATGTCATTCTTCTCACCTTTTAGAATCATTAGTTGCACTGTTAATGCTTCCTTTTCTTCATCTATATTTTGGTACTCGCTTGTTATCCTTTCTTACTCTGATAAGAGGGCATTATATTTCTTCCTCCAGTTTTCTCCGTCTACTTGCTCCTTTATCAGATTAGCTTTTAACTTGTGTACCTTTTGTTTTCCCATCTCGACATCATTTATCAATTTGTTGACGTTGTCCTCACTTGCTTGGGCAGGAGCTATGTTGATGGATGTTATGAACCTAGGGTCACTCTACGTACCTTGCACGATGGTGCTTTCCTATCTAACGACGATGTCAGTTTGGGAGCCCATTTTCATCATTTTCTCTGTCTTTCTTATAATAGCTTTTATTTTCTTGTCGAAGACAGTTGTGTCCAGTTGAGCCACATTATGCTCCTTTGATGCAGTAAAAGGTGTGAGCAGGAGCTCTCCTATAGGGAAGTGCCCTCCCGTGGTTATTTATTGATATACTTGGGGTGGGTCTATGTCCATGGCCTGTGTGCTTGGACTTCCCATTTCTACAGCCTTATTGGACTTCTCCTCTTCTTCCCTTTTATTCTACTGCTCAGCTGCTTCCTTCTCTGCCCTTTCTTTCATCTCTTGCAGCTTGTCAACCTCTTCTTTTCTGATTCTTTCAGCTTCTTCTTCCTACAGCCTGTCAGCCTGTTCCTTCTGAACCTTTTCCGCTGCTTCTCTCTGGAACCTATCAGCCTCTTATTTTATCCTTTTCTCGTCCTTTGTTATAGCTTCGGCTTCGTCCTTCTTCTTCTGTAATTCTTCCTGTTTAGCAGCTTGAGTGGCAGTGCTGGAACTAGACCCACTTTTGGGATGAAAGCGTTTGTTGAGCTCATTCATATTGATAGCCCTCCTAAAAAATGCTTCATCTTTGTCAAAGTAATTTTCATATTCAAAATGTACTTTGATGGTTGCACAATGTTCTACAACTTTTCCACAGTTGTCATTTCGGTGAAAACTCTTCTCTCCAAAATGGAAGGCTTCCAATTCCCGAACAAAATATTCAGCAGTTTTAACCTTGGAGAATTTATAAGCCCCAATGCATACAGGCAATGGTGGGAATGAAGCCTTCTTTTGATCATGCAAAAAGTCACCAATCCCATCTATGAAGACTTGCCTCACTGCTTCCTTGTGGACTACATAATCCATGGAATATTTAGGCAAAAGAGATGGTGGTTTGGAACCTCCATACATCCTAAGGTACGTGCCTTCCTGTGAAAAATATTAATCTCCATATTGTTCTATGACTGCCATGGCATTCTCCGATAGAAAGTTTGGTTCTTGGATGAAGATCAGCTCGTAAAGAGGCATGATAAGGTCTTCGTAGATGGTCTTATAATATGCCTTGTATTTATGGTCCCATAACATCTTGTAAGAAACATAGATTGGGACATCATTCTTGTTCCAGATGCAGCCCATCTTAGGGAAATGATGCCTTGATAAAATGCAATCTAAAAGGTATGAGGACATGTAGAACTCCGCCCTTTTCTAGGTTAGTCCTGCTTTTATAGCTATTATGGCTGACGACAGACTGTCTGAGATGATGTCTTCCCAGTTAAACACTGTGCCGTTGAAGGCCACGTGGTGAATCAGAGGTATTCAATTTAGTTTATAGATGGTTCCATCTGCTTTGCCAAAAATTATGCTCAGCATTAGGGATATGATTCTGAAAGGGGGCCTTAGCATTTGAGTTTCATACTCCCCTCTCTCCTTTTGCCTTAGTTTCTTTCCTGGTATTAATAACTTCTTGGCGAATTCAAGGGTGTCCATGTTAAGACTTTCAAGCCAAGTCATGGTTAGGTGGACCTAAGTGTGTGGTAACTTGTAAGTTGCTAATATGTGGGCTGGATGGAACGAGGCAAGAGCTTCTCCTTTGTTGTCAAACAAAATCCTTGATGTGGAGTCAGCTTGTGATAGAATCCACCCAATGAATTCTGTGCAAGGAAAAAGTTCTGGGCACGTAGATACCTTTGCGATGTCAGACCTTCTGATGTTCTGATATAGTACCATTTCTTCCATAACTGCACCAAGGACATTCTAGTCCCGAATCATTTGATATATTTCACCCCACTTGAATTCAGGGGTAACCCCCATAACTGGCTTGGTATCCTCATATGTAGTTTCTACCCTGGTTTCCAATACAACTTCGACATCTGACTCGGGTTCAGTTACCTTGGATTTCTTCTTGATTCCTTTCTTAGAAATTGTTTGAAATATGATAAGACAAAATCCATGTATAATGAAAATCAAACAACAATTCCTCGAGAAAATTCTCATTTAGATGTATGCAAGGTTGAAAAAACCATTGGTATGATTGTTAAATTTTATGCTTTGTTTTACCAATACACAGGTCAGCAATAGAATGTATGCATAATCATCAAAAAAACTTCTACCTATTTATTAACAATAAGACGATTAGCTACTGATAGGAAAGACTGAGAAAACCAAAAAGAACATGTTGTGCAAGTGAGCATAAAACGTAAACAACTAATTAGCCTTGTCATCTATTTTAATACTAAAATAAAAGGCTGTCGAGACTAAGACAAAAAAAAATTGACATCGGTAGTGGAAAGTAATCCCCAAGCTGCGAGACAAGGGTGTGCCGGGAGGGCTTTTCAAGAGTGCGGGCTGGGTGCTCATTGTGACTAGCGACTCGCAACGCGCCCCACTGATGTCCGAAACAATAAAAGGAAATGGTAAGGACGTCACAGGTTCAAAGTAAGTGATAATGGGTGTATGGAAACCGTGACTGGGAAAATTTAAGCCCCTCAGCTGTGTATGAGCCTAAAATGAAACAATAACCAACTAACAACCAACCAGAAAAAGAGAATGAGAGGAAAATGGAGCCTACCTATCAATTGATAACTGGCCACAAAAATCCAATGACAATGGGTGACTTGATCTCGGTGAGTGGCAGAGGAAACAGCAACGGCATTCTTCTCCAAGATGAAACAATAATAAAAAACCCAACGAAAACCCCAAGACTATATATAACCCTCCACTAAGCAGAGCAATAAATGCTTATTAGATGCAGTTGGTGGTGGCAATAAACGTTGTTTAAAATGGTGGGGCCTAGTGCCCTTTGGTACCGTAAATGAAATAACTCCCCACCGCCACTGAAAACAAGCCGCTGACGATTTTGGACGAACTTGACGAGTCGATGCGATATGTATCGGCAGGACTCGGTGAGTCTCTGCGAAAAACACCGGCAGAGAAAAATTAACTGTGTCGATTTCGGCTTCTCGGCGGGTCCGCACGTGATAAAAACTTGCTTGAGATTGCTTCGGCAGATACTCCTGAGGTCCGCCGATTTGTTGCATCAAAATCGTATCTTCTTCTCTCATCGGCGCATCTTAATGACTATTGGAATATTCACACCATCATTTTTGTATTTTGCATGCCTGCATGCAAATCTTCATGCCACGGCATGCATCTAGTCATCATCATGGTGGTCTCCTAGCAGGTCTAGAGCTTGCTTCTAGCTCTCCAAAGCCTGTCTTTTCCTGCATGCCACTGCATGCATCCATTCATCATCATGGTGGTCTCCCAGCACCTAGAGCTTGCGTCTATCTCTCCAGATCTTGTCTATAGCCCCCAATTGGCCTCCTTCCTACCTAATGCACCCTCCTTGACTTCTCTACATGGAAAGTGTGACTTTCCCACCTACCACAACCAGTTTGGGTGCCTTTGCTCACCTACCACTAGTTATCACTCAGTTAGGGCACCTTATCTCACCTACCGAAAGTTATCATTCAGTTAGTGCATTGATTGAGTAGTTCTTCCACTGATTGCTCATGCTGACTGCTTGTAGCTTCTAGTTAGCTACTTCTGGAGTTCCACTTGACTATTTGACAGCCTCATGTGCCCCCCTTGGAATCTCCATTCCTTGATTTATGCCTAGATGGTTCTGTTAGACTCAGTTAGACACACTTGACTGACTATTACCATTTATGACTGATACTATTGAATGGATGATGTATCCATTGTTATCCAAGCTAGACTTTGAGTTAGACAGCCTCATGCACCCACCTTGGAGTCTCCATTCCCTGATTTATGGATAGATGGTTCTGTTAGACTTAGTTGGTCACACTTGACTGACTCTTACCAGCTGTGACTGATACTACCGACTGGATGATGTCTCCATAGTTATTCATGTTAGACTTGGAGCTCATATTTGAATGCCCTACTTGGCTAATTTGAATCCTATATGATTCCTCATCATTAATTATTTTATACACACTTTACATTCATTATTCATTGTATGATATTGACATTGTCCATTATTCTGTGTTTATGAGTGATTATTGAGTGCATGCTTATCTTCTTCCTTTGCAAATAATCTTGAGAGTTTGATTGTGAGATTGTTACAGTTGCTAGATCACTGCAGAATATCACATGGTATCAGAGCAGTCAGCAGTTATTCGAATTGCAGCCATTGTAGCAGTTGCAACATTTCTTTGAGCAGCTATCTTTCACTTGTGTACTAGAAGCCTCTGAGTTTCCACAGCAAATCCTGGTGCTATTACTTGAATTCATTGGAGAAATATAGTGAGGTCTAGCCAGGTGTGAAGGACTTATTCTATGTGCCAAGTGTCCTTAAGGTAGTGTTCAGTTGAAGTGTAGCATTTTCAATCAGCAAAAATTCTCTTGTTTTGCTGGTTTATTCACCCATTCAGAATCTTCTTCAACTATTCAACTTTCTCTGTTTCAGATGAATCTAAAGCTTACATCTTCCAACTATGTTGAGTGGAAATCCAAGATGGCTCTCTTCATGAGATCCAACAGCTTCACTCAAATACTCAACGGAATGATGGTAGAACCTCTCAGTGCAGTTGAAAAGTCCATGTACTTGGATAGGTTTGATGGAGCAATTGATCGCCTCCTTCTCTCAATTTTTGAAGATCTTCACTTCCATGTCATCAATCTTACATCTCCTAAAGAGGTTGGGGACAAGCTCGAATCCCTTTTTGGACAAAAAGATGATATGAAAGTACACAAATTGGAGAATGAGCTCATATGTTTGAGTCCTAACAGCTTCGAATCTATTAATGCCTTCCTCACCAAGTTCAAAATCTTGATATCACAGTTGAAAAGATGTGAGAAAGTGAAAGAAGACAAGCAGCTTATACTTTAAATTATCTCAAATTTGGGGGCAAACTTCTCAGTTTTTGTCTCTACTTTCCAGTCAGCTAGGTTGTCCATTCCAAGATGGAAGTTTCCCTCACTTGATGATTTCATCCAATCTCTTACTCAAGAGGAAGAGAAGTTGATCTCTATGGGAATGATCAAACCCAATTGGATTCATCCCTTACAGTTGTAGAGAGAGAGAATGGTAAAGGCAAGCAAAATATTTCTGACAAGAGATTGAATGATACAAGGCCTACAGATAGTCCATACCAGTCAGATGAGGTTTCGAACTCAAGGAAGACCAATCATTCTTAGAAGGGAAAGACCAAGTGAACCTATTGTCTTAGAGGTTTTCATCCTGAGAGTTCTTGCATGAGGAATACTATAGATTTGATGGCTCAGTTACTTGAGAAGAACAATCTTCATGTACCAGCATGTGTAAGAAAGAAATATCCTGATATTGAATCTTCTAGATCCGAAGGCAAAGAAAGATGTAATGCTCTCATAGAAAGTGCATCAACTGATTCTTCTTTCATCATAGATTCAGGAGCATCATGCCATATGGATTCCTCCAAAGATCTCTTCACTAGTTTCGAAATCTCTATTGGCCCTTTAGTCAGTTTGGGAAATGATTCAGAAGTCTCCTCTCAGAGGATTGGAAGAATCGATCTTGATCTTGGTCACTTTTCTAATGTGCTTTATGTTCCTTCTCTTGCAGCTAATGTCCTTTCAGTGTATCAAATGACTCATACTGGAGAGCCCAAAAGAGTGATCTTTACTCCATATGAAGTTGAGGTACAACACATTGTTTCAGGGGAAATCATTGCAAAAGGAGTTGCAAATCATGAGACAAAACTCTATGATTTTTCACACTTCTTGCCCCTCTCAAAGGAGTCTGCTCATCGCTCTCATACTCATGAAGAGAGTAGACTATCTCATCCCAACTACAAGTTAGCTCGGAATGTGGTTGATGGTCTTCTAAGTGGAAAGTTTTCTCATGGCACCTTTGGAGGTTTCCTAAAGGGAAAAGATACACCAAAAGAGATTGAGAAAAAAGGACTCTTGAAAAAGTGTGAATGCTAGATCCAGATCCATAAGAACCTAAAGATCTAGCACCTATTCATCCAACTCCTATTTCAAAATGGGCCTCCACTACTGCATCCTCCTTTGATCTCAATAAATATCCATCATCATCTAGTTCTTCTGATATTGATTATAGTTATGATGGTTCAAAAGAGGACTACATGCATAAGCTGGAGCAGTTTCATGACATCAACATTTTTGGATATGTTCCTCCTTCGAGTGATGATGAGCCAATTTTACTTGCTTCTTCACATGAGATCTCAGATTCAGAGTTTTGATGTGGTGATGCATTTTCACATGATACTTCAGATTCAGAATCTAAATATGGAGATGATGATGAGAGAATGCTGGACCCAGAAGGTCTAGCAACTAATGATGATGAGCGAATGGGAGATCCAGATCTACAAGAACCTAAAGATCTCTCACCTATTTTTCCTCTTTCTCGATGGACAGTGACTGCTCCTCGATCAACCAGATCATATTTTCAGCATGGAAGGTTTCATCCTTCTCACATTGTTGATCCTCTTCCTTGATGGGCATCCACTGCTCCCCGATCAACCAAATCAGATTTTCAGCATGAGAGGTTTCATCCTTCTTACTTTACTAATCCTCTTCTTCGATGGGAAACCACTGCTCCTTGATCTTCCAGATCAGAGTTTTCACATGTGAGGATTCATCCTAGTGAAATTCTTGATCCATTTCGGATCTATTGATCCTTCTTTGAGAAGAAGGACACTTACCTCCTTCAGGGATGAGAGATGATATGCTTCATTAGCATCCTTCAGTCTATTTTGAGGGAGGTCTTTCTTCCCACTAGGTTTTCCCTCTTTCCTCACTTATTTTATTTAGATTGATTGTACGGGGTGACCTTTGGTCTTAGTCACCAGGGCCCTATTTTTCATACTTCATTTATTACCTCATAGTATAGCTTGCAGGGCGGTGTTGGAATATTCACACCATCATTTTGTATTTTGCATGCCTGCATGCTTTGCATGCCACTGCATGCATCTAGTCATCATCATGGTGGTCTCCCAGCACCTAGAGCTTGCTTCTAGCTCTCCAAATCCTGTCTTTGTCTGCATGCAAATCTGCATGCTTTGCATGCCACTGCATGCATCTAGTCATCATCATGGTGGTCTCCCCGCACCTAGAGCTTGCTTCTAGCTCTCCAGAGCCTGTCTACAGCCCCCAATTGGCCTCCTACCTACCTAATGGGCCCTCCTTGATTTATCTGCATGGAAAGTGTTCCTTTCCTACCTACCACAACCAGTTTGGGTGCCTTTTCTCACCTACCACTAGTTATCACTCAATTAGGGCGCCTAATCTCACCTACTGAGAGTTATCATTTAGTTAGTGCATTGATTGAGTAGTTCTTCCACTGATTTCTCATGCTGACTGCTTGTAGCTTCTAGTTAGCTACTTCTGGAGTTCCACTTGACTATTTGACAGCCTCATGCACCCCCCTTGGAGTCTCCATTCCTTGATTTATGACTAGATGGTTATGTTAGACTCAGTTAGACACACTTGACTGACTATTACCATTTATGACTGATACTATTGATTGGATGATGTCTCCATTGTTATCCAAGCTAGACTTTGAGTTAAGCAGCCTCATGCACCCACCTTGGAGTCTCCATTCCCCGATTTATGGCTAGATGGTTCTATTAGACTAAGTTGGTCACACTTGACTAACTCTTAGCCGTTGTGACTGATACTATTGACTGGATGATGTCTCCATAGTTATTCATGCTAGAGTTTGAGCTCAGATTCGAATGCCCTACTTGACTAATTCGAATCATATATGATGCCTCATCATTGATTATAGTATACACACTTTACATTCATTATTCATTGTATGATATTGGCATTGTCCATTATTCTGTGTTTATGAGTGATTATTGAGTGCATGCTTCTCTTCTTCCTTTGCAAATAATCTTGAGAGTTTGATTGTGAGATTGTTACAGTTGCTAGATCCCTGCAGATTATCACAATGACTGCCTACGATCGTTTTGGCTTAACTCGTCGAGCTCCGCCGGAACATATCACGGCTCTAAAAAAAAAATTGATGACCCAGAGAAAAACTAAGTGTTTAAAAGAATGAAAGATAGTGCTCCAACACTTCGGCGGTTCTGACAAATATTTTCTGACTACTTCGGATCGGCCCAGCAAGTTCTGTCGAAACGAGGGACGTCGGAAAGCTTAAAGAGAACCACCGACTATTTTGTTAAATTTTGAGCATTAATTCACAATACTCTAGGATCTTCACTGAGAGAATAACATATACAGTATATCAATGCATAACAATCACAATAAGCATGACAAGCATCACAAGAATCAAAAGCATGAGAGACAAGAGACACAGAGTTTCCGTGGGGAAAACCCTAAGGTGAAAAACCCCACAACTTCCTCAGAGATAGAGAGAGCAATGGCTCAACCAAAGTACAACCAAATACACTTGAGATAGTCTCCTAGAAGCAGATGATCCTCCTCCTCACTAGTGCGCCACTTTCTGAGTGAGAGAGAGATGACTTTCCGAATGATCTAAATAGAGATCTCCTGATCTCTATTTATACTAACCTGTTTTCCCAGTGACCTTATGGGGTCGACTTGTCTAGCTAGGTACATCCACAATATAATATATATATTTCAGGGCCGACCCCACACATGGTATTCTAATAACCCATCGGCAAGTACACACACTTGCGACACTTGTCAATCCACATGACAACACTTCCTTATAGAGGAATAACACATCTCTAATAAGGGTACAATAAATATATATGAAATACACAGATGAAATACATTCCGAATTTACATATACATCAACACTCCCTCTTAACTAGGAAGGTATTTCTCGACACAGATCTGCTAGACAAGTCTTCTTCTCAGGATCATCGTCATCGATGCATCGTCATCATCACCGTCACTGTTGCTGCTATCTCAACCAATATTTGACTCTACTCGTCATAGGAAGTTCTACAGAGCCAGTCCTTTTTCATACTGGATGTAGGCCCACCACCTGCAGGTCTTCATCAACACTGGCCATACTGTTGAAATCTCAGGACTTATTACGTGCGTCACAAAACCTTAAAAGAGTCTCTTGACTAGCAAGAACCCTAAAGAGCATCTGAGGCCTTTTTATCTTGTCCAGATCTCCAGGACTTATTACATGTGACCCCACCACAAAACATCAAAAGAGAATCCCAGGACTGATTACGAGCACAAGGCTCAACCTATCGGATCTCCCAGGGCACAAATTACATGTGGTCACCACAAAACCTCGAAATAGCATCCCAGGACTAATTACGAGCACAAGGCTCAACCTATCAGATCTCCCAGGGCACAAATTCAATGTGGTCATGGAAAAACCTCGAAAGAGCATCCCAGGACTGATTACGAGCACACGGCTCAACCTATCGGATCTCCCAGGGCACAAATTACATGCCATAGGACAAAACCTCGAAAGTGCATCTGCCAGATATCCCAGGGCACAGATTACATGCCATAGGCAAAAGCTCGAAAGACTATCTACAGATCTCCCAGGGCACAAATTATATGTCCTCCCAAGCAAAACCTCAAAGGAGCATTTGCCAGATATCCCAGGGTACAAATTACATGCCATAGGAAAAACCTTGAAAGACTATCTGCAAATCTCCTAGGGCACAAATTACATGCTTATCTGCACAACCTGTTCCACAGCCACAGAGTATCAACCTGATACTCACCATACATCATCCTGATGTACACATGATCATCCTGATCATCATCACTGCAACATCCTGCTACATGTCATCTGGAGCAACATCCTGAAGCTCATCATCCACGATCATTTTGATCATACAATGCATCTACCTGATGCATACCAAGTATCTACCTGATACATACCAAGTATCTACCTGATACATATCATCATACATGATCCACCTGATCACACAGTGTATCCACCTGATACAAATATAAATACATGATACATATCAACATACATGATCTACCTGATCATACAATGTATCCACCTGATACATATACAGATACATGGTCCAAGCATCCAACATGATGCTTATACAAAATACATACACATGATCCAACCGATCATATCCAGCATCCAACATGATGCATACATACATATACATATATAAATGATCCAACTGACCATATCCAACATCCAACATGATGCATACATACATATAAATGATCCAACTGATCATATCCAGCATCCAACATGATGCATACATACATATAAATGATCCAACTGATCATACAAAGCAGAAACCAGAACATCATCCTAATGCTCATCATCCAGCGCTTACATCCACATCCATGTGAAGGATCCTCCTTCCAACATGCTTGGAATGGCTTCAGCAAATGTGTCCATCACTTCTTCCTCGAAGTGTCATCAATCTGAAGAAAACCAAGCCTCTCTCTGAAGTACTCGAACTTCACCCTGGCTAGTGGCTTCGTCAGCACATCTGCAATCTGCTCGTCCGTCGCAACATACAGGAGCTTCACAGCTCCTCTCTGCACCATATCCCTGATATAGTGATATTTGATCTCTATGTGTTTCGACCTGTCATGAAACACTGGGTTCTTAGACAGCTTCACACAACTCTGGTTATCATAGAAGATACCAGTAGCATCCAACGGGAGATCAAATAATTCAGACAGTAGCTTCCGTAGCCATACTACCTCACAACTAGCTGAACAGGCTGCAACATACTATGCTTCATCTGCACTCAGTGCTACACAGGACTGCTTCCGTCTAAACCAATAGATCACACATGATCCCATACTGAAGCAGCACCTAGATGTGCTCTTCCTATCTGCAGCACTTCCAGCCCAATCTGAATCAACATAACCCTGTAGGTTAAACTTTTGATTCGCCTCATACTTGAGCCCATAATCCACTGTACCCTTCAGGTACATTAGAACATGCTTTACAGCAATCAGATGAACACTCCTCGGATCTGTCAAGAACTGACTCAATGTGCTCACCACAAAGCAAATATCTGGTCTAGTGTTCATCAGGTACATCAAGGACCCAATAATCTGACGATACATAGAGACATCAAACGGCTCAGATGAAGCATTACATAGAAGCTTCAGATTCGATGCCATAGGTGTGGCCATGGCCTTGCAATCCATCATCCCGAATATCTTCAGGATATGTACTGTGTACTTCCCTTGACCAAGGAATATCCCACCTGTACTCTGCCACACCTCCATACCTAGGAAATAATGCATCATTCCCAAGTCTTTCATATCGAACTCGGCAGCAAGCTTTCTCTTAGTATCTGCAATCAATCTGTCATCTCCTGTTACAAATAATTCATTTACATACAGGAGTAGAATCACAAGATTCCCTTCCTCAACCTTGTAGTAAAGGTTGGAATCCGCTTTACTCTTGGTAAAGCCCAAACTAGATAGGAAACTTTCCATCCTGCCATACCAAGTTCTAGGAGCTTGCTTCAAGCCATACAAGGCTTTCTTCAAGCTGCAAACATACGACTCCCTGTCATGTATTTCGAAACCGAGTGGATGCTCCACATATACTTCCTCTTCAACTACACCATTCAAGAAAGCAGTCTTGACATCCATCTGGTGTATTTCCATTTCATCACTTCATCCAGGGAAAGTATTTTTCTAATGGAAGTATACCTGGCTACAGGTGCAAAAGTTTCTTCATAATCTATTCCCTCCTTCTGAGAGAAGCCACAAGCTACGAATCTTGCTTTGTATTTCTCTACACTGCCATCTGCAGCATGCTTGATTTAGTAGATCCATTTAGAAGTCACAACAGACTTCTCGTTAGGTCTTGGTACAACATCCCAAACATCATTCTTCATTATTTATTGGTATTCCTCAACCATGGCATCCTTCCATTCTTTTTTTTATGCTGCTTCTTCATAACTGGAAGGTTCTTTGTTCATAATGTCACAGAGTAAAGCAACATAGCTGGTATGTGATCTGGTTCTCTTCTTTGCTCTGTGTTCTTCTTCTGGAATGCCAAATATTTCTGCATCTTGAATGAGCTCTCTAGCCCATGTAGGTTTCCTCTTGTGAGAGTTATCCTCACGGGGTGGATCTACAGGTTCTTGCGGATCTTCAAACTCATGAACAACTTCTGGAATTGCTTCAGTCATGGTAGTGTCTTGAAATCTAGTTTCCTTAGGTTCTTCATAAACTTCAATAGGTGCCTTCCTTGATTTGATGAATGCTGAGTTTTCATCAAATGTCACATCCCTGCTGACATCAATCTTCTTGAACCCTGGAAAGTATATTCTGTAAGCCTTCGAGCTTTCACTATAACCCACAAAGATACCCTTCTTTCCTGAAGGATCTAGTTTAGTCCTCTTTTCCTTTGGGACATGAGTGTATACTAGACAACCAAATATTCTGAGATGGCTGACTTCAGGTTTCTTACCAGAAAAGACCTCTTCTGGTGTCTTTTTGTACTATATCTTGTGGGGTGTTCTGTTCTGCACATATACAGCTGTTCTAGCTGCTTCTGCCCATAGATGCATAGGTAGATCCTAGTCATGCAACATTTCCCTTGTTGCTCCCATAATTTTTTTGTTCTTCCTTTCTTCAACTCCATTTTGTTGAGGATTATAAGGATCAGTCAACTCCCTCTTAATCCCTAAATCACTACAAAGCTTCTTGAAGTCACCTGGGGTGAATTCTCCACCATTGTCGGATCTGAATGTTTTGATCTTCTTGTCAGTTTGATTCTCCATCAAGGCTTTGAATTCCTTGAATTTATCAAACACCTCATCTTTGTTCTTCAAGAAGTATACCCAAGTCTTCGTGGAGAAGTCATCAATAAATGAGACATAGTAAACATACCCACTCAGAGAACTAGACGACATAGGACCACATACATCTGAGTGGATGATTTCCAGGATGTCTTTTGTCTTGCTTTCACTGCTTGGGAAAGCCTTCTTAATGTTCTTACCTTTTGCACATCCTTTGCAAACACCTTCATGTTTGGTCTTGATTTCAGGAAGACCCTCTACAGCCTTGCTTGCAATTGGAAATGCCCTATAGTGAATATGAGCAATTCTTCTATGCCAAAGTTCACTTGGCTCCATGGATTCAGGTACCATGGCATGCTCAGATTGTCCCTTCAATTTATACAAACCTCCCTCTTGCTCTCCAATCACTACTGCATCATCTATGTTCTTTCCCTTTGGCCACATTAGGACTTGGCCATCCACAAATGCAACCCTCATACCTTTTTCATCCAATGCAGAGATAGAGAGTAAGTTCTTCTTGAGCCCAGGTACATAAAGGACTTCTTTCATCTTCAAAGATTTTCCAAAATCTAGGTTGTAGGAGGATTCACCACTTACTTTGATTGGGTATCGATAATCATCCCCAAGTTTCACCTTATGGGTTGATTCATGTTCAGATAGATTCACAAAAGATTCCTTAAACCCAGTCATGTGTTTGGAAGCCCCACTGTCAATCAACCAATCATTACAACCATGGGAGATAGTACCTATGAGAGCAGAAATTAGAACATATTCTTCTTCACATGATGAGTCATCATCACTATCACTTTCTGCCCTAGCCTTCTTCTTTGGGGGTTCATCATCTTCGGCAGCATGAGCATGATATCTTCTTTTGTTATTCTTCTTCTTCTTATTGAAGTTGTTGTTGTTGTATTTCTTCTTCTTGGGACAATCTGAAGCAAAGTGTCCCTTTTCATTGCAATTGAATCATCTTAGATCTTTCTTATCTTTATGATAATGGTGGTGTGAGAATCTTCTGTTATGAGATGATTCCTTCTTGGAATTGCCTTTCCTAGCATGTGTTGTGAGAGATTGATCTTCATTTCCCATCTTTTCTTCTCGGGCCAAAAGCCTAGCTTCTTCTTGAGAGCATTCTTCCGACAATCTATTGAAGGAGATCAACTTCTTCCTTGCACAAATTCATTGAATAAAGGAATCCCATGACCTGGGTAGCCCATTTAGAGTGGTCATCACCACTTCACCATTCTCCACCATTTCGTCCACTGCTTCTAGTTGTTCCTTGATCTAGGAGACCCTTGAAAAATAAGATTGAATGGTTTCTCCATTCTGAAACTTTACTCCTTTCAATTGGTTTCGCAGGGTCATCTTCCGATTTATGTTCTTCCCTTCAAATAGCTTGGTTAAGGAGTCAAACATCTCCTTGGGTGTCTTTAGAGAAGACACATGGAGTATGAGATGGTCTTTGATAGAATCAACAATGATTCTCTTTGCCTTGACCAAGTTTTTCTTATGCAATACCTTAGCCTCTTCATCCTCTGGGATATGGATGTCTTCTTTTACATATGAGTCCAACTCATTCTCTTCCAGGATTAACCCAATCCTATACTTCCAAGCTCAGAAGTTATTAGCTCCTTCAAGCTTATCCTCAATCTTGGTGTGGTGAGACATCTTAAAGAGTACTTCAAATGGAAATAGAAAAGATTTAGGTCTTAACACTTGAAATGCTGAAAACTGGATCTGGTCCCAGATTAGGGTTTGTCGAAAAAACCCTAAAAATTCAAAATGTGAATTTCAATTTTCTGAAAGGATAGAAAGATGCGCCTTGATGAGCTGATCAGCCTGGTGTATTCAGAATTTGAGATCAGCAAAGCTTTACCCTTCATATTTGCCTTTTTGTCCTCCCGGGTTCACTTGGGAGAGCCTTGAATTAGGGTTTGAGTTTACCAGAGTTCTACCCAGCCAAAAATCTCGATCCAAAGCTCTGAACTTTGATTTTTGCAAGGCGCTTCCAACTATGTCTTCAGATTTCAGAAATGTCTATGTTTTAGGAAACCCTAATTTTTAGGGCCAAATCTGAAACTGCTCAAAATTGAATTCTGATTGGACACATAGATTCTTCTTGATGAGTAGAGTCAATCTACTATACTATTTTTCCAAAATCTGTGGAGAGAAACCCAATAAACAAGAAACTCAAGTTTCTGTCACTGCAAAATGTCTTCTTCTCAGGTTAGCTCTGATACCATGTTAAATTTTGAGCATTAATTCACAATACTCTAGGATCTTCACTGAGAGAATAACATATACAGTATATCAATGCATAACAATCACAATAAGCATGACAAGCATCACAAGAATCAAAAGCATGAGAGACAAGAGACACAGAGTTTCCGTGGGGAAAACCCTAAGGTGAAAAACCCCACAACTTCCTCAGAGATAGAGAGAACAATGGCTCAACCAAAGTACAACCAAAATACACTTGAGATAGTCTCCTAGAAGCAGATGATCCTCCTCTTCACTAGGGCGCCACTTTCTGAGTGAGAGAGAGATGACTTTCTGAATGATCTAAATAGAGATCTCGTGATCTCTATTTATACTAACCTGTTTTCCCAATGACCTTATGGGGCCAACTTGTCTAGCTAGGTACATCCACAATATAATATATATATATATTTCAGGGCCGACCCCACACATGGTGGTCTAATAACCCATCGGCAAGTACACACACTTGCGACACTTATCAATCCACACGACGACACTTCCTTATAGAGGAATAACACATCTCTAATAAGAGTACAATAAATATATATGAAATACATAGATGAAATACATTCCGAAGTTGCATATACATCAACATATTTCGGCTTGACTCGTCGAGTCCTGCCGAAACGCAAAGTTTGAAAAGAAACAAGTCAAAAGGTGTGACATTTCATCGTACTTGACTGAGTTCAGCTAGTCGTTTTGGCTCGACTGGGAGAGTTTCGCCGAAACAAAGACACTTCAAAACTTCACAAAATAGGGCCGACCGTTTCGGCTCAACTGGTTGAGTTTAGCCGACCGTTTCGGCTGAAAAAACTGAGTTTTACTTAGGCAGAAAAAACTTTCTTTACTCGATCTTTTGAAAAATGAACTAAGTATGAAAAAGGCTTTCTAGAAAAAACTTAACTTCTAAAAACTCTCTTAAGATAACAGGAGGGGCCCCATTATTTTCAATAAATTTGGGGATCAGGTTGTAGCAACAACATAGAGCTAGCTAGAATAGGAAATGGTGGATGGTTAGGCCGATCAATAGTATTGGTAAGTCGGTCGAGTAATATTAGAAGAGATGATGAAGTAGGATTAAGAGGAAGGATGAGTATGTGTAGAGGAGATGATGAAGGAGTTGATGGAGGTGGAGGAGGAGGATGTCGAGGCCAAGGACAAGTCGAACCCCTTGATTTGCCAACAATGTAGCCATCCTATCTTCTACGTCTTATCGGTGCCTCTCGCCTGGCCTGCATCGAAGTCCAGGTCTAGATAAATGGGGCACATCAAGTTGATCATCTAGTTCCATATATTCCTCATCCTATGCTAGAGGAGGTGGAACATCGCCATCAAATGTCCCGACATCTATAAAATATATAGTACACAATAATAATTAGACAATTTCATTAAACATGAATTTAATATAACAATTTAAAATTGATTAAGTATAAAAAGAATAAAACGCAACTGGATTAATTCATACATAATGTTAAATTTACCTCTATCATCTGACAGCTCGTCCTGAGTGAATAATATGTTGGGACACCTTATCCAATCCAAGCTCACGTATGTATATGCAACCATGTCTAATCAAGGTGGGTCCTCGATGCCCAGCATCTCGAGCACCTCTGTGGTGATCTTGGCTGGAAAGCCCGGCTACCCCTTTTTGGGCATCATATCTCCCCACATGTGAATACACACATATGTCATCAACCTAGGAGGGTGTCGATCAAGATATGGCCTACTGGAAGAAAATATCTCAGAAAATAGAAAAAAACAGCTATGAATTGAAAGGGAGGTTTTCCCTCTTTCCAAGACACACATGACATCGACTAAGAGCATAAAAAAATTGTCGTAAAAAAATAGCAGCCTACCTAATGCATCTAGATGCATGCACTAAAGAATCACCATACTATAATAGAGGGAAGCTAACATGCTTCCCATCACTGGTGATATGTGCGATGGTCATCACCAACAAAGAGAGGCACCTCACATGCTCTCTACCAAAAGAAGCAATGGAAATCTTCCCACCACCGACCTAAAATTGAGCAGGGTCGACAATTTTAGTATCAACATATCCCTGAACGTAGACTAGTTGAGTCGATGCTATAGCTCTAGTTGGGACCTCAGGGAACTGAGTAAAGTCATCACCTCTCTTAGAGATCCCAATGATAAAATATATGTCCTCCTCGGTGGGTCAGAACCACTGATCATGACCAACTTGAAATGCCTGCCTATGATGATCCTAGTGTGCGATCAACTAGGTGAGGAATGTATTGTTCCCCTTGAGTGGTTTCACCTCCTCATTGAACTTGAGGAGGCCAGAAAATCTCAAGAGGGGTCTCGTTTTTGGAGTAATGTGACGATGGTATAAATACCTCTCCCTCTCCCTATCCTCCCACTCTCTCCAGAAGTTATACTAGTCAACTTGTGCTTCCTATTGCTGCCTGGTCTCACGACGTTCACGTCTCTGTTTCACATGTAACATCAATTAGTCTCATCAAAATACATATAAAATTATTATATGAGAATTATATGTACTAAAATCAAAATTTGATTTTTTTGCAAAAAATGACTCACTGTGTGACAATATAAACTAATGCACCATAAATGATGCACTTTTACTTTTTAAACACCATCTTCGGTGCGCTAAACTAACACAATGCACTACTGATATATTTCTATAAATTTAAATTTTATTTTCAAGTCAGTGTACTATAATACACATGCACCGGTTCATTTTCAAATTTGTGTTCACAGTGCACCTATGGCACATCATAGAACAGAACAATGGATCATTGACATGCTCTAGGAGCACCATTGAGTTATGATTTTTTATGGTACAATAAATTTTTAATGTGTAGGAATTGGTGATTTGCTAACACGTAATCGCATCGTAACCGGTACCCTTACTTTATCTAAAAGAACCGCAGTTTATTTCATTTTATAATTGATAAGGAATGTGTCAGCATCGTTCTTACAACACGTCGTAGCAATAAATATTGGTGTGCTGGCGTCAAATAGGAGCATCGTTGAATTATGATTTTTTAGTTCTTGTGAAATTTTTAAATTCCATTTGTCAGAGTGTTTATACCTTGTCAACGCATCGTTTTATGTATGTTGACGTGATGTAAAATCACCGTGATTTATTTAATTTATGGTTTATGGGGAATGTGTTCACAGTGCTCCTATAAAACGCCATAGCACCGAGCACTGATCCGCTGATATGCACTAGACGCGTCGTATACTTTGGTTTTTCATTTTTTCTTGTTAATATTTACCAGTGCGTTTATTACACATAAGTGCGCTGTAATGCAAGCACTGATGTGCTCACATTCACTAGACACACAGTATACTTTGGTTTTTCAATTTTTCTTCTTAATATTTATCGATGTGTTCGGTACATGTAAGAGAACTGTAATGTCGGTGCACTTATGTGTAATGAATGTACTGATTATTAGTTTATAATTTTAAAATATAGTTTATGTTATGGTGGTACATTACGAAAGTGTAGTGCACAGGTTATGCAGTCTGTTTGAGTCATTCGGCTTGCATCACAAGCAGTGCACCCTGTAACAATTTATAGAGTGAACCAAGTTCCGGTGCGATCCCAACGGCTTGAACGTACCACGGATTTTTTTTTTTAAATGATAAAAAAAATGGCAAATTATCAATTAATTTCAAAAATTAATATGCTAAAAAATTAAATTATCAAGTAAGAATTAATTTACTTGTTGAACTGTGCATCAGGGAGGAATCCTTGATATGTATGGGGAATTTGAATTTTTTCCCATCGTTTGATGAAATTCAAACTCAAGTTAGTAGCCAATAAGAACATGCAATGTGTCAAGAATAGGTGGAATGAACACAGGTGGCAAGGAATCTAGGTGGGTTATGAATGGCATTGGTGCATATGGATCAGATGCATTGTAGAGGGGTAAAAATGAGTTTGACAGTGTGGTAATATTTTTTATAGAACCTTGTTTCGGTGCAACCGACAGTGGGACTCACTGGTGTGGTGTACTTAAACCGCACCACCTTCAGGTTTTTAAATTAAATTTAACGTTTTTTAATTTTTTATTTGTTAACAAATACAAACTTGTGCATTAGGTGATATTACATGCACCAGTGCATTTAAGAGTAATTAATGACCCACATTTAGCATTTTAAATAAAATATAACTTGTTTTTTAATAAAATAACATGTGAATTCATTTATATTGGAAGCATCGGGACGTGGGTTATTATGCAACGCATCGGATCGTGGTTTTTTAGATAACGCAATATTTTTTTATTTTTTAATAAATTATAATACAATGCATTCTTCGAAACATAATACACCGGTGCGTTAGGTTTCCCCAGACACATTGCAACGACTATTTTTTAATAAAATATAGTACAATGAATTATTTGAAACATAATGCACCAGTGCATTACGTTTCCAAAAATGCACTGCAATGGTTTTAGAAAATTTCCACACATCTCACAAAAATTATTATTTTTTCACTGATTTTTTTTGGGTGCGGAATGGTTTTTTGGCAGTCCCAGTGCGTGTTGTTTAGAGATGCATCGGTGTGTGTTTTTTAGAAACACACTGAAGAAAAAACATTTGCTACAACCTCTAGTCGTGTTCCTTCGCTAATGACCTCCGCTATAAACAAATATTTGATCTCTTTAGAGAGGATATTCCACTATAACCTCCACTTAAGGGCCTTTTCCTTGTAGTGTTTATAACATATAATCTCAAAATTAAAGGAAATAATCCCTATCCTATCATCCCTCATATAAGCAAGTCTCTCCTCGATTGAGAGCATGGCTATGACTAGGTACCTAGTGTACAAGAACAAGATAAACATGGGAAACAATAGGCTTCCAAATATTGCTTTTTACTCTAGTCAAAACCATCTACAACTTAAGCGAGGTTGGCATAAAGGTGCCAAGTCATGGCTAAATCATTGGGGAGTCAAGGACGAGTTCACTCTATATAATAGTGATAATATTAAATGTATTGTCACATCTAAATTGAAGAAGAAGATGTGATGTGATAAAGAGTTATAGGATAAGATAAAATTAAGATATTATAAGGAAGTGATCAACCCTAATCTGTAAGATTAAAAGTATCTCTATGTTTTAGGTAGTGTAAAGAAGAAAATTAACGTTGCTAAAATAAGAACAAAATCTCACGAGATCCATAGTGAAACAAGGTTCTAGACAATTCCTAAAACGCCATGGGATGAAAAAAATCCATCTTTGTGACACACAGAGGGTTGAAGATCAAAATCACATTCTCATAGAATGTCCCATGTACACCCACATTAGAACACAATTTCAAAATATTTGTTACAGTACTAAACTTCCTAGTTTTTTAACTCATCACAATTATGGGGATTTAAGAATGATTCTCTTAAAGTTTTTCGAGCATAGAAATAAAATTCTAAAGAAAACAAAGTGACCCCTTACTTTTCTGAGGTCCAATAGACCAAAGTTCATCTCAATGGATGTTAAGAACTATCATCATCGTCATCATCATCATCAATTTCCATCTATCCCCTCCTTAATGTTATGTTTATGTTTTATTTAATTAATTTAATAAATTCAATGGTAGGGTAGGTTTTATATTAAAATTTTAGTTTTTACTTGTTCAATTTAAATAAATGGTATCACTAAATATTTTAATAGATTTTTTTATCTCGAGATAACTAAAAACAATTATACAAAAGATCAAGATATTACTACATAATAAGAATAAGAAGAAGAAGAATAAAGAAGAAGAAGAAGAAATAAACCTACAACACTTTAAAAAACATCAAGCTTCCAAGCCTAGGAACTATTAAGAGAATAGGGAACACGTGCCCAACCCTTGAATTTTAGCATGAACACAAACTTTATTAAAAGATGACAATTTATATAATATCCCCCATGTTTTTATTTTGACTATTGACTAAGTACAAATTTGAATGTATGATTAAATGATTAATATATTCTATTATTTTATTTTGAATTTGTGCAAGATAAAAACTTGTCACTTGTCCTCATGGAAGGACAGATACAAAAGACAGTTTTTGAGATTATTAATTAAATGTTGGAGTAGTTGGAGTGTCTGTGTTAGAATTTGATGAACCATGACCCCATAGGTGGGGAACATAGTCATGTTTCTTAGAGGTTGGAAAGACATGTGTCTAGATGCAGTTTCCTTGAACCAACTCCTAAAATCTAGGAGGTAATCCAAGGCCATTGAAGTTGCAAGGGAAGGTTGGGCCTTGCTTAATACCTAAGAAAAATTTTATTTATAATCATGAGTGTGAGAATAGGACGCTTTCTTTTATGGAGGAGAAATCTGTTGTGTGAGCACTATTATATGTTAGACAATTTATAAAAAGTGAGATATTTGCTTAAGTTAAGCAAGAGGTTGTTATACACTTCAGAGTGTGGACATATTGTTTTGCATAGTTGTTGCAGCTAGAGAACAGTGGTGTCATGGTTCATGATAGGGGGTGACTACTAAGCAAGCAGATAGGTGGTTCAAGAATTTATGGTTGGGTGGAACATGGTCGTTCCAACTATGTTAAATCCTACAACTCTTGGAGATCATATATGTGGTTTAAACTAATTTAATTATTATGCAATTTAAATGTTCAAGTTATTTGTATTATGCACGTTAACTATTCAAGCTACATGTTTTGATAATACAATCCTACATTATATTTCATTTTTTTCCTATCTATTATATTAGTTTTAGTTTATGTTTATTAGTTCATAATGCTACTCTAAGAAGACCTCATTTTCCTATAGATGCATATAGATAAATATTTTACATTGTATATTACTTATGTAATATTTGTTTAATCTAGGAAGTACTTCGTTATTATTATGTTAAGATTTAAAATGATATGGGCTAATTGTTTAGCTTCAAGCTTCTATAATAGTATAGAAAAGTATGATAAACCTTCATAAGTTAAACATACAAATGCGAAAAAGTAAGCTAGTCCGATAGGCTTGTATAATTTACAAACAAAAATATTATTCACCGAGCTCATCGATCTTGTATTAAGACACAAGATTATTCCTGCAAGCCGATAATAAAACACAACAAGAAAATCATCTAACACTCGTACAAATGAGGGTTACAAAACAAGCAAGTTGTTAGGAACCCATGTCAACCCTTCTATTTACTTTGTTAGTATATTGTTGTTGGACGCATATGCTTTGTAAGTCGTCCCGTAGTATTTGTTGATCCATAGTTTGTCTTATTGTTGTTGGACGCATATGCTTTGTAAGTCGTCCTGTAGTAATTGTCGATCAATATTTTGTATTGGCCCATGGTTTGTATTGACACATGGTATTGACCCATGGTATTGGTGCCTGGACTTAGTATATAAGTTTGTGTTGAGACCAATGAAGGCACCGTGAATTTATTTGTATTGAGCTTGCTCAAAGGAGGTTGCCCCCTCGAAGTGGCCTGCGATCAATATAAAAGTGATTCTGAGTTTTGTTATTTATACTATTTCATGTGTTTTCATTAATTAATTATTGCAGGTTCTTCACATTTGGTATTAGAGCACTTTCTTGGGCTCGTTGAGTGGAATTTATGCCAAAAAAAAAATTGCATCTATTGCAAGTTCGGATCTGGGAATAATCCCTATCCGCTTAACTGTGGGAAGTACTTGGGCATAATCCCTAAAACTCATTGTGAGGAGTACCAAAGGAACCCCAAAGTAGCTAATCCATTGAGAGGACCTACCAGCAAAAAGGGAAACGACCCCTACCTGATTAACTAGTTCCCACCCATGAGGTAAACCAAGAACGGTCGTTTGTGGCAAAGCAGTTATCAGTTTTACCTAAGTCGTGGAGTGAGGGGTACTGCCCCAATACGCAAGCCGTCAGACAGCATTGGTGGCCGAGTGAAACCCCTAAACTGTTAGGAAGCCGCACATGCCTGGGGTCCATATCTATTTTCAGCTGAACTGTTGTTGATCACTGTCGCGTTGTTTCAGATCCATTTTGAAAGTTGTTCCAGATCCAACCATTTCAAATCTATTTCAAATCCAGCCGTTTTCGATCCATTTGGCATCGTTTCAGATCCCTCTGTTTATGATCACGTCGTTGCAGATCTATTTATTCCATATCCCTTATGCATCGTAGCCGCTCCATTCTAAGAAAAAAAAAGTATAAAATTCAGTTTTTTGGCCATATCTCCCTTTTTTTCACTTTGTTTCCCTTGAAACTTCCCTGACACCCCTATCATCCCATTCTGTATATTTCATTCCTGAGGACCCTATCCCAACTTCCACTTCCCAAAGCCAGAAATCCCACATTTGTCTATTTTTAGGGTTTGCCATAACTCCTTCGATTTTCACCCAATCGCTCTCAAATTTCACCATAAAGTTCATTTCCTAATTCTGCTTCTTTGTCCCTTTCTGCCAAATTTTCTCATTCTTTCACCCCGCTTCTAAAATCCCCATTTTATGCTTCCCTGCCCATCAGAAAGTGTCCAAAACCTAGTCAAACCCCAATTACCCCTCCGAGTTTTTCCCAAATCCAAATTTCCCTTTACTAAATAAGCTTTTGTTTGTATTTTTCTATCCATTCCCCCCCCCCCCAAAAAAAAAAAGGAAGAGTATAAAATTTAGTTTTTTGGCCATATCTCCCTTGTTTTCACTCTGTTTCCCTTGAAACTTCCCTGACACCCTTGTCATTCCATTATGCATATTTCATTCCTGAGGACCCTATCCCAAATTCCACTTCCCAAAGCCAGAAATCTCACATTTGTCTATTTTTAGGGTTTGCCATAACTTCTTCGATTTTCACCCAATCGCCCTCAAATTTCACCACAGAGTTCCTTTCCTAATTTTGCTTCTTTGTCCCTCTCTGCCAAATTTTCTCATTCTTTCACCCCGCTTCTAAAATCCCCATTTTTTGCTTCCCTGTCCATCAGAAAGTGTCCAAAACTTAGTCAAACCCCAATTACCCCTCCAAGTTTTTCCCAAATCCAAATTTCCCTTTACTAAATAAGCTTTTGTTTGTGTTTTTCTATCCATTCCCAAAAAAAAGAGTATAAAATTCAGTTTTTGGGCCATATCTCCCTTGTTTTCACTTCATTTCCCTTGAAACTTCCCTGACACCCCTGTCATCCCATTCTGCATATTTCATTCCTAAGGACCCTATCCCAAATTCCACTTCCCAAAGCCAGAAATATCACATTTGTCTATTTTTAGGGTTTACCATAACTCCTTCGATTTTCACCCAATCGCCCTCAAATTTCACCATAGAGTTCCTTTCCTAATTCTGCTTCTTTGTCCCTCTCTGCCAAATTTTCTCATTCTTTTACCCCGCTTCTAAAATCCCCATTTTTTGCTTCCCTGTCCATCAGAAAGTGTCCAAAACCTAGTCAAACCCCAATTACCCCTCCAAGTTTTTACCAAATCCAAATTTCCCTTTACTAAATAAGCTTTCGTTTGTGTTTTTCTATCCATTCCCAAATATATATATATATATCGGTTATGGTTGTCACCCGCGTAGGAGCAAAAACCATGGAGGAAGCACTTGCAGCCATCCAAACCAAACTCCAAGATCTTGATGAAAAATTTCTCAACCTCCATCTTCAGCATTCATCCATGAACAATAACCGACAGCAAGAATCTTTTGCAGCCAATGGGTTCTCTTCTTCCAGCAATTTTCGTGGTCTGAAGCTTGAATTTCCTCGCTTCAATGGTACTGATCCGACTGGATGGATCTATCGTGCAGAATAGTATTTCAGTCTGCATAATACTTTTGATGTCCAAAAAGTTCCACTTGCATCCTTTTATTTGGAACAGGAAGCCCTTCAATGGTACTGTTGGTACATCAAGGCTCATGACGAGCCAAAATGGACAGATTTTTTCCAACTCCTTTTGCAAAGATTTGGTCCTAGTGCTTTTGATAACTTCACCGGAGCACTCACTAAACTTCATCAAAGTGGCATTGTGAGAGAGTATCAGACAAAATTTGAGAAACTAGCCAATCGCATAGAAGGATTGTCTGATGAATTCTACAGGAGTTGTTTTATCAGTGGTCTTAAGGATGAAATCCGGTTAGAGGTTAAAATGTTTTGTCCCAACACAATGATGGAATTCCTAGGGTTGGATAAGTTGGCAGAAGACAAGATTGCAGCCCAACAGCGCTCAAAACCCACTTTTGTTCCCTTTCGAAATATGGGTTCTCAACGACCTCCCATCCTAGTAGCTCTTCGACCAACTCCTATCAAGCATCTGTTTGGAACAGAGATGCAGGCACGCAAAGAAAAAGGGCTTTGTTATAATTGTGATGATAAATTCACTCGGGGACATAGATGTGTTCAACAAAAGCTCTATCTCTTGGATATAGATTCTCCGCCTGCCTCTAAAATTGGTGAAGAATCTTCAGATACAATGGATGATCAGGTCGACATTCAGGAGCCGCCTATTGACCCCCCATCTCAGGATGAACAACCAGATATATCTCTCCATGCTTTGTCTGGCGTCACCACCCCCCAAACAATGCGGGTCAGAGGTTACTTCAAGAAGCTTCCTCTTATAATACTCATTGATTCTGGTAGCACTCATAACTTTATTGACCCTCGGATCGCCAAACATGTTGATTGTTTTGTCCATCCTTGCTCCAACTTTGAAGTCATGGTTGCTAATGGGGGCACCTTACCTTGCAAGGGGAAGTGTCACAATGTGCGTATCTCTCTGGAAGATTATAACCTATGCTCTTACATGTTTGCATTGTCCCTAGGTGGATGTGATGTGGTTTTAGGCGTTCAATGGTTACGCACACTTGGCCCCATCTTATGGGATTTTGCTGAACTTTGGATGCAGTTTTCAATCAATGGGAAAAAACACAAATTTAAGGGCTTACAACAAGGGTCTCTCCGCATCATCAGTTCACGTCGACTGGAAAAGATCATTAAGAATAATGCACATGGTGTCATCGCTCAACTCCATTCCATTCAAATGCACCCACCAATGGTCTCCCCTACATCCTTGGATAGATTTGCAGGTATCCTTGCTAAACCAATGGGCTTGTCGCCTTTAAGAGACCTTTCCGGTAAGAATTTCGCTGCATCTACATCTCAGCAGGAAATGCTGGCTATTTTGCATGTAGTACAGAAGTGGAAACCATACCTATTAGGGAATTATTTCTGCATCAAGACTGATTTCCAGAGTATGGAAAATTTCCTGGAACAATGGGTCTCCTCCCCAGCACACCTGAAAAGGGTTATCCAACTCATGGGTATGCCTATGCGATCACTTACAAGAAGGGTAAGGAAAATATGGTGGCAGATGCTCCTTCTCGCGCATTTGATGACCCAGTTTCTCTTACAGTTATTTCTCCATTAGTTCCAAATTGGTTGCAATCTGTTCAATAGGGCTATCTCTTATATGAACTCCATGCTTATTCATCAGCGGGGCACTCTGGGTTCCTCAAAATGTATGATCGAGAACAATGTAACTTCTTTTGGAAGGGACTGAAAATGACAATTCAACAGATGGTGGATGACTGTGATACTTGCCAGGTCAACAAGGGTGAAACGACACTCCTTTTGGGACTGCTCGAACCCTTTCCCATCCCTACATAGATTTGGACAACCATTTCTATGGATTTGCTAGAAGCGCTCCAATGGTATAATACCACATCTAAAAGGACATCATATGAAGCCGTCTATGGATAGGCACCGCCAGTTCTTCTGACATACACCTTCAGCAACTCCCTAGTTCAAGCAATTGACTCAGTTCTTCGAAACCACGATCAGATTCTTATCATTCTGTAGGACAACCTTCACATGGAAATAATTCGACTGAAACAACAAGCCGATCAGCACCGTTCTAAGCGCACTTTTCACGCAGCTGATATGGATCTTCTTTGTCTACAACCTTCCATGCCACCCTCCCTGAAACTCAAAAGGCATCAGTCGTCCGAATTGCAACCCGAGAATTCTACAGGGGAGCCACTCCTTCGAATTCTGCATCAATTTCCACATCTAAAGCTTTGAGGACAAAGCTTGTTCTAAGGGAGAGGGGATGTTAGGAACCCATGTCAACCCTTCTATTTAATTTGTTAGTATATTGTTGTTGGATGCATATCCTTTGTAAGTCGTCCTGTAGTGTTTGTTGATACATAATTTGTCTTATTGTTGTTGGACACATATGCTTTGTAAGTCGTCCCGTAGTAATTGTCGATCAATATTTTATATTGGCCCATGGTTTGTATTGACACATGGTATTGGCCCATGGTTTGTATTGACACATGGTATTGACTCATGGTATTGGCACCTAGACTTAGTATATAAGTTTGTGTTGAGACCAATGAAGGCACCGTGAAGTTATTTGTATTGAGCTTGCTCAAAGGAGGTTGCGCCCTCGAAGTGTCTTGAGATCAATATAAAAGTTATTCTGAGTTCTGTTATTTCTGCTATTTTGAGTGTTTTCATTAATTAATTATTGCAGGTTCTTCGCACAAGTCGTACACGTTTGATACTGTGTGATTTACATACTGAAGCATCTAGGAACCCGTAGGTGTTCATTTACTCATTTGGAGGTACACCAACAGGGAACACACTCTTTGATGACTATCCCATGGTTCATGGGAGGTTAGTGATCCAAAGGATTTCTGGTCTAGTGGTTACACTTCTTGTGGTTCCTGTTCTCATGGGAAGGACGGTCCCATTTTCCTCTCTCGTCCTTGGAATTTTTGGCCTTTACGAGTGATTGGACTCTGCTTGAATTCTAGGGACAGAATCACATGGCATTCACCAGGGATGGCACTTCTCCCAAGTCCCTCGACAAAGAGTCCATTCCCACAAGGTTTAATAACCTTACATCCTCTTCGAAGGACCCATTGCTCTATGATGCTAGCTATACTAGTAGTATCACTCTTGGTGCAAGACCGGAATCTGAATCTGAAACATTTGATCCTATTTTGTGTTCACAAAGAGGTGTTGGTCAGTCTCGAGGAAAAGGTGT
Organism: Larix kaempferi; assembly: GCA_027924585.1. Classification (NCBI taxonomy): domain Eukaryota; kingdom Viridiplantae; phylum Streptophyta; class Pinopsida; order Pinales; family Pinaceae; genus Larix; species Larix kaempferi. The sequence goes on from BSBM01000291.1 coordinate 14,533,673, forward strand.
AAAGGCTAGGCGGTTCAAACATCTAAAGGCTCTGTTATTGCTGCAACATGATCCCCATTATTTTTGCAAAATTGTAATAGGGCCCCTCCTTTTCTCTTAAGAGAGTTTTTTTTAAATTAAGTTTTCTAGAAAGCCTTTTCATACTTAGTTCTTTTTTCCAAAAGGTCAAGCAAAGAATTTTTTTTATGCCTAAGTAAAACTTAGCTTTTTCAGCCGAAACAGTCGACTAAACTGAACCAGTCGAGCCAAAATGGTCGGTTGTGTTTTGTGAAGTTTTCAAGTTTCTTTGTTTCAGAGAAACTCGCCCAGTCGAGCCAAAATGGCTGGATGAACTCAGTCAAGTCCGTCGAAATGGCACTCCTTTTTTACCTGTTTCTTTTCCAAGCTTTATGTTTCGGCGGGACTCGGAGAGTACATCCGAAACGGTCGGTAATCCTCTTTAATTTTCCATTGTTTATTGTTTCGGAAACACTCACTGAACTAATCCGAAACAATCGGCAGATCTCAGTTAAGTGCGTGGAAATACCGGAACATTGTCCCTTTTTCCATCAAACACTTAGTGTTTTTTAGTCATCAAACATTTTTTAAGAGCCGCGATATGTTTCGGAAGAACTCATAGAGTCGACCCGAAACGATCACTGGCAGTCAATAAGACGCGCCGATAAAGGTAGAAAAACCTTTTTCGATACAACACATCGGGGGAACTCGGGAGTCATCGCCGAAACGATCGTGGGTGATATCTTTGTCATGCGAAGACCCGCCAAGGAGCCAAAAATCGGCAGAGTTAAATTTCTTCCGCCAGTGTTGTTCGCAGAGATACACCCAGTCCTGCCAATACACATCCTGTTGACTCATCAAGTTTGTTTGAAGCCATCGGCGGCCTGTTTTCAGCGGCGACAAGGAGTTATTGCATTTACGACGCCAAAAGGAAGCTAGGCCCCATGGCCTTTAACGGTGTTTATTGCTGCCACCAACCATGTTTAATTGACATTAATGGCTCCAACATGTGGAGGATTATATATTAAGTTGGGTTTTTTTCGTCTCGTTTATTGTTTAACCTGGAGAAGAACGTCGTTGTTGCCTCCACCTCTCATTGAGCTTCGGTCACCCATCGCCATTAGATCTTTGAAGCCAGTTATCAACTGACAGATAGGATTCGTTCCTCCTGTCTCTTTTCTACAGTTGGTTGTTAGTTGGTTCTTGTTCCATTTTTTGGCTCATACATGATTGGGGGCTTAACGTTTCCCATTCACGGTTTCCATACACCCTTTGTCACCTACTCCAAGCCTGTAGACGGCCTTACATTCACAATTTAAGTCACCAATCGCGCAGGCGAAGACCTGGAAGCCGTGAGACCAATTGGACTCACGGTGGCTACTCTGTCCATCCGCAAACCCAAGTCTCTCTTTCTCTTCTCAGTAAAAAATAGCCAACCCACACTCCTGAAGGTACCTCCTAGCGCACCACGTCTCGCATTTTGGACCTATTTACCAGCTTGAGACTCAATCCCTAGTACTCCTATCGAGTGTTTTGTTTTGAGTTCGGAAAGCTGTTTGTTTTAGTATTAAAACGGGTGAAAAGGCTAGTTGGTTTGTTTATAGTTTATGCTCATCCGCATGTTGGAAAACAAGCACAAAACTCTCAGTAGCTAATTATCTCATTGATAGATTGATAGGAAAAATGTTTTTTGATGATTATACATTCGTTCTATTGTTGGCCTAAGTATTGGTTAAACAAAAGCATGATTTTTTAACAAGCTTAGTAATATTGTTGTTCAATCCTGCATATCTATTAAGATGAATTTGCTAGTGGATTTGTTGTTTGATGTCTGCTTACACATGGTTTTGTCTTATCAGTTTTTAAACAATGACTAAGAAAGTAGTGAAGAAGCGAAAGTCCAAGATGACTCAACCCGAGTCGGATGTTGAAGTCATGGTGGAAACTAGGTTAGAGACCACATATGAAGATACCAATCCATTTGTGAGGTTTACCCCTGAATTCAAGTGGGGTGATGAATATTAAATGATCCGGGACCAGAATGTACCTGGTACGGTTCTGGAAGAAATGGTTCTATATCAAAACATCAAAAGATCTGGCATCGCAAAAGTAGCTACGCGCCCAAAAACATTTCCTTATGCAGAAGTCATTGGGTGGATTTTATCATGATCTGACCCCACATCAAGGATTATGTCTGATAGCAAGGGAGAATTTATTGCCTCATTCCATCCATTTTACATATCAGATGCTTACAAGTTACCAAATACTCAGGTCCACCTTACCACATCCTAGCTTGAAAGTCTTAACATGGACACCCTCGAGTTCGCAAAGAAATTATTAATAACGGGCAAGCAACTGAGGCAAAAGGAGAGTGGGGAGTATGAAACCCAGATGCTAAGGCCCCCTTTCAGAATCATAGCCCTAACGTTGAGCATAATTTTTGGGAAGGCAGATGGAACCATTTATAAACTAAATTGGATACCTTTGATCCACCATGTGGCCTTCCATATTACAATCTTTAACTGGGCGGACATTATCTCAGCCAGTCTGTCGTCAACCATAGCAGCTGCAAAAGCAGGACTAACCCAGAAAAGGGCGAAATTCTACATGTCCTTGTACCTATTAGATTGCATTTTATCAAGGCATCCTTTCCCTAAGCTGGGATGCATCTGGAACAAGAATGATGTCCCAATTTACACTGCTTACAAGATGTTATGGGCCCATAAATACAAGGGATATTACAAGACTATATGTGAAGACCTCATCATGCCTCTGTACGAGTCAATATTCTTCCAAGAACCAAACTTCCTATCAGAGAATGCTATGCCAGTCATAGAGCGATATGGAGATTACTATTTCTCATAGGATGGCACGTACCTCAGGATGTATGCAGGTTCCAAACCACCATCTTTATTGCCTAACTATGCCACGGATTATGTAGTCCACAAGGAAGCAATGAGGCAAGTCTTCATAGATGGGGTTGGTGACTATTTGCATGATCAGAAGAAAGCTTCGTTCCCACCATTGTCTTTCTACATTGGGGCGTATAAATTCTCCAAGTTTAAAACTGCTGAAGATTTTGTTCAAGAATTGGAAGCTTTCCACTTTGGAGAGAATATTTTTCATTAAAATGATAATTGCAGCAAAGTTGCAAAACATTGTACAACCGTCAAGGTACGTTTTGAATACGCAGATTACTTCGACAAAGATAAAGCATTTTTCAAGAGAGCAAGCAATATGGATGAGCTCAACAAACGCTTTCCTCCCAAGAGCGGGTCTAGTTCTAGCACAGCCGCTCAAGCTTCCAAGCAGGCAGAATTACAAAGGAAGAAGGATGAGGCTGAAGCTCTGACGAAGGAAGAGCAAAGGTTAAAGGAAGAGGTTGAAGTACTAGAGATAAGCAGTAGAAAAAGTTCGGAAGGAACAGGCTGACAGGATGCGGGGTTGAAAGGATCAGAAAAGAAGAGGTCGATAAGTTGTAATAGATGCAAGAGAAGGCAGTTAAGGAAGCATGTGAGTAGCAGAAGAAGAAAGAAGAAGAGGAGAATTCCAAGAAGGTTGTGGAAGTGGGAAGTCCAACCATGCAGACCATGGACATAGACTCATCCCAAGTATCTCAAGAAATAACCACAGGAATCCGCTTCCCTATAGGAGAGCTCCCTCTAATACCTTTTACTCCATCAAAAAAGCACATTGTGGCTCAAATGGACACAATCGTCTTCGACAAGAAAAGAAGATCTATTGTGAGAAATACGAAGAAAAGAATGAAAATGGCCTTCCAACCAGACATCGTCATTAGACATGAAAGCACCGTCGTGCAAGGTACGCAGAGTGACCCCGTTTTCATAGCATCCATCAACGTAGCTGCTGCCCAATCAAGTGAGGACAACGTCAACAAACTGACAAATGAGATCGAGCTGGGAAAACAGAAGGTGCGCAAATTAAATACTAATCTGATAAAGGAGCGAGCAAATGGAGAAAACTAGAAGAAGAAATATGACGCCCTCTTATCAAAGCAAGGAATAATGATTTACGAGTACCAAAATCTATATGAAGAAAAGGAAGCATTGGAAGTACAGTTAATGATACCAGAAGGTGAGAAGAATGACATTGAAACCCGAGTTGCTCAGTTAGAATCTAATCAGGCAGCTACTAACCAACAAGTTGAAGAACTAAAGGTTGGAGTGGAAGAGTTGAATAAGGAAAAGGAGCTGGTGTCATGGGAACTAGAGCTTGCAAGAGGCAGGAAACAGGACCTAACCCCTTTCCATGAGCAAGCCTGTCACATCCTAAAGAAAATATGTCTGTCACAAGAGCTCATTAGAGTAGAAGTTAGCAAGATGAAGGCGATGATTTCGAGAATGAAACAAATTGATGCCGAATCCCTGAGGCTCTGGAAGAAGTGTGTGTGCATCATGGAAGATATCAGAAAACAAACTGAATGGGGGGAAGGGAAATCAGACTTCCCTGGAAATCTACCTATCAAGTCCTTGGCCGATTATTAGTTGGATTCGGGGCTCATTGAATTCTGCTGAAGCTGGGGTATTAAAGCAAATGTGGGGATTCAAAAAACCATCGGGCGGTGTACCGACCTCTACCAAAAGATTCGTGAATCCCATGAGAATTTCCAGATGGTTATTCCTCAGACCATAGAATATTTCCTGGACAAATACCAACACCTCTCAGAGCTGCAGAGCGAGTTGAGCACAGAATTAGACTACATAGGGAAAATAGATGTCCTAACATCAGAAGATATCAAGTGGTTCATTGCGAAAGCTTCCATCCATGCATATTTTCTAGAGGATATTCCCCAGGCCACAGCAGCAGGAGTAAAAGCCATTGGAGCATAAATGCCTAAGCATGAAATATCTTTGAAGATGATGACTCCAGTATGCAGCAACATAATCGTAAGAAAAATGGGCATGTGGTCCAGTTACATAGCTGAGAAGGAAAGACCAGCTGAGTTGGAAAGACCAACCGAGGGAGAAAAGCCACCTGAGAATAAATGCCAGCTGACAGCTAATTTTGACATTGTATGAATAATTAAATATTAAAGACAGCTGGAGGCTTATATATTGTATAAACATCAAAAATAGTTGGAAACTAATTTTGTTTTATATGAGCACTAGAAGACAAACTTTTGGGATTCCCTACGGTTAGGGTATGAGAAGAGACGGTTTTGTAAAGTTATAAATATATGAATAGAATAGAAGAATAGGAATTTTGGCAGGTGAAAGGACTGATTTGTTTTGTACATGAACTACTTTGCTGCATCAATAAAGAGGATCTATTTTCCTGGTAAAAGCTAGCACTGTTTTTTTTGCATGGGGATGTGTTGAATTTCTATTGAATTATTTCTGCACCATTCGTAAATATACTGTGAGATCATTCTTAACTGTTCTGAATTAATTCTTGGTTGTGAATGCTCTCATTTTCTTGTGCAAACAATTATGTGTTAAATGGGTAATGGAATGTTTTAATTACGTCAGAGCTATCTCTGTTATCTTTTATATTCTGATGTAAATTTGCTTATGATATTAGAACAACTATTTGTGAAATTCTTGGGTACATTTCCAGTCTATTACTCATATCTCATATTTGCTCCCTACAGGGATAGATTAATTATTTTAAATAGTTTTAGATCATATTTTTTTCAATTACATGCATTTAGTTAGAGCACTTGCATATCATCTTTAAACATAAAAAAACATAAACAGTGGATCGGGATGCAACCGATGAAAACAAATCTTTAAATCTCATACGGTAGCCGGGTCGTTAACCGGATGGATTCCCCACACCAAACAGTGAGCGGTCTAATTGGGCTTGCTTACCGAGGAGAATCCCTGACTACTGGTGCTGCGAATTTTGGGGCATCAACAGTTTTTGGCACTAGAAGGAGGGCCGCCAGTGTATGGCTGGAAAAGGAAACCCATTTGTTAGAAGAAATTCCTGTGAAGACCCACTTCAAACAGCTATTCCAGAAGATTTCTTGTTGGAACTACATGATCAATAAAATCCCAATTCTGAAGGTGAACATCAAGACCCATTATACGTTGTTCCTTTTGAAGAGGTAGATCATTTTAGAATATATACCCATTCTTATGCCAGGAGTCTTGGGGGGTTAAACGTAACTCTTTGTTACCCAGAAGGCGAATCCATAGGAGAGAGCCACAGTACACCAGAGATTCGGTGCTAGTTGAAAGTTTGGAAGAATTATTGGATCTTTCTTTGCAAGAAATCACAGATCCACTTGATCAATTAAAACCCGATACTCCTCCAGCTCAAGAAGATCCTCATAATCCACTACAGACACCACCTCAAATACAACCACAATTTATGGTTGTGCCTACTTAGAGAACCATGGGAGCACTCAATTTGGCTCCACCTTTGCATGATTTTCCTAAACACCCAAAAAAGGTTTTACCTAAGTATGATCTTGGAAAAGGCATCTCTGCTAAATATCACCTTAAGAGTTTTTATTTGGCTCTGAATCTCCTGAATGTAGAACATGAAGATGTAGTTTGCAAACCTTTTTCATTCACATTTGAGCCTAAGGTTTCTTCTTGGTATTTTAGTTTGCAAGCCAATTCAATAGCTGATTGGGAAGGCTTCAAAAAAAAAATTCTAATAAAATTTGGAAATCAAAAAACCGTTGCAACGCTTATGAAGGAATTGTTGTCTATGAGGATGGAAAAGAAAGAAAAGGTACAAGAATTTAATCAAAGATTTACCACCCTGTTAAATAATTTTAGTGCTACAACAAGACCCGTCGAAGAATCGTTGGTAGAATACTACACTACAGCACTCAATCCACCCATAGCCATGTTTGTTAAACGAACAAAGAAGCTTACCTTGGTATAAAACTTTGAAGAAGCCAAGAAAGTAGAAGTTGAAGCAGATAGTATCGCTAAACACTCTCTCGATATGGAAGCGAAACCAACAACCAATTAAAATCCTTTGTTGTTATTGTTAATTTTTTTATAATTTCATTCAATATTATCTAGGATCACTAAGAGAATAACAAGCACAACATAACAATCACAAGAGACAATGGACACAAAGTATTTCACCGGGGAAAACCAAGAAGGTGAAAAACCCTGCAACTTCCTCAGAGATAGAATAAGCCTCAATACAAAGATCATAAAGATCAATCCCCAAAAGATAGATGTCTCCAGTAGCTACTCCTCCTCCACTTGTGCACACTCCTCCCTCTCAACTATGCGAGTTGGATGAGTGAGTGAATGAGTCAAATGAGAGATACACACTCTCTATTTATACAACAACTTAACCTCCCTTTAACCCTAACTGGGCTGACTTCCTAAGGAATCCTAATAACCCATCCACATGACTCATACAGGGCCGACCCCACACAGGTGGTCTAATAACCCATCAAATATAAGCTACAACAATTACAATGTAACTTGCGACACTTGCAAATACAAATGACGACACTTCCAATCGGAGGAATAATACATCTCCATTGGGGATACAACAAAATACAAATGTAATATACAAGTGAATATCTTCCGAAGTTACAAATACATCAACACTCCCTCTTAATTAGGAAGGTATTATCTTGACACAGGTCATAAATACATATAAGAACAAGTCTTCAATTCTGGAGATGGATCATCGTCACTGGATCACGGAGCATCATCGTCACTGTTGGTGTACTCGTCATCTCGATCACTGGGGCTATCTCTCAATTCTTCTCTTCATAGGAAGTTCTACAGAGCCATCCCTTTTGCATGTTGGATGTAGGCCTCGCCTCCTGTAGGTCTTCATCATATCTACGAGCTGGACATCCTGTGGAATCCTCAGGGCTGATTACGTGCGTCAAGAAAACCTCGAAAGAGCATCCCGGGACTGATTACGAGCTTACTGCTCAACCTATCGGATCTCCCAGGACTTTTGCATGTGACCTCCACAAAACCTTAAAAGAGTGTCTTGCGACCTGCAATATCTCTAAAGATCATCGAGGACTTATTACGAGCTTACTACTCAACCTATCGGATCTCCGGGACTGATTACATGTGGTCTCCACAAAACCTTAAAAGAGTGTCTTGTGACCTGCAAGATCTCTAAAGAGCATCCCAGGACTGATTACGAGCTTACTGCTCAACCTATCGGATCTTCAGGACTGATTTCATGTGGTCTAGAAAAACCTTAAAAGAGTGTCTTGTGACCTTCAAGATCTCTAAAGAGCATCCCAGATCTGATTACAAGGTTACTGCTCAACCTATCGGATCTCCAGGACTGATTACATGCTTCTATACAACCTGTCCATGGCCACGGAGTATCATCCTGATACTCATGATCAACCTAATTATCCTCACACGGAGCATCATCCAAATGCTCATGATCATACTGATCATCATCATACAGTGCATCGTCCTGATGCACATCATCATCACATGATCGTCCTGATCATCATCATATCATCATCACATGATCATATTGATCATCATCATAGCATCATCCTGATGCATATCATCATCACATGATCATCACCATACAGAACATCATCTAGAGAATCATCATGATGTTCATCACACAGCACTTACATCCACATCCATGGGAAGGATCCTCCTACCACCATCCTTGGAATGGCTTCTACAAATGTGTCCCATCACTTCCTCCTCGAAGTATATTCTATCTGAAAAACACCAAGCCTCTCTCTGAAGTACTCGAACTTCACTCTGGCTAGTGGTTTGGTAAAAACATCTGCAATTTGCTCATTCGTCGCAACATACTGGAGCTTCATTGCTCCTCTCTGCACCATATCCCTGATATAGTGATACTTGATATTGATGTGCTTCAACATGTCAAGGAACATTGGGTTCTCTGACAACTTCACACAACTCTGGTTGTCACAGAAGATACAAGTAGCATCCAACTGGAGATCAAACAAATCAAATAGTAGCTTCCTTAGCCATACTACCTCACAACTAGCCGAACAAGCTACGACATACTCTGCTTTGGTTGTACTCAGTGCTACACAGGATTGCTTCCTATTGAACCAAGAGATCACACTGATCCCATACTAAAGGAGCACCCCAAAGTGCTCTTCCTATCTGCAGCACTGTTTGCCCAATCTGAATCAACATAACCCTCCAGGTTAAACTTTTGATTCGCATCATACTTGAGTCCATAATCAATTGTACCCTTCAGGTACCTCAGAATATGCTTTACAACAATCAAGTGAACATGTCTGGGATCCGTCAGGAATTGGCGTAAGGTGTTCACCCTAAAGAAAATATCTAGTCGTGTGTTCGTTAGGTACATCAAGGACCCAATCATCTGACGATACATCATGGCATCAACCGAATCTAATGAAGTATCACTCAATAGCTTCATGTTCGATTCCATAGGTGTGGCCATGGCCTTGCAATCCATCATCTCGAACTGCTTCAAGATCTCTACTGCATACTTCCCTTTTCCAAGGAAAATTCCATCTGCACTCTACCACACCTCCATACCTAGAAAATAATGCATCAAACCCAAGTCCTTCATCTCGAACTCGGCAGCAAGATTCATCTTCGTGTCGGAAATCAACCTAACCTCACCTGTCACAAACAGGTCATCCACATACAATAGGAGTATCACTGGATTTCCTTCCTCAAACTTGTAGTAAAGGTTGGAATCTGCTTTACTCACAGTAAATCTCAAACTGGACAGGAAGCTGTCTATCCTACCATACCATGTCCTGGGTGCTTGCTTTAATCCATACAAGGATTTCTTTAATTTGCACACATATGACTCCCTGTCATGTGTCTCAAAACCAAGTGGCTGCTCCAAATACACTTCATCTCCAACTACACCATTCAAGAAAGTTGTCTTGACATCCATCTGGTGTATCTTCCACTTCATTACTGCAGCCAGAGAAAGTACTATTCTGATGGAATTGTATCTGGCTATAGGTGCAAAAATCCCTTCATAATCTATCCCTTCTTTCTAGGAGAAGCCACGAGCCACAAACATTGCCTTGTATTTCTCTATGATACCATCTGCAGCATGCTTGATCTTGTAGATCCACTTGGAAGTCACAAAATACTTCCCTTCTAGTCTTGGGACCACATCCCAAACATCATTCTTCATGATCGACTGGTATTCCTCGACCATGGCATCCTTCTATTCTTTCTTTTCTGCTGCTTCTTCATAACTGGAAGGTTCTTTTTTCATTATGTCACAAAGTACGGAAACATAGTTGGTGTGTGACCTTGTCCTTTTTCTTTCTCTGTGTTCCTCTTCTGGAATACCATACCTTTCTGCATCTTGAATGAGCTCTCTAGCCCATGATGGTTTCCTCTTTTGAGAGTTCTTCTCACGGGGTGGATTTATAGGTTCTTGTGGATTCTATTTCACGATCTTCTTCTGGAATTGCTTCGTTCATGGTGGTGTCTTGTATCCTGGGTATCCTTGGTTCTTCATTGTCTTCAGCAAGTGTCTTCCTTGATTTAATGTATGTTGAGTCTTCATCAAAAGTCACATTCCTGCTGATGTCAATCTTCTTGAACCCTAGAAACTAGATTATGTATGCCTTCGAGCTTTCACTGTAACCCACAAATATACACTTCTTTCCTGAAGGATCTAGCTTTGTCATCTTTTCTTTTGGAATGTGTGTGTATACTGGACAGCCAAATATCCTGAGATGGCTAACTTCTGGTTTCTAACCAAAGAAAACTTATTCTGGTGTCTTGTTGTCAAGTATCTTGTGAGGTGTTCTTTTTTTCACATATACAGTTGTCCTTACTGCTTCTGCCCATAGGTTCATGTGTATATCTTGGTCATGTGCTCATGTTGCTTACATGATTGTTCTATTCTTCCTTTCTGCAACCCCATTCTATTGTGGATTGTAAGGAGTGGTCAACTCCCTCTTAATCCCTCAATCACTGCATAACTTCTTGAAGTCTCCTAAAGTAAACTCTTCGCCATTGTCGGATCTAAAGGTCTTGATCTTCTTATCAGTTTGGTTTTCTATCAAGGCTTTGAATTCCTTGAACTTGTCAAACACTTCATCTTTATTCTTTAAGAAATAAACCCAAGTCTTTCTAGAGAAATCATCAATGAAGGACACATGGGGTATGGGATGGTCTTTGATAGAATCAGCAATGATTCTCTTGGAATTGACCAAGTTCTTCTTGTGTAAGGCCTTAGCCTCATCTCCCTCTGGAAATGGAACCTCTTCACTTATGTAGGTGTCCAATTCATTCTCTTCTAGGATTAACCCAATCCTATACTTCCATTCTCGGAAGTTATCAGCTCCTTCAAGCTTATCCTTAAGCTTGGTGTGGTGAGACATCTTAATGAGAAACTCAAATGGAAATAAAATATTTAGGTCTTACCACTTGATTTGTTGAAACTGGATCTCGAGCTAGATTAGGGTTTGTCAAATAAACCCTAAAAATTCAAACTTTGAATTTCAAACTTTTGATTGGACAGAAAGATGCGCCTTGCTGAGCTGATCAAGCTAGTATACTTCAATTTTGAAGTCTCCAAAATTTGACCCCTCAAAATTGACTTTGAGACTTTCGGATCTGCAGTTTCTGGTTTTCTGGTCAAAATCCCGAACTAGGGTTTGATAGTGCTCGAGGTTCAGCCCAGCCAAAAAGTTCGATCTTGGTCTCTAAACTTCGGTTTTTCTGAGGAGCATCTAGCGGTGGTCTCAGATTCCAAAAATTCCAACTTCCTCTGAAACCCTAATTTCCTACGGCAGTGACAGGTCAAAAACTGAAAATGCTCAGACCTGAATTCTGTCTCGACAGAAAGATGCGCCCTTGCTAGGAGATTCAGTCTAGCCTCCTGCCTTTGACGAACTGTGGAGAGAAACCCAAAAATTAAGAATCCCTAGCTTCTGCAGCTGCACAGTGTCTTCTTCTTAGTACCACTCTGATACATGTTAATTTTTTTATTTTCATTCAATATTATCTAGGATCACTAAGAGAATAACAAGCACAGCATAACAATCACAAGAGACAATGGACACAAAGCATTTCACCGGGGAAAACCAAGAAGATGAAAAACCCCTCAACTTCCTCAGAGATAGAATAAGTCCCAATACAAATATCATAAAGATCAATCCCCAAAGATAGATGTCTCCAACAACTACTCCTCCTCCACTTGTGCCCACTCCTCTCTCTCAACTATGTGAGTTGGATGAGTGAGTGAATGAGTCAAATGAGAGATACACACTCCCTATTTATACATCAAGTTAACTTGCCTTTAACCCTAACTAGGCCGACTTCCTAAGGAATCCTAATAACCCATCCACATGACTCATACAGGACCAACCCCACACAAGTGGTCTAATAACCCACCAAATATAAGTTACGACACTTACAATGTAACTTGCGACTCTTGCAAATACAAATGATGACACTTCCAATCGGAGGAATAATACATCTCCATTGGGGATACAATAAAATACAAATGTAATATACAAGTGAATATTTTCCGAAGTTACAAATACATCAACATTTATCTAGACCTAAAGAAGAATCATCATCCAAATTGGAAAATGTGGTTAAAATGATGCAAAAACTGTCCAATAAAATTGTAGATCTTGAAAAGGACAAGGCAGCTAGTACATCAAGAAAACCCTTCAACCCTTTCTACAAGAAAAGGGAATAAGGTGGACAGCCTCTTCCACCTATAAACAATTCCGCTATCCTAAATTCAAACGAGGTAGGCATGGATCATTTCTGCACTTTTCACCAAGAACGGCATTCTGAAAAGAGTTGTCCACAATGGATAAATTCAATGAGCTTGGTTATGAATCAATTGTTGGATGCACAAATAACAGACCAAGAAGATCCCCAAGAAGAGCAGGCATTCGAACAGGAGGAACCCACTCCAAACACCACAATGGTATTATGGGATTGGGTGCCCTTGATAGAATTAATCGAAGAAGATGCGGAAGAAATGAAAGTTTCATCTGTAAATATTACTACTCGGAGTAAAGGTCCAGTTGATGATCCAAGCCCGGCTGTCCCTAAAGGTTGCAAAATAAATACCCAAGAGACACATAACTTTCATTCTGCCATAGCCTAAAGTAAACCCCATAGTGGTTAAAGAGACAAGCTCAGTAATTAATGAAAAGCCAAAGCTCACAGTGAACAAAACAAGGAATGGTGGGAAAAGCTCAGAAGATTACAACATGGGGTATGACATAGTTGAAGATATCAAGAAAACTAAAGAAAATATTTATATATTTGAATTGTGTAACCTGCCCCTGCAAAGAAAAAAATTATTAGAGGCTTTTGACCCACAATCTAGCAGTAACGCGGGAAACACCAAAGTAGACACTGAAATAAATAAGCTAGTATCGGTGGTAAATCAAAATCTCGGACCCTGTCGTTTCTTTTGAATTTTGAAATTTTTAATCATAACGTACACAATTGTTTGGTGGATTCTGGAGCTTCTTCGAATGTTATGCCATTATCTATCTGCAAGAAAAAATTAATGGACAACGAATACCATGCTTATCTCAGATCATACAGTTAGATAGGATTGTTGTTAAAGTAATTGGAGAAATGAAAGATGTACTTATTAGATTATCTGTAGATCCAAGGGTATGCCAATTCATAGATGTTATGGTGGTGGATATACCTAAAGCTTATGGCTTAATATTGAGCAGGGACAAGTCTACGAAACTGAACGATTACTTTGCAACAGACTAGTCTCAACTATGGTTGCCATACCAAAACAAGTAGAACCAAATCAAGATACTGAGAGAGCCTCATATGAAGCACAATGTGACTCAGCTAGAGGAAAAGAATGAAGCTGTAAATTTTTCATCTTCAGTGTCGGGAAATTATTTTTTAGAGATTGAGCTAGGGAATTATCAATCAACAGATGTTGTCCATGACTCAGACGAACAGTCTAATCTCCTTCATTTTTCACGGATTGATGACATTGATTGTAACATAGTAGAATTAGTCACTGACTTAGGTAGTAACAATACTAACTTAGTTAAAATAGAAAACACATTTTGGATTTTATACTTCGATGGTTCCAAAAATCAAGAAGGATCCGGAGCCGGTTGTGTTTTGATTGACCCTAAAAAGAGCAAACATTTTTTATCTCGTAGACTAGAGTTTGAATGTACAAATAACACAGCTGAGTATGACGCTCTAGTTCAAGCATTAAAAAAGGCTATTAGTTTGAATGTCAAATACTTAAAAGTATTTGGTGACTCAGATATAGTTGTCAGATAGGTAAGGGATACAATTCATTGTCTTTCTCCACACTTAAAAGGTTACCCATCTGAAGTTTGGAATTTGATTTCACATTTCGATGCTTTTAATATAAATTCTATTCCTATATTACAAAATGTTGCGGCTGATTTGTTAGCTACTTTTGCTTCCAGATTAGTGCCCACAAATAACAAATGCTCTATTGAATTGATTTTCAAGCCATCTGTCCCTGATAATATCACAAATTTAAGAGTGTTTGATGATGATGATCAAATTATCAACTTCTTAACTAATGAAGATGCTTTCCAAGAATCTATAATCGATGATGATAAGCACGATTCAGATTTGCAAAAGAAAGATGCAGCTAAAGGAAAATTTATGCCAAAAGGAGTAAGGAATCTTGAAGGATTGTTTGATTTGCAAAACAAGTTCAGGAGGCCAACGATTGTCAAAACTAATAGCTCCTCTATGCAACATGAATTGGTAAACCTTGGCACAGAATTTGAGCCAAAATTTGTCAACCTTGGTAAATGTTGCTCGCCAGGAGAGAGGGATAAGTTCATCAAACTATTCCAGCAATACAAAGATGTTTTTGCATGGACTTATGAATATTTGAAAACATATGACACTCGAATCATACAGCACATAATACCAATGAAGCCAAGTGTGAATCCATTTCAACAGCAATTGCATAGAATGCATCTAACGCTCGAGCCACTAATACAAAAGGAATTGAAAAAATTGTTGGATGCTAAGATCATCTTTAAAGTCCGACATTCCGAATTGATCGCTAATTTAGTTCCCATATGGAAGAAGTTGGGGGAGATAAGATTATGTGTGGATTTTCGGAACTTAAACAAAGCATCCAAAAAATACAACTATCCCGTACCACCAATGGACCAAATTTTATAGATGGTTTCCGATTCAGAACTATTCTCCCTGTTAGATGGTTTCTCTGGATATAATCAAGTACTAGTAGGGGAAAAAGACTGACTCAAAACCACTTTCTGTACGAAGTGGGGAACCTTTTCAAACCAAAGAATTCCATTTGGCTTGATAAACGCAGGAGCCACCTTTCAAAGAGCCATGGACATTGATTTTCAAGGATTGGTTGGCCACTATGTGATAATTTATTTAGATGATGTGACAGTCTTTTCAAAGAAAAGAGAAGACCATGTTTTCCATTTGAAACATATTTTTGATTGCTGCAGAAAATATGGTATATCTCTAAATCCCAAGAAGAGTATTTTCGTTGTTCTTGAGGGTAAGCTTCTAGGTCATATCATCTCAAAGAAGGGAATCTTGATAGATCAAGAGAGAGTGCAAGCTATAAGCAAGATTCCCATGCCCCATAACAAAAAGGCTATGCAATATTTTATGGGCACAATAAACTTTGTTCGAAGGTTTGTACCAGATTTCGCTCAAATTGTGAAACCTTTACAGCAAATGGTAAAGAAAAGTGTGCAATTCAAGTAGAATGACATAGAGAAGATTGCGTTTAAAGACATTAAAATTGCCATAGCTAACGCACCTTCCTTAAGAAGTGCAAATTTTGAAAAGGACTTCATCATGTACACTTTCGCTTCAGATAACTCTCTTGCAAATGTGCTCACTCAGAAGGAAGAATCAGGGGATGAGTACCCAATATCTTTCATGAGCACTGGTCTGCAAGGTGCCGAAATGAATTACCCTTCCGTGGATAAGAAATCATATGCAGTATTCAAAGTGGTCAAATAGTTCAGGCCATATATCCTGAAGAACAGAACAAAAGTCATAGTACCTCACCCTGTTGTTAGATCTTTGTTTTTGCAGAAGGAATTGGGTGAAAGAAGAGGGAACTGGGTGACTGTGCTTCAAGAGTATGATCTAGAGTTCAAACCAGCCACCATTATTAAAGGTCAGGGGTTGTGCAAGTTACTCACAGCTAATCCAATGAGTGAAGAGCAGGATTGGGAAAATGAAGCCGAATTAAATTTGATTGAGGTATGTCCTATTTTTACTGCCCTCGAGTCTTGGTATAGGGACCTAGTGCATTATTTGCAACAAGGTTATCTACCAAAACACTGGAGTTCCAAACAAAGAAGAGCACTTAGGCTAAAATCAGCATCCTATCAAATAATTGATGGATTAATTTTGAGAAAGAATTATGATGGGATATTTCTTAGATGTCTTGAGAAAGAAGATGCGAATAAAGTAGTCAAAGAGTTACATGATGGCCCTGCTGGGGGAAACTACTCTGAAGATACCACGGCTCATAAGATACTTAGAGCTGAACATTGGAGTTCCAAGCAAAGAAGAGCACTTAGGCTAAAATCAGCATCCTATCAAATAATTGATGGAATAATTTTGAGAAAGAATTATGATGGGATATTTCTCAGATGTCTTGAGAAAGAAGATGCGAATAAAGTAGTCAAAGAGTTACATGATGTCCCTCCTAGGGGGAACTACTCTGGAGATACCACGGCTCATAAGATACTTAGAGTTGTTTACTATTGGCCCACGCTCTTCAAAGATGTTCATTCCTATGCCGGGAATTGTGATGTATGCCAAAGAAGCACAGGAAGATTGCCAAAAGCATTAGGACCGTTGCAGCCATTTATTATCTCTAAGTCATTCGAGCAATGGGGCATAGATTTTATTGGAGAGATAAATCCAAATTGTTCGCTGCAACGCCGATATATCATAATGGCTACGGATTATTTCACACGGTGGACAGAATTTATTTCACCGCGCAAAGTGAATGAAGACGCAGTCATCAAGTTCCTTCAAGAAAATATCATAACTAGGTTTGGGGTTCCAAATTCTCTAGTTTTTTACAATGCAACTTATTTCTCATCTGTGAAATTGAACGCATTTGTTTACGAAAGGGGAATTAAATTACACTATTCATCATATTATTATCCCCAAGAAAATGGATTAGCTGAGTCTACAAATAAAAATATCATCAGAATCCTTAAGAAGATTGTTATTGAGAATCAAAGGAATTGGCATGCAGCCCTCCCAAATGCATTATGGGAAGAAAGAGTCACCCCAAAGAATGCCTTAGGATTTTTCCCTTACACTCTGGTCTATGTCAAAGAAGCCATTCTCCCTCCTAACATATTTATCCCATCCTTGCAACTAGCCCAAGCCTCATGAGGCTCCGACAGCGAAATCTTACAATTGAGAATTAACACCCTGTTGAAGCTTGAAGAGTCACAACAGAAGGCCAAAGATAGGTTCCACCAACACCAAGACATTGTCAAGAGGGAGTTTGATAATCGGAAATCTGGAAAAAGAAACTTTGAAATAGGTGACTTAGTTCTGAAGTGGGATCACCCACATGATGATAAGGGGAAGCACACTAAATTTCAACACTTATGGCTTGGCCCTTACCAAATATCTGAGAATCTTGACCCGCCAACATATAAACTAAAAGACTTACAAGGGGAAGAAGAAAATATCCCTGTCAACGGCCTTTCTTTAAAGCGGTACTTCACTTAGATTTAGGGTTACTTTTGTACATAAATAAACTTGTCTTGTTTTGTTTTAAATTTTGGCTTTTCTGTTTTGAGTAGTCTATTTTGTTGATTGCTTTCTGATTCTTTTTTATTGCTTTTGTTGTATCCCTTTATTTTTGTTTCAAATAAATCCCAGCTCAACTCCTTGGTTTATGGAAAGATAGAACTCTGAGCAATCTCAAAAGCATGAAAAGACAGAATCTGCTTATGAAAGAAAGTGTCTTTGTGTAACTTTGCTTATGTTCAATATGTTTCTAGAAAGGGAGGATCCTTCTTCATACTTAAGTCATGATAATAACTGTTAAAATAACTAAGATTTGTGATTTATGTGTTACTGTCTCAGGGCTCCATTCACTCTCACATTAATAACTGTCGCGGGTAGTTCACTATAATGGACCCACAGAGAGGAAGCAGGTCTCACACATATATGGTATTTAAAATGATCCCATACTACAAATCAAAATCCAAAAAGAGCTTGTATTAAAGAGTCTATTTTCCTGAATTTATCGCCTCCATTAAATCATGGTTGAGAAAGCAAAGAAATCCAATCAAGAAAGTTATATTAAGGGTCAGCCCAACAAGGTTCTTCTCCATCCGTGAGCATGATAATCAAATAAATCTCTTTCTCACACAAAAGGACATCATGGATTGAAGGACCTAATCCAAATGTCAAAGATTGGAGAAATTTATAACGGAAAACTCAGATGACAAAATGTTGTGAATAAAGAAAGCATCCAAAGAAATGCTAAAACAACATGGGAATGAGGAACAAACGAATATATCTGTGGGATTTTGTTACAATCTTGTGGAGTCCTATTTAGTTGACAGTCGAAGATGGATTTAAAATGAACTCCACATGTTGGACCTGAGAGAGAGGTGAAGAAGTCTAAAGGTTTCCCTTCATTCCCAAATGATCAGTATGTTGAAAGTGGTTTCTTTCCCCTGTATAGAATCTATCTTGAAAATCTTCGTTTGTTTACAGACTTATTAACATATAAGTTTTCTGACTGTTAAAAGGGGTTTGTTCAGAGATCTGTGTTCACCAGCGAATCGCCAATTGTTGTTGCTACAACCGGATCCCCATTATTTTGGGAAAATTGTAATAGGGCCCCTCCTTTTCTCTTAAGAGAGTTTTTTTTTAAGTTAAGTTTTCTAGAAACCCTTTTCATACTTAGTTCTTTTTTCCAAAAGGTCAAGCAAAGAAAGTTTTTTCTGCTTAAGTAAAAATAAGCTTTTTCAAATGAAACGGTCGGCTAAACTCAACCAGTGGAGCCGAAACGGTCAGTCATGTTTTGTGAAGTTTTGAAGTGTCTTTCTTTCGGCGAAACTCGCCTAGTCAAGCCGAAACGACCGGCTAAACTCAGTCAAGTCTGCCAAAACGGCACCCCTTTTTTACCTATTTCTTTTTCAATCTTTATGTTTCTCTGAGACTCAAAGAGTATAGCCAAAACAGTCGGCGATCCTCTTTAAGTTTCCATCATTTCTTGTTTCAGCAACACTCACTGAACCGATCCTAAACAGTCGGCAGATCTCAGTTAACTGCGCCGAAATACCGGAACACTGCCCCTTTTTCCTTCAAACACTTTGTTTTTTTTAGTCATCAAACGTTCTTTAAGAGCCATGATATGTTTTGGTAGAACTCGCCGAGTCCAGCCGAAACGAACGTTGGCAGTCAATAAGACGCGTCGATAAAGGTAGAAAACCCTTTTTCGATACAACGCATCGGCGGAACTCGAGAGTCATCACCAGGGTATTTTTTAAGGATTATAATATTATACTTCAATATAGTATACTAGGTGATTATTTTGGATGAAAAAACATGTATATAGATAGATAGGAGAATATTGAATATGAAACATATAATTTACTACTGAAATGTGTAAATTTTAGCGAATATTATGATAAAAAAACATATTTTATGTAAATATAGGCGATATAGAGACTAAAAATGACCAAATAGCGAATTTATTTTTTGAAAAAAAGCCCAAAAAATAGCCAATTGGCGAAATTTCAGCCTTAAAAATTACCCTGGTCGTCGCCGAAATGATTGCAGGTGAGATCTTTGTCACGCGAAGACCCGCTAAGGAGCCAAAAATTGACAAAGTTAAATTTCTTCTGTCGATGTTGTTCGCGTCGACTCACCCAGTCCCGTCGATACACATCGCATCGACTCACCCAGTCCCGTCGATACACATCGCGTCGACTCGTCAAGTTCGTCTGAAGCCGTCAGCGGCCTGCATTCGGCGGCGGCAAGGAGTTATTTCATTTATGGTGCCAAAAGGATGCTAGGCCCCACTGCCTTTAACGGCGTTTATTGTTGCCACCAACCATGTTTAATTGACATTAATGGCTCCAGTGTGTGGAGGACTATATATTAAGTTGGGGGGTTTTTCATTTCGTTTATTATTTAACTTGGAGAAGAACATCGTTGTTGCCTCCACCTCTCATCGAGCTCTGATCACCCATCCCATTAGATCTTTGCATCCAGTTATCAACTGACAGGTAGGCTCTGTTCCTCCCGTCTCTTTTTTACAGTTGGTTGTTAGTTGGTTCTTGTTCTATTTTTTGGATCATACGTGGCTGGGGCCTTAAATTTTCCCATTCGCGGTTTCCATACACCCTTTGTCACCTACTCCAAGCCTGTCGATGCCCTTACCTTCACCATTTAAGTCACCAATCACGCAAGCGAAGACCTGGCAGCTGTGAGACCAGTTGGACTCACGGTGGCTACTCTATCCATCCGCAAACACAAGTCTCTCTCTCTTCTCAGTAAAAAATAGCCAAACCGCACTCCTAAAGGCCCCTCCCAGCGCACCACGTCTCACATTTTGGACCTATTTATGAGCTTGAGACTCACTCCCCAGTACTCATGTCGAATGTTTTTTTTAGAGTTCGGCAAGCTGTTTGTTTTAGTATTAAAACGGTTGATAAGGCTAGTTGGTTTGTTTACAGTTTATGCTCATCCGCATGTTGGAAAACAAGCACAAAACTCTCAGTAGCTAATTATCTCATTGATATATTGATAGGCAAAATGTTTTTTGATGATTATACATGCGTTTTATTGTTGTTTTGAGTATTGGTTAAACAAAAGCATGATTTTTTAACAATCTTAGCAATAGTGATGTTCAATCCTGCATATCTATTAAGATGAATTTGCTTGTGGATTTGTTGTTTGATGTCTGCTTACACACGTTTTGTCTTATCATTTTTTAAACAATGACTAAGAAAGGAGTGAAGAAGGGAAAGTCCAAGATGACTGAGCCCGATTCGGATGTTGAAGTCGTGGTGGAAACCAAGTTAGAGACCACATATGAAGATACTAATCCAATTGTGGGGCTTACCCCTAAATTCAAGTGGTGTGAGGTATATCAAATGATCTGGGACCAGAATGTCCCTGGAGCGGTTCTGGAAGAAATGGTTCTATATCAAAACATCAGAAGGTCCAGCATCACAAAAGAAGCTACGCGCCCAGAACTTTTTCCTTGCACAAAAGTCATTGGGTGGATTTTATCATGATTTGACCCCACATCAACGATTTTGTCTTACATCAAGGGAGAAGCTATTTCCTCGTTCCATCCAGCTCACATATCAGCTGCTTACAAGTTACCAAATACTCAGGTCCTCCTGACCACAGCCTGGCTTGAAAGTCTTAAAATGGACACCCTTGAGTTCACCAAGAAATTATTAATAACGAGCAAGCAACTGAGGCAAAAGGAGAGTAGGGAGTATGAAACCCAGACGCTAAGGCCCCCTTTCAGAACCATATCCCTAATGCTGAGCAAAATTTTCGGCAAAGCAAATGGAACCGTCTATAAACTGAATTGGATAACTTTGATCCACCATGTAGCCTTCCACGGTACAATCTTTAACTAGGAGGACATTATCTCAGACAGTCTGTCGTCAACCATAGAAGCTGCAAAAGCAAGACTAACCTAGCAAAGGGAGGAATTATACATGTCCTCATACCTATTAGATTGCATTTTATCAAGGCATCCTTTCCCTAAGCTGGGATGCATCTGGAACAAGATTGATGTCCCAAGTTACATTTCTTACAATATGCTATGGGCCCATAAATATAAGAGATATTACAATACTATATGTGAAGACTTCATCATGCCTCTGTACGAGCTGATCTTCTTCCAAGAACCAAACTGCCTATCGGAGAATGCTATGGCAGTCATAGAGAGATATGGAGATTACTATTTCTCAAAGGAGGGCACGTACCTCAGATTGTATGGAGGTTCCAAACCACCATCTCTCTTGCCTAAGTATGCCACGAATTATGTATTCCACAAGGAAGCAGTGAGGAAAGTCTTCATAGATGGGGTTGATGACTATTTGCATGATCAGAAGAAAGCTTCATTCCCACCATTTCCTTTTTGCATTGGGGCGTATAAATTCTCCAAGGTTAAAACTGCTGAATATTTTGTTCAGGAATTGGAAGCTTTCCACTTTGGGGAGAATATTTTTCATCGAAATGATAACTGCAGCAAAGTTGCAAAACATTGTACAATCGTCAAGGTACGTTTTGAATACGCAGATTACTTCGACAAAGATGAAGCAGTTTTCAGGTTAGCCAGCAATATGACTAAGCTCAACAATCGCTTCCATCCCAAGAGAGGGTCTAATTCTAGCACAGTTGCTCAAGCTACCAAGTAGGAAGAATTCAAAGGAAGAAGGACGAAGCCGAAGCTTTGATGAGGGAAGAGCAAAGGTTAAAGGAAGAGGTTGAAAAGTACTAGAGAGAAGCAACGAAAAGAGTTCGAAAGGAACAGGATGACAGGATGGGGAAAGAAGAGACTGAAAGAATCAAAAAAGAAGAGATCGATAAGTTGCAAGAGATGCAAGAGAAGGAAATTAAGGAAGAAGTTGAGCAGCAGAAGAAGAAAGAAAAAGAGGAGAAGTCCAAGAAGGTTGTGGAAGAGAGAAGTCCAACCATGCAGACCATGGACATAGACTCATCCCAAGTATCTCAAGAAATAACCGTGGGAAGCCACTTCCCTATAGGAGAGCTTCGGCTAATACCTTTTACTCCATCAAAGAAGCACACTGTGGCTCAACTGGACACAATCGTCTTTGACAAGAAAAGAAAAGCTAGTGTGAAAAAGATGGAGAAAAGAATGAAAATGGCCTTCCAACCAGAGATCGTCATTAGACAGGAAAGCACCGTCGTGCAAGGTAAGCAGAGTGACCCCGGGTTCATAGCATCCATCAACATAGATGTTTCCCAAGCAAGTGAGGACAATGTCCACAAACTGACAAAAGAGATCGAGCTGGGAAAAAAAAAGGTTCGCAAATTAAATACTAATCTGATAAAGGAGCAAGCATATGGAGAAAACTGGAAGAAGAAATATGATGCCCTCTTATCAGAGCAAGGAAGAATGATTAGCGAGTACCAAAATATAGATAAAGAAAAGGAAGCATTGGCAATACAGCTAATGATACTAGAAGGTGAGAAGAATGACATTGAAACCCGAGCTGCTCAGTTAGAATCTAATCAGGCAGCTGCTAACCAACAGGTTGAAGAACTAAAGGCGGGAGTGGAAGAGTTGAATAAGGAAAAGGAGTTGGTTTTAGGGGAACAACAGCTTGCAAGAGGCAGGAAACAGGACCTAACCCCTTTCCATGAGCAAGCCTGTGACATCCTAAAGAAAATCTATCTGTCACAAGAGCTCATTACAGTAGAAGTTAGCAAGATGAAGGCGATGATTTTGAGAATGAAACAAATTGATGCCGAAGCCCTGAGGATCAGGAAGAAGTGTGTGTGCATCATCGAAGATATCAGAAAACAAACTGAATGGAGGGAAGGGAAATCAAGCTTCTCTGGAAATCTACCTCTCAAGTCCTTGACCGATTATCAGTTGGATTCAGGGCTCATTGAATTCTACAAAAGCTGGGGTATTAAAGTAAATGTGGGGATTCAGCAAACCATCAGGCGGTGTACCGACCTCTACCAAAATATTCGTGAATCCCACGAGAAGTTCCAGATGGTTATTCCTCAAACCATAGAATATTTCCCGAACAAAGACCAGTGCCTCTCGAAGCTGCAGAGCGAGCTGAGCACGGAATTAGACTACATATGAAAAATAGATGTCCTAACATCATAAGATCACCAGCGGTTCATTGGGAAAGCTTCCATCCATGCATATTTTCTAGACGATATTCCCTAGGCCACAACATCAGGAGTAAAATCGATTGAAGCATAAATGCCTAAACATGAAATATCTTTGAATATGATGACTCCAGTACACATCAACATAATCGTAAGAAAAATGAGCATGTGGGCTAGCTACATAGCTAAGAAGGAAAGATGAGCTGATGTGGAAAGACCAGCCGAGGGAGAAAATCCACCTGAGACAAAATTCCATCTGAAAGCTGACTTTGACATTGTATGAATAATTAAATATTAAAGACAGTTGGAGGCTGATATATAAACATCAAAAATAGTTGGAAACTGATTTTGTTTTATATGAGCACTAGAAGACAAACTTTTGGGATTCCCTAGGGTTAGGGTATGCGAAGAAACGGTTTTGTAAAGTTATAAATAGAGGAATAGAATAGAAGAATAGGACATTTGGCAAGTGAAAGGACTGATTTGTTTTGTATGTGAACTACTTTGCTGCATCAATAAAGAGGATCTATTTGCCTGGGAAAAGATAGCACTGCATTTTTTGCATGGGGATGTGTTGAACGTCTGTCGAATTATCTATGCACCATTCTTGCATATACTGTGAGATCGTTCTTAAATGTTCTGAATTAATTCTTGGTTGTAAATGCTCTCATTTTCTTGTGCAAACAATTCTGTGTTAAATGGGTAATGGAATGTTTTAATTACGTCAGAGATATCTCTGTTATCTTTTATATTCTGCTGTAAATGTGCTTATGATATTAGAACCGCAATCTGTGAAATTCTTGGGTACATTTCCAGTATATTCCTCATATCTCATATTTGCTCCCTGTGGGGATAGATTAATTAGTTTAAATAGTTTTAGATCAGATTTGTTTCAATTACTTGCATTTAGATACAGCACTTGCATATCATCTTTAAACATAAAAAAACATAAATGGTGGATCGGGCTGCAGCTGGTGAAAACAAATCTTTAAAATCTCATATGGTAGTTGGGTCGTCAACCGGACGGATTCCCCACACCAAACAGTGAGTGATCTAATTGGGCTTGCTTATCGAGGAGAATCCTTGACTATTGGTGCTGCGAATTCTGGGGCATCAACAGGCTCTTAAAAGACACAGTAAAGGGATCGACATGACCTTGTGGAAGGAATTTCAACTGAGCAGAGTTATGAGTCTCTCGGCAAGGGACCTAGTTGGAAAAAAAAAAATTGAAAAGGTGAGCCGCTCGACTATCCTAGCATGGGTGGTGAAACATTAGAAACCTATTCTCTTATATTGTCCTCGGGTGCACTTACTGGTCAATAATTAGGTAATCTTCCACTTCCTTGATGAAGATCATGTGGAATGCATTCTGGGGTCACAATGGGTTATTGGTAGAGGCTCCTTATGTTTGAAAATATGGTGTTTCGGCTTCAACCCGAGGATGGAGGTTATGAAACAAAATCACTTATGGGTTTTGTTAAAGGGATTTCCGATTGAACTCTAGTCTAGGGAGGGTTTTTTAAACCTTTCCAATAGGATCAGTCGGTTAATTTTATTTGATGACAAATCTTTGTTTCATGAGTAGAAGAGAATGGTGTGGGTCCTTACTGATATAGATGTGGAGTTGGGATTACTTGAAAACATCACCATCCACTTGGAGACCCAACCATTCAGCAGTCGCTTCACTATTGGCAGAATCCATTTAGATGTTACAACTGTGGTGAAGTTGGACACTTACAGAACTCTTGCAAACAAAAAACCGATGCTCAGGTCCCTCATGCCACAAATGCAAACACTTCAGCACCTGGTCTCGAGCAATGTGTAGGTCCATATTTGGTATGTTGTTCAACTCCTCAGAATGGTAACGACTCATCCACTTTCTTGGGTAAGTTTAAATATATCTTCTCTGATTTCTTTAATTCCTTATCCACCGAGGGTCTCAAGAATTTAGAAGAGCTTGGGAAATATTTCCCTTTGAATCGGGTGCACACAGAGGATTCTTGGTTATCACTAGAGCTTGCAACTATACATGGGACATCCTCACTTGAAAAGGAAAGAGTGATTCATGTAGATGACTCTAAAGGTGCACATATCTCATCTTTGGATGGGATTATTCAAGTACAAATCTCTCGGTATTTCTTTCATATTGGGGTGAATACTGAGGTCTCAGGCCGACTGGGAAGTATCTCTCCTTCAAGAGACTGATCTGGTCCATTATACGACTCTTCAACAGCCCATGATGAGACCCCTCACTGTTATATCTCTAACAAAGACCTTCAACTTTTAAAACATGAACAAACCATTCTGGAGGCTCTTGGGGCTACTACCTTGAATACACATCAACGGTATGTTCTGGTTTCTGGGTTGGTCTTGGACGTTGCTACTCCTTCCATAGCTTCAGGGGAGTTTCTTGGATCCCCAATACCCATGTACATTGCAGAAACGGATGAACCGATATATTTTGGGAGTTTCAATCCCAATGTAACCATTTGGAGAAAAAATGGCAATAGAAGAAGGAAATATTCGGCTCGCTCGTCTAAGGGTGATCCATCTGTTCGATTCGCTAACGAGGTTGGTCCCTCAACAAGTATGGGTTTCACCAATGACTCCCAGACATTGATCTCAAATATTTTCAGGCCCATTAGAGCTTCGATGTCCTCTCCTTCTGTTACTCAATGATCCTCCTGTCCCTTAACATACATGGGGTAGGAGGCACCCCTCAAATAAATGATGTTAGGAGGCCCTCCATCATTTATTGGAAATTGTCAAGCTTGAGATTGTTTTTTTCAAGATACCTTGGTAGACAATGTCAAAGCTAGGGATTTTTTGTGGCGCTTTTTTCCTTCATGGGAATTTTGCTCCATTGGTGCGGAAGGCAGGTCAGGAGGCCTTTTATCAAAATGGAACCCGTTACTTTACAAGTTCCAACCTTTCATTGTTGGAGGTGGCATCTTTCTGATTAGCCAGAGTAGAGAGTTGGGTACTTTGATCCACCTTTACAATTGCTATGGGCTGACAAAGTCCCATACTAGACTCAAATCTCCGTCAGTCGTATGATAGATATCAGTTCTTTAATTATTGCAGGTGACCTGAACTTTACTATGTCAACTCGAGAATCCTAGGGAGATAGAGCCCACATTGCCTCTCTTTCATATTGGTTCAGGGAAATCTTTTATTCTCACAATCTTATAGATGTCAAACCCATCCCTGTCACTCCCACATGGCGCAATGGTAGGACAGGTATGGATGCATTTTCCAAAAGGATAGATCGGTTTCTCATTCATGAATATTTCTACATAGGATTGGAGAAGTGTTTTCCCTAGATCGAGAATGCCAACATATTGGACCAGAAACCGAGTGTGCTAAAGCTGGGAAGGGGACACATCCCCACTAAATTTCCTTTCAAATATTGTCACTTGTGGTTAAGAGAGGAGGCTTTTATACTTATGGTGATAAATCTCTGGCATCTCTCTGAACATGCAACTAGCCCGACCATGATCTGGTTACCTCAGTTCATTAGAACACTTAAATCATATGTTTTGCCATGGCTTAAAGACCAAAAATTGAAGCTACATGAGGACATGAGGTACATCAATTCTAAAATAAAAGTGTTATACGACTCTCCTTTAGAAGATTCTTTGTCTCCTCTTTATTATGCTCGCATCAAGCTACTGGAGGAACAGAAGTGGCACATTCTTCTCAGAAAGGAAGAGATGTGGCGTTTAAAGAGTCGATCCGTCTGGCTTGCTAGCGGTGACAAAAAAACCAAGTTATTCCACTCTTACGATAATAGCAGAAGGAGACACAAGGCCATATGGGATTTAGATACCTCCATAGGTACAAATTTTTTAGACCGGGAAGGTATGGAGGCAGTGGTTCTAAGCCATTTCTCTAATATTTTCTCGGACCCGAAAACATCTACACTGGAAGCATAGTTCTGACTCTTCCATGTGATGCCTCACATTTTCTCGGAATAATATTGCACCACCATTGGTATACCTATGACTTTAAAAGAGATTGAAGACATTTTGAAGGGTATGGACAAATACAAAAGCTCGAGACCCGACGGTTGGACCAGCGAATTTTTTCTTCACTTTTTCGACATCCTGGGCCCAGACCTTATCAATATGGTGTAGGAAGCACACCACACAGGTAGAGTCACTGGAGATGTTAATGCAAAATTCTTGGCTTCAATTCCTAATATCTCATACCCAAATTCCTTCAATGACTACTAGTCAATTTCTTTATGCAACCTGATATACAAAATCATCGCAAAGACTATAGCCAATAGAATAAAGGAGGGTTTATTAGTTGGTATTTCGAAGGAGAAGCTTGGTTTCCTCAATAAAATGATGATCTTTGATGCTATAGGGGTTCCATAGGAGGGTATTCACTCGGGCACACTTAAAAATATGGGACTCTGGTTCTAAAATTGGATTTAGTGAAATCCTACGATCTAGTGGACTGGTCATTCCTTTGACTGGTTCTTTTCAAATGTTGGGTTGGACTTATCTCTTACTCAGTGGATCATGGGTTGTGTATCATATGTCAACTTTGTGGTTCTTATCAACGGAAGTCCCACCTCTTTTTTTCAAATCCTCGAGAGGCATCGTCAAGGATTCCCACTCTCTCCTTTATTGTTCCTCCTGATTATTAAAGGTCTAAGTCACCTTATTCTCCATGTTAAATCAAAGGGAAAGATAAGAGGTATAAAGGTAACCCACAATTATTATGTTACCCATATTTTATTTGTAGACAACGTCCTCATTTTTGGTATGGGAGATGTTCAGGAATGGCTTCATTACAAAAACAAATTGGACTCCTTTTGCTGCACTACCAGGATGATAATCAGCTATCTAAAATCTAGCCTACACTTATTGTTTCTTGAGGAGGAACTCATGCTACAGATCCATAGCTCCTTTCCGCTGG
The DNA here is from genome assembly GCA_027924585.1 of Larix kaempferi. Taxonomy (NCBI): domain Eukaryota; kingdom Viridiplantae; phylum Streptophyta; class Pinopsida; order Pinales; family Pinaceae; genus Larix; species Larix kaempferi. The sequence goes on from BSBM01000291.1 coordinate 14,562,406, forward strand.
ATTCTAAAGACCTAAATTCGAGACTGAAACTGAATTCTTACATGGTTAATGACTGGAGATGGTTGATTTAGAAGATTGAGAAAAAAATTCACTCTTGGATGTTCTGGAAGCTATCCATGGGCAGTCGATTGACACTAATTAATTATGTGGTCTCTAACTTTCCATTGTATTGTCTCACTTTAGCAAAAGTATCGGTCTCCATTCTGCATAGAATCAGATGGTTGGTATTCAAATTTATGTGGAAATCCTCCTCTTCCTCTCCTGGAATCCATCTGTAAATTTATAAAACACAACAGATCATAGAGCTAAGAATACCTCATAGTGAAAAGAATGAGCAGAAAATATGAATTACAATGAAAATTGCAGTGAAATGAGCAGTAAAATTAATCATGCATTGGAACTCAGATAGGAACAAAAATGTGTGTTATGATCCATTAATCAGTATAGTCGACAGATATGTTACAATGGAGAGAATTCGATTATCTTAGGATAATTCAAATCCATGTCAATATAGCATAGGAATTGTCACCACTGGAGTGCTCTAGAAGTCCCAAACTTAACTCAACTGAACCAAAAATCAGTTAACTGACTAAGAAGGCCACATTATTGAGTTTTGCATGAAAATAAATCAGAAAAGGGCGCATTAGATCACAATCAATGGTGATCGCATCTCAAACCCCCAGTTAGAGTCAGGTTCTCAGGTGGACTGAACTAGGACACTGAGTTAGCTCCTAAAATGTAGGGAACTAACTCTAGTGATCCTAAAATCATGCATGCAGGGTGCATTAGGTATTTGATACTTTCAAAGTTTGAACCTTTCCTTCCCAACATCATACTTTCTCTCTGGATGATTCCCTACGAAGCAACCTTTGCAGATCCCTTGAGAGAACTTTATGTCAGGAAATCCTTCAACCATCTCTTTCTTGTGCAACTGCTGCAAGTACTTGAACTTTAGGTGTCTGAATATTTCATGCTAGAGTCTGCTTGTCTCATTTGAATGAGTCAAGAGAGCACTTTGATGCGAATATGGAAAAAAATGTTAGAAATCATATGCCTTTGAGACATGGTTTGCAACACCTTTATCTATTAGCTTCCAAGATGAGATATCTGAAATCTCAACTGTGTCAGTTCCAAAACCAACTTTCTTCATTGAACTAGTATGTGTCATCTGGTAAACAAACAACAATTTTGCTACCAAAGAAGGAACATGCATAACATTACTGAACTTTCCATGATCCAATTGTATTTTTCCTGTCCCTTTAGTAGAGATCTAAGAATCATCTCCCATGTGAATACTAGGACCATCGGTAAGATATAGAGAAGAAAAATATTCTCTGAAGGAAACCATGTGGTTGGAGGCTCCATAATCTATGAGGAAGGCTTGTGATTGTGAGAATCCATCCTTCAATGCATGGAATCTCTCATGATCATATATCTCACTTCTAGAGTCAATATTCATTGTGCCTTCTAAGAGAGAAATGTTGTGTTGTTCAAGGAGTTTGGTCATTTGATCTATCTTATTCTTCATGCAAGAGCTCTCTAGATGGTTTCCTTTCCTGCAGTATGTACACTTGATCTTCTCAAATTTCTTTTTCTTATCCTTCTTGGAGTTGGAGTCTCCTTCTGATGGATTAGACTTCTCCTTCGGCTTAGATTCAAATTGCTTATTTTCTTTACCTCTTTGCTTCCCTTTAGCATTCGCACTTTTTGACTCTCCGTCCATAAGAGCTTGATTTTTGGAGGCCTTCAAGGCTCCCATCTAAATCAGTTTGTCTTGTTCTTGGATGAGAGATTCGGTGAATGAATCTAAGGATGCCATTTTCCAGTTGGGATTGATAATATCCCAGAATGGAAGGTAGAAACAAATATTGAAAATTCCGGACCAAGCTTGCTTAGGATGGATAGCACCAGTTGCTCATCCTTCTTCTCAATGCCACATTGTTTGCACTGCATAAACAAGGATTTTAATTTATAAAAGAACTACTATATGGTTTCAAAACTACTGGGTTGAAGAGCAATTAATTCATTCTCCAGAATATGGCCTCTCAGCTCATCTTGCTTGCTGAAGAGAGTCTCAAGCTTCAACCAAACCTCTCTTGGAGTCTTCAATCCATAAAGGTGGAAGAGAAAATATCTGGAAATATGAATACACATGAAACCAAACGCTTCATCTAATATGTTCAGGTACTTGGCTTTCTCAATAGCTTCCTAAGGTTCAACCTCCTTGCCCATTATGACCCTGTACATAATTTTGTTGCGCAACACCATATGCATGTCATCCATCCAATCAAGATAATTGAAGGGTTCTAGGATCCTTGGAAACAAAGGAATTTTCGAAATCTCCATGTGAAATTGTTCAAGCGAATACAAACTGAAACTACTACTACTGTTGCACTAAAAAACCTTCAAAATCCTGCAAAAAACTCTCAATTTTGGAGATAAACTTCTACTGAGCACTGCTTTAGGACAATATGAACTTATATCTACATCCTTCACACCTGGCTAGACCTCAAAGGATTTCTCCAATGAACTCAATGCAATGGCACCAGGATTTGTTGTGGAAATATAAAGGATTTTGGTGCACTATTGAAAGCAGCTGCTCAACCTATGCTCTCTGAGATCTAATAGCATGTGAAATTCTAGAACATAGTAGATCATAGAGCTAAGAATTCATTTGATTGTATTCAATTACTATTCACTATTCAGAGTGCCATCTCACAACTGATGTACGATACAACAGTTTTTGTCATTTCTTGTGTATGAGTGATTATTGAATATCCATTTCGTCTTCTTCTTTCTGCACTTCTTGAGTGATTTTGAGTGAGGTATGCTACAGCTGAGTGATCCTACTTCTAAAATATCACATGTTATCAAAGCTATCAGCAGCTATTCGAATTGTAGTAGTAGCAGTTGCAGCAATTCCTTGAGCAGTTGTCTTTCATTGAGCACCAAAAGCCTCTGGGTTCCCACAGAAAATCCCAGTGCTATTTCCTTGAATTCACTGGAGCAATCTAGTGAGGTCTAGTCAGGTGTGAAGGAACCAGTCACATGTGCTTAGTGTCCTAAGGCAATTTTCAATTCGAATTGCAGTAGATCTCCTTTTCATAATTCTCATTTTTTTTGCAGGACTATCCTCTCTTCAACTTCAAATTCTTCAATATCATGGATCTCAAGTTGAACTCATTCAACTACTTCGAATGGAAGGAAATTATGGACATCTTCTTAAATTCGAAGAGCCTTTCCAGAGTGGTGAATGGATCTGCAGTTGAGCCCACTGGTGCAGTAGAGAAATCCAAGTACTTAGACAAACTTGATGAAGCAGTACGACTACTGCTACTTAGCATTTCTGAAGACCTACACTTTCATGTTATTGATCTGAAGACTCCAAAGGATGTTTGGGACAAGATCGAATCTTTTCTTGGTCAGAAGGGTGACTTGAAGGGTCATAAATTAGAAAATGAACTCATCTCCTTGAGCCCAAGAAGTTTCGAAACTATCACTGAGTTTCTCAATAAATTTAAGAACTTGATTTCATAATTGAAGAGGTATGGGATTGAGAAGGAAGAAAAACAACTCATCCTTGCCATCCTGTCGAAGCTAGGCCCTGATTATTCATTGTTTGTTTCTACCTTCCATTCAGCAAAGTTGTCCATTCCAAGATGGAAATTCCCTTGCCTTGAAGAATTCATCCAATCTCTCACACTTGAGGAGGAGAAGCTAGTGCACGTGGGAGTGATAAAAAACAAATTGGATTCAGCTCTTGCAGCTACTAAGTCAAGAAGAGAGAATGGTAAAGGAAAACAAAAAAATTCTGATAGGAAGTCGAATGACCAAAAGAAAAAGGAGGCTCCAAACCAGTCAGATGGAGTCTTGAATCCTAAGAAGGACAAGACATCTCAAAAGGGAAAATACAAGTGCACATACTGTAACCGAGGATATCACCCTGAGAGATCATGTATGAAGAATACCATAGATCTCATGGATTCACTTCTTGAAAAAATAATCTTCCAGTACCTGCATGTGCTATAAAGAAAGAGAGTGAACCATCTAGATATGAGAACAAAGAGAGATGCATGCCCTCATGGCAGGTGCATTAACTCAATCCTCCTTCATCATAAATTCTGGAGCATCAAGACACATGTATTCCTCCAAGGATCTCTTCACTGGATTCGATGCTACTGTTGGACCATCCATCATGTTGGGGAATGATTCCGAGGTCTCCTCTGAGGATATTAGAAGAATCAAACTTGATCATGGGTACTTCTTAGATGTGCTCTATGTTCCCACTCTCACTACTAATCTACTTTCAGTATATCAAATGACCCATACTGGAGAGCCCAAGAGGGTGATCTTCTCTCCAAATGAGGTCAAAATTCAAGACATGGTATTAGGTTCTACCATTGCAAAAGGTGTTGCAAATCATAAGTCGAAACTCTATGAGTTCTCCCATTTTCTACCTCTCTCTAAACAGTTTGCTCTTCACACTCATGCAAATGAAGAGAGTAGGCTATGGCATGAAAGATTTGGGAATCTCAACTATCAATACTTGCAAGAAATGCATACTAAAGAGATGGTTGAAGGGCTACCCATGATCAAGTTTGCCGAGGGAAACTGTCATGGTTGTTTGATTGGAAAGCATCCTGAAAAGAAATTTGAGAAGGGGAATGCAAGAAGAGCCTATCAACCTCTAGATCTGATGCATAGTGATGTTGCAGGGCCATTTCTAGATCTATCTTTTAACAAGGCAAGGTATATTCTTAATTTTATTGATGATTATTCAAGATTTACATGGGTATACTTTCTCAAATTAAAGTCAGAAGTATTTGGATTCTTTAAGTTTTTAAAGTCTTCTGCATAAAATTTTTCAGATAGAAAGCTCAAGGCCATTCACACTGATAATGGAGGTGAGTACATCAAGGGTGACTTTCAAACCTTTTGTGTTGAAGAAGGCATTGAGATGCAACATATTGTTCCCAATACACCACAACAAAATGGTGTTGCTGAAAGGAAGAAGAACATTGAAAGAGATGACCACCTGCATACTAAAGTCGAAAGGGTTCACCCTAGTATTTGGGAAGAAGCCATCAACTGTGCCACCTATCTTCAGAACAGAGTTCCTCACAAAGGACTCAAAGATATGACTCCTTTCGAAGCATGGATGGGATACAAACGTGATGTGTCTCATCTTAGAGTGTTTGGATCCAGAACATGGGAAAGGATTCCGACTGAGAAAAGGAGAGCCCTAGATCCACAAAGCAGAGAGTGTATTATGGTGGGCTATTCATTGAATGAAAAGGCCTACAAGCTTTTTTATCCTTCTACTATGACCACATTCCTTGATAGGAGTGTACAGTTTGAGGAATGGCCTCTACATGATGCTCATCCTGTTGAGCAAGAGAGTTTTCCTACCACACCTCCATTGCTTGATGAGCTCCAAGAGAGAGAATCTTCATCACATGACAGTTCAGATTCAGAGTATGAGAGTGAAGATGATGAAGAGTGAATGCTAGAACCAGATCCACAAGAACCTGAAGATCTAGCACCTATTAGTGAAGATGAGTGAATGGAAGATCCAGATCCACAAGAACCCGATGATCTTGCACTTGATGATCCTCCTCTTCCTAGATGGGAAGCCACTACTCTTAGATCTACCAGAGATCTTGTTGGAGATCCACTTAATTTGAGGAGGACCGAATCTGATTTTCAGAATGGAAGGTTTCATCCTTCTCACATTACAGATCCATTTATTGCCCATAGATCTTTCTTCGGTGCAGAAGTGCACTTACCATTTGGGGTGAGTGATGTACATGATTGGTCATCCTACCACAATATATCTTGAGTGGGGTGGCTTTGTTCCCACTGATTTTTCCCTCTTTCCTCACTTTATTTATTTAGATTGTTGTACGGGGTGACCTTTGGTCTCAGTTACCAGGGCCCTACCATTTCAGTTGTTCCTCATAGGTTGGCTTGTGGGGGGGTGTTGGAATATTCTCACCATCATTTTTATATTTTGCATGCCTGCATGCATCCAGTCATCATGCATGCATCTAGTCATCAGTATGGTGGTCTCCCAGCACCTAGTACTCAATTTTTCGGCCACATGAGCCTGTTTATGCTCAGTTCCAGGCCTCCTAGCCACAAATGCGCCCTTGTCTTCATCACTGGAGTACAAGTGCACCCTCTTACACCTATTTAGGAGATTCTTCAGTTAGTTCCATGATTAGTGGATTTGTTCCTTGTTTTGGGGATTGATTACTAGTTTAATTGACTGAACCACTTAGATAGACCTCCAGAGAGACTAGATCAGCTTTACTGACTACTGACAGCTCCTCATGAGCCCATATTGGAGTCTCATTCCCTACATTTGTGCCACATGTACCAGTTAGACTCATTTGACTGATGTTTGACCACTCGTGACCACTATTACTGATTGGATGATGTCTCCAATGTCATCCAAGCCACACATTAAGGAGAATTCGAATGACCTTAGGAGGTATTCAAAAGCATTTGATTGTATTCAGTTATTATTCATTATTAAGAGTGTCAGCTCACAGCTGATGTATGATACAACAGGTTTTTTCATTTCTTATGTATGAGTAATTATTGAATCTGCATTTCTTCTTCTTCTTTTTGCACTTCTTGAGTGAGTTTTAGTGAGGTCTGCTACAACTAAGTGATCATACTTCTAAAATATCACAAAATTAATCATGCATTGGAACTCAGATAGGAACAAAAATGTGTATTATGATCCATTAATCATTATATTCAACAGATATGTTACAATGGAGAGAATTCAATTATCCTAGGATAATTTGAATCCATGTCAGTCTAGCATAGGAATTGTCACCACTGGAGTGCTCCGGAAGTCCCAAAATCAAATCAACTGAACCAAAAATTAGTTAACCGAAGCTATTGTCAGTTAACTGACTAAGGAGGGCACATTAGTGATTTCTACATGAAAATCAATCAGAAAAGGGAGCATTAGATCACAATCAGTGGTGATCGGAGCTCAAACCCCCAATTAGAATCAGGAACTCGAGTGGACTAAACTAGAACTCTCAGTTAGCTGCTAAAATGTAGGGAACTGAATCTAGTGGTCCTAAAATCATGCATGCAGGGCGCATTAGGTGACTAATGGGTCCTAGATGACATATGCACACCACTAGGGGAAAATAACATCATCAATTACTAAAAAAAGGTAAATAATGCTAAGCAGGACAAGGATGGCGCATTAACTATCCTAACACCATCTCGTGACCTGCATAAGGTCTCCTCACTGAAGATCAAGGGAGGATGTGGAATTCGTAATATCTTCTGGGTATATTGGGCTTTGCATATGAAGAGCCTTTGTAGAGGGCTCACTAATTCTGGTATTTGGGGTGATATCATTAGAGAGAAGTGCATGAAGCATTGGACGGTGATTGAATGGATCGGAATAGAGAATAAATGACATAGACATTATTTCACGGTCTGGGCAGGCCTGGTGGAAGTCTTCTCGTTACTATACCGCAAACTAGAATGGTTTGTAGGAAATGGATTCCATATAAAAATTGGAACTGATCCAATCCTTGGCACACACAACGCATTAGGGGATTTTTGAGGTATAAAATGGGCCTCCTAAGGGAAATCATAAAATAAGAGTTCTAAATTTTAGAGAGGAAAAAGAAAAACTACTTTTGCTTATCGTATTTTTGACACATCTCCTTAACGGTTTACCCAAATTTCATGTTTGGGCACTCGTTGGATGCGTATTTTAATTCTGCATCCAACCCATACCCACACTGCATACTTCTAAAGCACCAACTTCATAAGAAAATAAATTTTTCAATAAAAAACGTATTTTAATATTAAAATACGTTTTTTTATTGAAATTTTCATTTTTTCATGTCGTGGGTGCCTCAGAAGTATGCAGTGTGGGTATTGGTTGGATTCAAAACTAAAATCCACATCCAACGAGTTCTCAAACTTGAAATTTGGGTAAACCGTTAAGGAGATATGTTAAAAATACGATATGAAAAAATATTTTTTCCATTTTCCCTTCAATTTGTTTTACAAATCTTACCCTTATGGTTGACATCATCATATTGAATCCTATTGGTTCTTATAAAGTGAATTTTGATGGTACATTATTTGTTTTGAGGCCCATTTTTTACCTCAAAACTCCCCTAATGGGGATTCTTTCCCCTTCGACCTTAAATTTTCACCGGGACATGTGGATCGGAATGGGATGACTACATTTTAGATCTCGCACATGCTAGCATCACACTAAAGGGTGACATGGACCAACTATATCGGTCATGCAATGGAAGTGAAGGAAGCCTCACCACCAATCTTGCATATGAGTCGATTGTTGAAGCCTCTCTTACTAACAACACTCTATGGTGGAATGGAAATTTGTGGAACTAGGAAGTTCCTTTGAAGATAAAGGTCTTTATTGGTTGGTATTACACCAAAGAATTCTTACAAGTTTTGTTTACAAAAACAGGGGCAGTATTGGCCCTACATGCTTATATCGTTATTTCTGATCATATCAAATGGTCGATCATATATTTTCATAGTTCCCTTTTACATTACAGTTCTGGGATGAACTTTCTACCCACTACAAGATCTTGGGCGATTGGAACTCTGGTACACTTGACACATGTCTACATTAGTGGAACACATGTCTACATTAGTGGAATAGGCAACACAAGTCTTTGATTTCTTTCCCTCTTCTTTTTCTTTGGGGAATTTGGCAAACACGGAAAAAAATATTTTTTGAAGGACTCTCTTACACATTGACAGGGGTTGTCTCTTACATCTCCCATTATTTATCATCCTTCACCTTCAGCAGTTCGGTTATTCCTCAGTCTGTAAGACGACCTCCTACAAGACCTTCCACCTACCTAGTGGTATTTTTTATTGGGGCGCTCAAAACAGTGATTGTGGAATAGGATGCTTTATTATCCTCGAGAACGGTTTTAGCTTCGAGACGAGCTTTGGAGCTGGCAGGGGCAGCAACACTAGGGCAGAGCTCATTGCGCTCTGGGGTCTCCTTATATTGGCTTCAAATCGCTCCATCAACAATATCCAAATCTATGGAGACTCATCGGTGATAATTAATTGGATCTCTGGATCTCATAGATTACGAGTCCACACACTAGCATCTCAGAAACAGTAAGTTCAGTTATCCATACTTTCTTTTGAGAACTTAGAGTTTCACCACATCGCCAGGTCATACAACAACACTGTAGAGAGGCTCTCTAAATCGATATTGGTTTTAGAAGAAGGTTGGTCGATATCTCGGCTTTATCACAAACAAATTCTCATGAAGGAGACAAAGGACTATCTATATTAGTTTGACTATCATTTTGTCTTGATACGGAACTCATTGAATTTTTAAATAGCATGCAAATGATATATGTCTAATGTATTGTTAGTATCGTTGAATATTAGATAGTTAGCAGGGCATTAAATTGCTCGAAATTAGCAAGTAAGTTATATATAGAAAGAACTGAGCCAATTCTGGCTATTATAAAAACAAATATGAAGACAAATAGTCCATAATAACTAGAATCCAATGTAGTTTCTTTGATTCAAGTAATGAATAGCAAGAAACTTTTTTCTCCGATAAAAAAACAAACAAGTTGTTTGTGGCTACGTCAACAACAACACATCATATAGATTAAGTAAATAACAAAAAAAGAAACAATTGGAAATCCCGATAGGGTTATCATGGTTTTCAAAACCAGTTTATTAACTCATGATTTTATTACAAGTCATTACCATTATCCTATTGGTAATTACAAGTCATTACCATTATCCTATCGGTAATTACAAGTCATTACCATTATAATATTTAATGAGATTTTAGAAAGAGATGGTATATATTTAATGAGATTTTAGAAAGAGATTCTTACATTGTACGCTATCTTGTGTGATTTGATTTACTATTTATAAATGAAATGATTTCAATGTAAGTGTTCAAAGTCTATATAGATATATCGTTGACATGGTTTGGAAACTTTCAATCATTTTCCATATTAAAGTTGAAAAAACAAAACAATAAGAGTTTACATGTAATTGTTTAGTGGGGCTACTGGTATAGAGGTTAATTTGGAAAAGTATGCTTGTTAATTTCTTAATTTGGAAGCTGCCGAGTTGTTCAAATTCCTGGAGCTTATGCCAATGAACTATTATCCTTTAACAGAGGGGTTTAAGTATTTGGGTTTTCATTTGAAACCGAACTGTTATGGGTTAAAGGACTGGAGATGGCTCATCGAAAAAGTGGAGAAGAGAATTTATTTTTGGTGTAATAGGTTTTTGTCCAAAGAAGGGAAAGTTGTGCTTATCTCAAGTATCCTAAGTGCTCTTCCAGTGTATTGGATGATTAATGTGAAGATACCCCAGGGGACATTGCATGCTCTAAGGAAACTTTTCTTCAGGTTCCTCTGGTCAGGGAAAATCGATAGAGGTCTACACTGGACTTCTTGGACCTCGATTTCTAAAGCTAAGGAGGCGAGGCGATGGGGGTTTAAGAATTTATCGATGTTTGGTTCTGCTCTGGCATCTAAATCGGCCTGGTCCTTCATCTCAAAGCAGGATAAGTGGCAATCTTTACTTTAGCTTCAGTATTGTGGTAATATTTCTGTGTTAGATTGGGTTCGAACACCGGGTTAGAACAGTCGGGGAGGATCTCTGTTTTGGAAAGCGATTGTGGCGGCCTTCCCTATCATTGGAACACGATTGATCTGGAAAGTGGGAGATGGCAGGTTGGCCAGAATAGGGAAATATTTCTACTCAAAAGTTAAAAGAGAACCAGTTCTTCCTTTGGAAATTATAGTATTGTTGGCTGGGAAAGGTAAGGAGTTTCTAGCCGATATCTCTTCAGGTGGGACTGGACAAACTCAAAACTGGAAGACTGCAGAGGACTTGGAGATTCCGGCGAGATGGGGGGAGACTTGGCGGTTATGGACGGCGAAACTGAGAAAAGGTTTCATTAGGCTGAGGTCAGAAGCTGATAGTTTACAGTGGCAGGGGATGGTGGCAGGGGGCACCTTTTCAGTCAAAGAGGCTTATAAAACTTTGTGGTTTAATGAGCACGAAGCTTATCCCTGGTGGGGAACTAAACTTTGGAAAGCTCGGGCACCGTTTAAAAGCAAAATTTTGGCCTGGTTGATTATCAAAGGGAAGGTTTTAACATGGGATAAGCTCAAAAGGAGGAATGTGGCTGGTCCGGGAAGATGTAGTTTGTGCAGGCTGGAGGATGAAGAGGCTAATCATTTGTTCTTAATGTGTCCTTTTATCTTACAGGTTTGGAAAGGGGTGGGGCAGACCCTCAACTTGAGTTTTCTAGGGGAAGGTGACTCTTTTTTAGGTTTCCTATAGTCTTGGTATGAAGAACCAAAGCTGAAAGTGTTGAGGTGTTTACCTTTTCTAGTGGCTTGGAATGTTTGGGGGGCCAGAAACCAGTCAATCTTTGAAGATCGGGATATCCCTTGTTTTCTAGTAACCTCTCAGTTCTTATCCACCTATAAATTCTTTTTAGGTTCTTTGGCTAAGCAGAAGATCAGAACGATGAAAGAGTTAACTCTTAAGGAAGGAGTTTTGGTTGGTTTTTTCGATGGAGCCTGTGTTAATTCAAGCTGTGGCTTGGGAGGTTGGTTAAGACATGAAGGAAGGGAGTTGTGCTTCCAAGCAAATGGTGGGGAAGGGTCCAACAATTAGGCCTGAGGGGCTTGCTATAAGACTACTTTTACTACAGGCAAAGGAGCTTCAGGTGAAATCCTTAAGGATATACGGAGACTCAGAATTATGAATCAACAGAATGAACAAAAAAATTACACTGAATAACCATGCTTTACATAATATGAGTAACTGTTTGGATACTCTGGTTACTTTCCTCCCTCGGGTGGAATTTGTTCGTATTTACAGAGAACAGAATGAGCAAGCTAATGGACTTTCTAAAGTTGGATTGAAAGAGGAAGAGGGTCAATGTAAAATTGTTTCAGCAAGAGAAGGATCCAAGGAAACAAGCTGGATAAATCTGAATAGCTATATTTAGTAATCATATCAATTTTTGGAAGTTTTTGTTGTATCATTTTTTAATGTAATGAAGTCTGATAAACAGTATGATATCGTGCTATATACACTTGTGGAATGTATTCGACGCTCTTTAAAGATCAATGAATATGTTTTTTTCTTGGGAAAAAAAAAAGATTAATAAAGTTTAATATTTAAGTTTTTGTTAATATAAAAAGTTAATGAGATTTAATATTTAAGTTTACTATAAATATAAGTTTATCATAAAAGATTAATAAAGTTTAATAATTTAGTTTACCATAAAAAGAGGCAACATCTTTGGTTCAGATATAAAAGGTTATAGTAATCGGTGTAAATTTTATATATATATATATATATATATATATATATAATTGATTTTCTAGGATATTTTTCACATATTAAATTTACTAAGTATTTTTTAAATCAATACTTAAAAAATATTTAAGTATTTTATAAATATGTTTCAAATTAATAGATGTATTTTTCAAATATGTTTTCAAATTAATGGATGATCATCATTAAAATATGATAGTCACTTAGAAATCAATATAATTTATAGCTAAATCTTAAATCAATATAATGGAATACATGAGAGTATTTACTATCAATGAAACAATGATATAAAAATAAGATGACAAATTAAGGTTTTTGTGATATTAAGAGAATTGAATAGGAAATATTTTTTTTTATGAAGTTTCTTACATACATTTACATTAAAGTGCAATTTTTGTTGCATAGTATTAACCTTTCTAACATTTTAGTTCATGACAACTTTGGTGATTTAGAAATAATTATCTTAAAGCTTTTCAAACATAAGTAAAATTTTAAAGAAAATCAAATAATTCCTTTTTCTGCATGTAACCATCATCATCATATCCACATATATAAAATATAACATATTAAATAATTATATAAATTAAAATTAAAATGTGGAGTAAAATTTAATATATAAATGCATAATAAATCATTATTAAATTTATATAATAATAAAAATATGATTTTTATATTAAAAATACTATATAATTATTTTAATATTTTTTTAAATCTTTTAAATTTATTAAAAAAATATATACATAAACTATTCTAAAAATCATGTCCCTATGGATTGGATCTTTCCTCCCAACTTTGATCATTAAAAGAAGCCTAAAAGAAGGGTAGAAAACACATATGTCGATGGAAAACAAACACCATATATCTAAGTTATTACATCTAGATAGAACAAAAAGAGACGCGTGCCAGCTCGATTTGTATTCTGAAAATAGAGTCATCACACTTCCATTGGGACTGAAAAAGCCCGTATTATGCTAGACGTATAGTCGAACTATAACCTGAAGCCTGTTTGGATAAGTACGAAGTCAGTCAAGTCAAGAATGGTGGACAGTGAGCAGGCCACCACGTACACTGATCCAATTAATTAAGATTAGTTAAAGTGTTATTATCTTTATTAAAGTAATGTGTACATTATTTAATTTTCCTGTGTACAACATATCTTCTTTTTATGCAATTGCAATTTAGAACTTATTGTTAAAGGAATTTGAATCGGAAAGATTATCAAAAATGAGATGTAAATTTGTGAATATTTAAAAGATTTGAAATTGGGATTAAGACGAATCTAAAAGAAAGAGTGAAATCTTTGATATATGTGTTTTTTGTTTAGTATATATTTTTTAATAAAAGTTTTGGATTAGAATGAAAAAGTGTATGGTAATTTTTTAATCCATGAAGTGATTAAATTGATAAAGGGTACTTCTTGGTATGCACCATCTCGGGTCACTTATGATGGATTGGGAACCTTCCCTCTTTGAGAGAGATTGGAGGTAGGTGGTCCTTCGTTAGTTCAGTCATCTCTATTACAGTGCCCTCTTATAACTTCAAAAAAACTCATTTATTTGTTTATTTTAGGAAAATTTTGTCAAACAAAAATGTTTTACTTATATTTTTTTATTTATTTACGGTTTAGAAGAAAAGGGGTAGGAGGGGGGTGGTAAATTAAAATATTGAAGTTTATGGAGATAATGGATGAATCAATTTTTTTAATCTTTCCTCCTTAGATCTTTATGTTGGTGTTGTTTTTTATGGTGTTTCTCCTATTGAAATTTCTGAACAAAGGGATCTTAGAGTGTCGTTTCCCTTGGAGTTAGTTTCTAAATGATTATAATCTCTTTCAAGATCAGGGGGTGGGGAGTAATCCTAAAAATAATGCCCTTAAGAGACTTCTTGACATGATTAAACCATATAGTTTACTTATTCAAGAGACCATGTGTTGTGGTCCAATGGTCTATTAATTCTTTCTTAAACTTTTCTTGAGCTGGGAATGTTGTGTTGTTGATGCATGTAGTCACTCTCAGGGACTTCTTACAGCATGGAATCCACTGATAATTGATTTTAGTCCATACATTGCATGTGCAGGTATCGTCTTGGAAGGACATATTAGGAGTTCGAATCAATTACTTAAAATTGTTAATTGTTATGAACCATATGTTGGAAGGAAAGATATATGGGATAGATTTTTGGATTGTGGACTTTTAAAGGGCTCGGGGTTGATTATAGGTGGGGACCTAAGTATGACTCTTTTGGCTTCAGAAATATGGGGAAACAACCCTCGACTTGACCTAATGGTTGGATGTTTTATTCAACTATTTGAGGAGCCAAAACTCATAGATATGCTTCCTTCTTCTATGACCCCAACGTGGAGGAATGGGAGGATTAGTACAGTAGGGGTAGCAAAAATACTTGATAGGTTTCTTATTGTTGAAGATCTAGCAGAGCTAGTTGGGAGATACAGGTCTTGTTCTATCAACACTGGTATCTTTGATCACCTGCCTATATGTCTACAGCTTGAGATAGAACATTCAAAACAGATGTTTCCTTTTAAATTCAATCGCTTGTGGTTAGAGGAGGAAGATTTTGCGAATTTGGATAGAGAAAACTGGATATCCTTACCAAAGTTTCAAGATGATTCTGCTATGCAAAGACTGGTCATTAAGCTAAAGAAAATAAAGAAAATTGTAGTTCAATGGGAGAAGGAAAAGAAATTAAAGATGAAACAAGAATTGTTATCTATTGAAGAAGAGATTGATTAGCCCTTTTCTTGTAATAACTCGAGTATTTTTACAAAGCTTGATCAGGAGAATTTAGCTTGTTTGGAAGCAAGAAAATCTAAGATTCTAAAGATTGAGGAAAAGTCTTGGAGACTCAAAAGTCGAGCAATCTCGATATCTCGAGGGGACAATAACACTAATTTTTTTCACAAAATTGCAAAACAGAGAAGAATATCCAATGTTATTTGGGATATGAAAGATGGACATGGAATGTGATATATTCTCATAAAGAATTGAAGGCTGCAATAGTGGAACACATTTCTGGAATTTTTAAGAATTATGGTTCATCAAATAATGTGTCTTAGTTACAGGTTGTGCAAAATTACACCATATTTTTTAGTTCTGAGGAGTGTCAAAAGGTGGGTGAGAAAGTATCCCTTGAAGAAATTGAAGAGGTACTAAAGAAATTTTCCAAGTCTATAATTCCTTGTCCTAATGGATGGACCGTGGAATTTTTCAGTAAGTTTTTTGACATTGTTGGAAATGACCTATTGGAGACTGTTGAAGAATCTAGAGAGAAAGGCTATGTGTCTGACGCTTTAAAATATACTTTTTTAGCTTTGATTCCTAAAATTACAAAGCATGAGGGCCTTTAATGATTTAAAACCTACTTACCAAGTTGTAATTTGATCGATAAAATCATTATTAAGGTGATCTCTAACATAATTAAGCCAAAGTTAGCAGAGTTTATGTCAAAAGAACAGTTTGGCTTTTTCTCAAACAAACAAATTTTAGATGCAATTGGAGTAGCTCAAGAGAGCTTACAAACCATCGAGACAAAGAAACTGGAAGCACTTATCTTGAAAATGAACCTTGTTAAAGCTTATGAGAGAGTGGATTGGACATTTCTGAGGCTGGTCCTACTTCAAATTGGTCTCCCACTGAAGGTGACATATTGGATCATGTCTTGTGTTTCTTCAGCAAATTATGCAGTTTTGGTGAATGACTCCTCGTTATATTTTTTTAAGGTTCCAGAGGAATTAGAAAAGGATGTCCACTGTCTCCTTTTTTATTTCCTTTGGTTGTGGAGGGATTGAGTAGATTGATTGGAAAACCTAAGAGGGAAGGAAGAATAACAAGTGTCAAAGTATCATCCATTCACTACATAACACATATATTATTTGTGGATGATGTCTTCCATTTTGGGAATGGTTCTGTGCAAGATTGGGAGTCTTTCCCTCAAATTATTAATCTTTTTCAGTGAATCATTCAGTATGGAAGTTAGTGCTCTTAAATCAAATTTTCTCCAGAACAAGATTTCTGCTGATGTGCTGGCTAGGGTATCTTTTTTTTTTTTTTCCTTTCAATATTGATCCTATTGATGTCGGTTTCAAATATATGGGTTTCTATATAAAACCAAATAACTTTAGGAAAGAAGATTAGATATGGCTTTTGAGGAAACTCGAGAAAAAAACTAAGGAATTGATGTTTTAGGTGGTTGTCCATGGGTGGAAGACTGATATTAGTTCAATTTATCATGGCAAGTATCCCAATATATTAGCTATCTCTTGTTAATATCCCTTTGTCTATTCTCCAAAATATTAGGCAAAGGATGATGCATTTTTGTGGGCTAGTAATCAAGATAGAAATAAATATCACCTCATAAGTTGGGATAGAATTTCACTTCCTAAGAAATTAGGAGGTTGGATTATTAAGAACCTTAACTGGTTTAGTCATACCCTTAGTTGTAAAATTCTGTGGAGAGGTATCTTTGGATCCAATCTATGGAGTGAAGTTATTCAAGCCAAATATCTTAGGAAAACGAGAGTGATTGAGTGGATAAGGTCACCTAATAAATTTGTTTCCAATGCTTCATACATTTGGAGGGGGATGGTTAACGGGTTCCTTTGGTTGGGTTCTTGGTTATCATGGAAAATTGGTAACGAGAAACAAATTGCTCTAGGAATTATCCCTTTTCTGGGGGGTGAAAAAAAATTCAAACTATCTCAACCTCTTATGACCTTTTTAATGGATATTGGGATCAATATTTTGGCTCATATAAAAAGACCTATTGGTATGGTAAATTATTCATTCTATTGGTTATTAGTAAAAGATATGGGATTGGTAGGAGCACTTACTGGGGAGTGGAATTCTTTTATCTCAAGTTTGAATCATGATGGCATCATACTGTTTGATTGTGAGGATCAAATAGTTTGGGCTTGGAATGGTGGTAATAGCTAGTTAAGTGTTAAAATTGCTTATGATTGTATTTCGTGCAACTCTACAAATTATTCTAGAAAGTGGTGGCACCAATAATATGGAAGTGGAATATCCCTTTGAAGTTGAAATGTTTTAGTTGTATTTGTATAGAAAATAAAATTTTGACTTGGGAAATATGATTAAGAGAGATAGAGTTGGCCCTCGCATTTGTAATCTGTGTAAAAAAGATGCAGAGACTATTTCACACCTCTCTGTTCACTGTGAATTTGCACAAAAAGTTTTTAGAAGTAAGGAGAGTTTTCAAATTCATGAGATATGGGAGGATTCTTCTTTGAGTTAAGCTTAAAATCTTGGACTAGCAAACTCCCTCAATACAAATAGGTGCCTCTATTTGTTTCCTAGGGTCTTTAGACAACTAGAAATTTGGTTATCTTTGAGAATGTGTCAACAAAGGTTCTAGTGGTATGCTCTTGAATTGTGGGGACCTTTTTAAAATTCCATAAAGAAAAAAAGAATAAGTTGTCAAGATTTCTTACCCTTCCTACTTTGTCTAAGGAGGTTTCAATGGGATTCTTTGATGGAGCCTCACATTTTGGAATGTTTAGGGAAGGAACATTGTTTATTATAAGTATAAATCATTATTTTCCTTTATGGATGGGATGTGGGAAAGGGACAAACTCTAGAGATGACCATGTGGATTCTTCTTTAGTTTGCATCTAATAGAAATATTTTTTCCATACAGGTGTTGGGGGACTCCAAATTTATTATTGATTGGGCTGCATAAAATTCAAAGCTACATGTTGCCTCCTTGGACAAGTGGTGTTCTAGAATTAAGGAACTTCAAGTCAAATTTGCTAAGATTTCATATTTTCATATTCTACGTCAACTAAATTATGTTGCAAACATGCTATCTAAGAAAGTAGTGGGACTATTTGAGGGTTATATTTTTTTTTGAATAATTTGTATACTATTTAGTGGTACTATCCGATGGCTCCTTACCAGATTATCAAGATAGGAAATATTTTTCTAGTTCTATGTTAGTAGTTCATACTTTTGGTACTGTTTGGAGTATCATATGCAGTGGAACAAGGTAGCAGATTGCCTCAACTGGAATGTTATCTTATAGTCTTTTGTTATTATAGTATTTTTTACTAGAACTCTTAGATCTATTTTTGTATGGTTGAAATATGTATATTGGGGTTCTTTTGTCAAGGGTTGAACTTGGATGATTTTTGTAACTAACAAGAGTTATTTTTAATCTTAATCATGTTTTCAAAAGAAGATATGAATATGTAATAGGCTATGTTATCTTTAATTCTACCATGAATAAACAAGATCTTAATATGTAATAGATTATGTTATCTTTAATTCTACCATGAATAACAAGTAACATCTTTTTTATGTGTGAGAAAAAAATAATAGATCATCCTATATTAATTTTTAATGTGTATTATTTAAGTAAAATAATTTTGCATTTTGGTTTTTCTTTTTTTAAGTGTTTAATTAATTTAGTTAAAAAAAGGTTAGTAAGTGTAGGGAAATCAAGAAACCATAAATTTGCAAGGAGAATAGGTGTAACAACAACCATGTAGAAGCATGGTCTCTTCGACAAGGGATCAATACTGTAAAGAATCAAAGCATCAAAAACATGATAGTGGTAGGAGACTCAGTGCTCGTCATTCTTTATATTTCTCTTAAACCCATCCCAAGGAAATAGGCATGTCATGGCCAATAGGCCTTGTCTCTTACCAATTAGAAAAATTTGGAAAAATGGAGAGGAGGTCATTATCAACCTCCCCTAAGTTTCATCGCATCTAATCAACCTCTTAATGAACCTCTTAACTCAATCAAAAAATGGTATGGCCACACAAACATGCATATGTATATAAATCATCAAACAACTTGTCGTCTTCTCCATATGATCATGTGGGTATACCTATTTATGAATTTTGTCACATTGGTATGGAGCAAATTGTGTGGGATTAATTCGTCACTTGGGATGGATATTTGGATGGTCAAGCTCTATTTTTTGGGGTGCAAGTACAATCTATTTGTTCTCTTGTATCGGATCATTCTTCCCTTGATTTCACTGTCTAATTGCAACTCTATTAAGATGTTTTATTATAGGCTAAGAGCACTATCAGGGTACTAGTTTGTGGGGCTCATGCATTTTGGTATCTATTGCATCTAGAAATGAGAATCGACATCCAATGGGAATCCAACTCAAAACCAGTTTTAACAAGGATAGTAAAATACAAGCTATGGCTCCAAGTAATTCTCGAACTTCTTCCTCTAGCAAGAAGAGTTTACCACAACTTACAGGAAGAAATTGTGTTAAAACAATGTTGTGTTTATTTCTAGGAAGCATAATTGGAAAATTCTAGAACCCCTATCATAGTGGGTACTTTATTGTGTTTAGTTGTATCTCTTATTTGTTATATTCAAAAACCTCCCCCAATATTTAACGGCACCATGGACAACCACAACCACCCTCATCATTGTGCTTTTAGTGAATAATCCACCCTTAGTGATTCAATCCAGAGGTGTGAATGCTATAATGAAGACAACCAAGAGAATATGGCTTTTTCCATAGGAAGATGGGAGAATTGGAAAAAAGAAATGGAACAAATTTATGCTAGGGACCTAAATGCAACTAGGAGATAGTTAATAAGAATGAAAGGCCAGAAAGACTTAAAGGAAAGAAAAATTGGAGGAATGGGAGGATATGGCAATGGAATTGCAAGAGAAAGTGAATCACATGGAGCTGGAACAAAAACCAAAGTTTGAGGAGCTAAAGAAACTTGCTTCCCTAGCAACCTTATGTTAAATTTCAAATCAAAGACAATATTGAACACATAGAAAAACTATGGAGCATTCTCTCATTTTATCATGCTCTTCTCAATTAAACTCGGAATATAAAGGATTACATTCGTAGCTAAGTGGAACTAAATAGAAATTGATTTATAACTAGGATTCCAAATATATAAAAGACCTAACTGATTCATACTCGGTCAAACACTATTGTCTAACTGACTCATAAATGCAAAGCTCTACTCCTAACTAACTAGAATAGGGGAGATTACAGACTTCAAAACTCCCCCTTAATCTCAATTGTTACAATCTTTAGCACTGAAAATACACAAGTGTTATCTCAAAAATTCAAAGATAATTCTTCCCAATGGTTTAGTGAAGATATCTACTAGTTGATCCCTTGATCTATAAAACTGCAGAGTGATGTCTCCATTGTTGGCAATCTCACATATAAAGTGGTAGCAAGTGTCAAAGTGTTTTAGTTTCCTATGGAATACATGATTTTTAGATAGTGTAATAGTTGAACCGTTACCATAGAAAATAGGAGTTGTCTCCTTTTCCACATGTACAAGATCATGCAAAAGTGTTCAGAGCCATATGTCATGGCATGCTGTTGTATATGCTACTACATATTATGCTTCTACAGATGAAACGGTAACAATGTGTTGTTTCTTGGATGCATGTGATATCAAACGTATGCCCAAATGGAAAGCATATCTTGAACTGTTTTTCCTATAATCAATGGTGCATGCAAAGTCATTGTTTGTGTATTAGTGATATTGTTTTCTTCAAGCATTGTGTACCACAAACCATAATCAGGTATACTTGCAACCAAGGAAAATTTTAGGGGTTAAAATTATCCCATGGGCTATTTTTTGAACTTTTTTCCAAAAAATGATTCGCCAATTTGCCTTTTTTTGAAAGACGATTCGCCCAAATTCCATGAGATAATTTTTTTTACTCTAAAAATCACCAAAATTGTCCAAAAATTGTATATAGTCCTTAGAAATTTGAATATTCTTTTAAAAAATCACCAAACATTTTATGGTTGCAAATTTAAGAATTAGTAAGATTCGTTAAGGTTTCTACACTTTAAGAAAATTTTGGATCCTTAAAAAATTCCATTCCTGCAACATATCTCATAATTCTTTTTCCAAATTTCCAGTGAGAGTATTTGGGGGATTCTATAAATCTAGAAATAAAACCAACTGCATACACTAAATCAGATCTTGTTGCACTGGTATACATTAGGATACCTATAAGCTTCTTATACATAGTTGATTTTACTGTTGGTCCTTCATCCCACTTTCTCAATTTTCTACATGTGGCTTATGGGTGTATCTATTGGTTTTCATTTAGCCATTATGAACATCTTCAAAGTATATGTATCATACTTATGCTATGATATGAAAATTCCTTGAGCAGATTGCTCAACTTCTATGCCAAAAATGACTTCATAAGAACAGGGTCAATCATTACAAATTCCTTTTTCATGATTGATTTGAATTCTTCTAACTACAAATTTCCAGTATAAATCATCATCAACATATAGACAAACAATCATAATTTTACCTTGTTGATATGCTTTTGTGTAGAGACTTGGCTCACTACCGGTCTTGTTGAATCCATTGTTGAGAAGGTAAGAGTCTATTCTATTGTACCATGCTCTTGTGGCTTGCTTCAAACCATATAATGACTTCTTCATCTTGTACACTTTATATTCTTGGCTTTTTACTTTAAAACTTGGTGGATGATCCACATACAACTCTTCATCCAATATTCCATTTGAGAATTCAATCTTCGCGTCCATTTGGTATACTGGCCACTTGTGTTGGGTTACAATGGCTAACACATCTCTAATGTTATCTAACCTTTCTATTGGAGAGAAAGTTTCACCATAATCAAATCCAGGTTGTTGAGCAAATCCTTTGGAAACAAGTCTTGCCTTATGCTTCTCCACCTTTCCTTTCTCATTTAGTTTTGTCTTATAAACCCACTTGAAACCTATGTTTTTTTGTTTAATGGAAGATCAATTGAGATCACATGTCTTGTTCCTTTCAATGGCCTCAATTTCATCATTCATGGCATGCACCCATGCTCTTCCTTCACTACTTCTTCTAAATATTTGGGCTGGAAGGATAATAATGTAAAGTGAGTTTGTTGATTCACTTTATCCTCCTTCTCATAAATTTCTCTTATACTCGTTGTTCTTTGGTTTCTCTCAGTGAATATCGAATCACTGGTTAAAGAATAATTATTTGCTAGTGGTTCTTTTTATCTCGGTACTTGCAATCTTGGAAGCATGAGGTCCTTTTGTCTTTGTTTTCTAGTTGTCCATCTATTTGAAGAGATGGACTTTGATTGTCAACTTCCTCATTTTCTTGTTCACTCCATGACTTGTCTTCTAAAAATTTGGCATCTCTATTGACTACAAACTTCTTGTTGATTGGATTATATAGTCTATAGGATTTGGATTGTTCACTATATCAAATGAAAATACACTTTTGACTTATGTTGTCTAGCTTCTTTCTGAGCTCCTATAGAACATGTGCATATGTTATGCAACCAAAAATTCTGAAGTGGGAGGAAATTTTATTTGTGCCACTCCATGCTTTGTGTGGTACATTGTTTTTCACACTTTTTGTTGGATATATGTTCAATATGTTTATTGAACGTGCAATAGCTTCAACCCAAAACTCATTGGAAAAAATCTTGAATTTAGTCATGCTCCTAGTCATGTTCATAATGGTCGTTCTTTCTTCCGGCCACTCCATTACGTTGTGGACTATATCTTGTTGTAAACTAACTCTTAATGCCCTATTGTCTACAAAAATATACAAATTATTCTAAATCATATTCACCACCTCCATCTAACCTGATCACTTTCATGAATTTTCCACTTTGGTTTTCAACTAGAGCCTTGAATTCTCTAAACTTTGAGAAAGTTTTAGACTTGTTCCTGAGGAAATATACCTATATTTTCCTACTAAATCATCAATAAAATTTAAGAAATAGTAACTACCACCTATGGACTGATTTTGCATGGGACCACAAAGGTCTGTATCTACTAGCTCAAGGTGTTATTTTTCTCTATAGAAGGCTTTTGGAAAGTTGTCCCTTTGATGCTTTCCTAGGATACAAATTTCACACGAACTAGTTTCTTCATTCAGCATGGACAATTCCTTAACCACTGACTATTTTTGCAAGTGATCAAGACTCCTAAAGGGTATATGACCATATCTACAATGCCACAACAAGGTATTGTTTGTGCTAGAAACTTTATGTGCATATGAATATGTCTAGTTTATACTTCTTAAATTCAAAGGGAATATTTTTTTGTGGTCATCTCTACCTTTGCTATTAGTCTTCTACTAGGTGACTTTTCTAAAATTGTACATGTAGTACCCTTAAATCTAACATCATAATATTTTTGACTCAACTGTCTTACACTTATTAGATTGTGCTTGAGATGAGGCACATAGAAAACATTATGAATGGATTGATTCTCATTTTGTGTTCTTAGGATAGAAACAATACCCTTTGGTTTGTACCTGAGAATCATCACCAAGACTTATTTCTGATGTGGAAGAAGTATCTATGTTAGTAAACAGATGTTTGTTACATGTCATGTGATTGTTGCAACCACTATCCAACAACTAGAGATCCTTGGTGTTGATGGTTTCTTTAGTGATCTGACATGAAAGAAACATTTATCATATGTTCATTCATCATTATTTCTTACATGTTCTCTTCCCTTATTTAGGTCTGCTTGTTTCTTTCTACATTCACTCTCATAGTGTCCAAACTTCTTGTAATAAATACATTGGATAATTGGCTTTCCTTTTATTTTTATACCTCTCCCCCTTTGGATTTGAGATTGTTCCTAGTCTTGTTCTTGATTTGGGGCATATCTCTCTTCTATTTGAGAAAGATTCCTTCCTTGACTTCCTATGCTTCTAGTTCCTCAACCTCATCCTTTTCCTCGACTAATGGAGTCCTAGGTCTGAAATTCTTTCTCAAGTGATGAATTTTCATTCGTGTCGATCCTTTATTTTGGGATAAAAGGGATCCCATCAACTTATCTACTTAAATCTAACTCGAATCTTTTGCTTCTTCAATCGCCACGACCACATATTCGAACTTTTTGGATAGGGTTCTAAGAATCTTGTCAACTAACTTATGATCCATCATTTATTCGCAATATACCTTCAATTGGTTTACTATGGTCGTCACTTGGTTCATGTATTGATCTATTGATTTTGACCCCTTCATTTCTAAGTTTTCAAAGTCTCTTCTCAAGGTTTGTAGTTTCACGGTCTTCACTTTGGTGATATCTTGATAGTTTCTCTGCAAGGTATTCCAAGTGGCTTTAGAGTTATTTGCAAGATAAATATTGGGGATGACGATTTCGTCCATGCTAGTCTCAATGAGATGCAACACATTTTCATCCTTGGTTATGTTCTCTTTTAGCATATTTTTCTGCTTATTTGTTAAGGCATGTTCAACAGCTTCATCTTCCATCTCTCTATACCCATGGGATACCTATTCCCAAACATCTTAAGCCTTCAATAAGGTCATCATCTTAATTGACCATATTTCATAATTTTCCCTAGTGAGAAAACGAATCTAGGCAACACCTTGGCTACTCGTAGCCATTTTTTTAACACAAAAATATTAAACTTTTAATCAAGTTGCATCCTCAACAACTCTGCTAACAATGGAGCCTTGTTGACTTCTACAAAAAATAGTGTACCCTCTTATTTAGACCTCATCTAAAACCATTTTAAACTTTCGGCTTTTATATTTCGGTCTTGCACCAACGGGCTTTTCAATATTGACAATTTCTAAGACTTTCGATGAAATACCTATTTCTGACATCTGATACACTATCAAGTTTTTTACCTGATGCTCCTTTCGAGGTCTGCTCTTATGCTCTATCAGAAATTTGGTCCAATGCTTCTTTTTGGATCTCTTTCCGATGCTCTATCGGTTTCTCCACTGATCATCTATCAGGATCTCCTCCGGCTCCGATGGTCTATCGGGTTCTCCTTCCGATGATTCTATTGGATCTTCCTCCAATGCTCTATTAATTTCTTTTTCAGAATATCCTTTCGATGCTTCAATTGGGATCCTCCTTCAATGCTCTATCGAGATATCTATCGGAATCTCCTTCCAATGCTCTACTAAACTCTCTTTCAATGCTCTAATAGGATTTCTTTCGATGGATATTTCGAAAATTCTTCAATGCACTGTCGAAATTCTCCCTTGATGCACTTTCGGGTCTTCTTCCGATGGTTCTTTCAGGATCTTCTCCAATTCACTTTTGGGTCTTTTTCTAATGGTTTTTCAGGATCTTCTCCATGCGCTGTCGAAATTCTCCTCCGATGCACTTTTGATCCGATGCACTTTTGAGTCTTCTTCCAATGGTTCTTTCAGGATGTTCTCCGATGCACTGTCGAAATTCTTCTCCATTGCACTTTTGGGAATTCCTCCTTTGCGCTTTTGGGATTTTCTCTAATACAACTATCAGGCTCTTCTCTGAAAACAGGGACAAGTCTTCCAACCAACAATCTTCAGTGATGAATTGATCTCGAGTGTCAATTCGCTTCAGGTTCTGTCGGGTTTTCTGATCTGGGTTTGCATTCTGATACACAAACAAATTCACTCGTAGTCTGATTCTTCGCACAGCTCGATTAGATAATCCACGTTCACTTTCATAATGTCCGATCTCCTTAGCTCATCACAGTTCTATGATCGATATGCTCTTTACTCTTTTAATCGATCTGCTCCAATTTTTTGGTCGATCTACTCTCCACTCTGTGAAGAGGCTTAAACCCTTTGCTCTTCTTTAATCAATCTACTCTCCACTCTGTGAAGAGTCTTAATCTATTGCTATGATACCATATTAAATTTCAAAACAAAAGGAAATATTAAACACACATCAAAATTATGGATAATTCTCTCGTGCTCTTCTCAATTAAACTAAGAATATAAATGATTACATTCATTGCTAAGTGGACCCAAGCATAAATTGTTTTCTAACTTGCCAAATATAGAAAACACACAAGTGATTCATACTCGGTCAAACAGTATTGTTTAATTGACTCATATGTGTTTCGATCCAACTAGACTGTTTTCTAACTTGCCAAATATAGAAAAGACACAATTGATTCATACTCGGTCAAACACTATTGTTTAATTGACTCATATGTGTTTCGATCCCAACTAGACGGGATCAGAAAACTGGAGAGAATCAAGAGAAAAATCGCGCATTGCGTGGCAGACATTTCTTTCTTGACCTATAAAATGAATGAGATCTCTGTCATTCGATGAGCTCTATCTCATCTCTCCAGAGCTCCCGATGATGATCCCAGTTGGGATCGAAACGCGTCGTTCTCTCTTGGCATAACGCAGCTCCTATCTTTTTTAATTTAATTCTCTGCGTAGTTACAATGTTGAACCAAATTATACCCCTTTACAGAAGCAACACACTGGAGGGGATCAAAAAAATGGAGAGAATCAAGAGAAAAATCACGCATCGCGTGGTAGACATTTTTTTCTTGACCGATATAATAAATGAGATCTCTGTCATTCGATGAGATCTTTCTCGTCTCTCCAGATCCCCTGATGATGATCCCAGTTGGGATCGAAACGCGTCGTTCTCTCTTGGCATAACGCAGCTCCTCTCTTTTTTAGCTTGTCATTAGTTCAAGTAGTTTTTTTTGTTCGCACATATTGGGACATTGAAATAATTTTAAGAGGTCATAATTTTAAAGCACATAAATGGCTTTGAGATCATCTAAGGCAAGCTTGTCAACTTCATCATGCTTCCTTTCCCTCTACATTATCACCATGGTGGATACCTTGCATTTTAAAGATGGGATTTTGAAGTTAGAATTTTTATTTCTAAAGTTGGACAAGGACACCCGTGACACCCGTGCTTTCTCTTTATGATAGGTGAGAGGCCCCATGCCTTTTATTCTAGGAAAGCATGGGAGGGTTTTTTACTTGTGCCATGAGAGAGAGAGAGAGTTGCATGACCCTAATAGAAGAGAACTTGAGAGATTTGCATGACCTTAATAGAAGAGAACTCTAACTATTGAATATCACATAATCCATAGTTGAAGATGAATATGTGTGTTGGTGAATTTGTTTGGTGAAAATAACTTGGATTAGTAAACATGAATTAACTTTTTTATATCATATTTTACCC
Source organism: Larix kaempferi (assembly GCA_027924585.1). Taxonomy (NCBI): domain Eukaryota; kingdom Viridiplantae; phylum Streptophyta; class Pinopsida; order Pinales; family Pinaceae; genus Larix; species Larix kaempferi. The sequence goes on from BSBM01000291.1 coordinate 14,589,733, forward strand.
ATATGTAACTTTATAATGTGCTTATTCAACTTTATAATGTTTGGTTTTTTACAATTTTTTACTAATATGAGTTATTAAAAGTGTTTTATGATTTTCTTGTAGGTTGAAGGGGTTTATACAACATCTTTTATTGGCATTTTGGCATCATTTATTCACTTGGATCTTCAGGTAATCATACTTTGACTAACATAGAGGCATAGGTATACATCTACCATTGCATATCATCCTTTATCATTTTTTCCTTAGGATCTTCCCCACAATGTTGCAACATTTAGTCAATTACATTTAGTTAGTTGTCATAATAATGGTTGTAGATCCTACCTATCATGGTTTCCCTAGCTAATACCTTGTTGTCACTTGGTGCCCATGTTGAGTCTTGTCATAGGCTTTGGAACCATCTTAGTTTGTCATGACAATGAGTTCGAACCACGTCATTCTCTCTCCTTACTGTCTAACCTTTCCTTAATATGATCCTTCTTTTATTTTGGCATGCATTATGTGTTTGCATACAGTTACTTACGCACTAATGCTTAATGCACCATTACAACCCTCATAGTATTCACATCCATTTGTGTTGTTAGTCATTTGCATCCATGGCATTTGCAATTTTGCATTTCAAAATCAATATCCTTGGAAGATATAGTTGACGAGTGTCCACCTATTTCCCAAAACGTTTTTGCATTTTATTTTGCATAACTATGTTATGTGCGCTTGGAACATAGTTGCATTCCTTGCAACACTCTTTTCTTCCTTTGTAGTATGGCATTCTTTTATTCTTTCTTAGGATTTATTAACATGAAAAAGATACAAAAAATCAAATATTTATGAAAATAGAGATGGGGGAAGAAGTTATATTGTATGTAACCTACCTAGAACTTGAAACATTTTATGTTTGTGGAAAAACATTACTTTAAATTTTATTGTAAAGTTGTATATTATTGACCAAGGATGGTCAAGGATGATTGTAATTGAATAATATTATTATTTAATAAATTAAAATAGGAGACACTCATCCAAAGAGGATTGTTGAAGAGTGTTCACTGGCCCACTAGGGGGAATGAAACTGTTGTAGAAGGAAATTGACAAGTGGTTGCATCTGCCCTCACTTACTAGCTGTTGCAGGAAGCAAGCTCCCTAAAATTGTGGTCATGTTCCCCAAGGAAGGTGGAACTAAGCAGGTGGCTCATTAAATTATTTTTAACTGACCCAAATACCTAGGCATACATATAACCATTGAATGGGGCAAGAGGCTCACAACCTTTTTACCTTGTGATTTGCTAGAAACTGCTATGTTGAGCACACAAGAGGATTCGATTAGGGGAAGCTAGAATGAGTTGCAGAGTAAGACTATCATATTATTCTGTTGAGTTTTGCAGAGAGGTTTTGTATGCAAGTCTTCATGATTGTTGAGATACAAAGTGATTTTCATAAACTTCTACACAGTATCTTCATCCTGGTGGTTCAGTGAATAGGCTCAGGGGTCCTAAAGGAAGTAATCTTGGCTGCTTTCAGGAGACGGTTGGGAGGAACGGTCTTCTTTGGGTGTTTGTCCTCCTACACATTCTAAATAGGTTCTACATTATTCTGTTTTCATTAATTCTAGACTCTCTGAATATTCTGAATAATTATAATTGCAAGTTATTAAGTTCTTTCCTTTATGAATTTCTATCTGTTAGAAATAATAGAATATTGAACTGTGTATTTAATTATGTACAAATGAATGAATGATTTAGAAAGAAAGTTATAAACAAATGAATGAAAATCTTTTTTGTATTTTTCCTTTTACATTTGTCATGTACTCTAGTACAGAGAAGTTTGTTTAAGTAATAGAATGGAAATGATTTCAATAATATGAATAGAATGTTGATCCTTTATTTTTCAATCAATATAGATACAACTATAGAATGTATGTTGAAATAATACACAGAAAAACCTAGATGATACAAATTGTAATCCTTCCTTACAGTCATACAAATATAGAACATAAGCTATTTTTTAAATAAAAATTTAAATATATTTGTTGATAGAAACACCATTGTTTCTCAATCAATAATTGTACTAAGTAATGAATTCATAACAATAGTTTATATCAATAATACTCATCATACAAACAGTATATCTATTACAGAACCATCTATTGTATATATAATACATATTTTTCATATTACTATTAGTAAAATCCGATGACAGAATAATCCGTACACATAAACCAATATTTTACCCTACAAGATATAATATAAAATTATCATTATTTTCAAATACATAAAGAAAGAACAACCAATAGTTCGACGAAACCTCACCAACATTTAAATCATTAAAACAATATAGTATAATGAAAGAAATAAATACCAAATATCGAGCCATGTCTGAAGCTCCTATATCATCCATAAATAAATTAAAAACCCTAAGTTTTTAGGAATGGAGGCAGTAATAAACTAAGAAGGGATTTTAATTAAAATGTGAATTTATATAACTGAACTTCATTGTCATCATCGACATAACTGAAAGTATTATTATGTAATGTACCCACCTGCTGACCCAATGCGAGGAAGGGAACATGGCACTAAAATCTAGGCATTTCATAAAAACTCAGCCCACTAATTAGAATCATAAGAATTTAAACATTGGTGTGCAGATACAAATTAGGCAATATGCACAGCGGAATTAAAACAACATCCACACACACAATTCATGCCCATCCAGCATATCAACAGTCATCAAATTAATACATTGCAAAAGTAAATACATAGACATAAAAACACTTATCTTCATTTTGCAACTGCCCCAGGCAACTAGCTATGTCGCTGCAACGTTCCACCCAACCATAGTCTCTTCGACAACTTATACTGAGTCCGTCCAAAGGCCACCCCCGAGTTGGGCATGATTTTCACAAGGAAAAGGGGACATTCACTCTCTCACAACCAATTAATCATTCCATCTGAGCCAAGCCAATCCATAGCTAGGTTTATCAGGCTACAATTGAACCCTGGATGCTTACTCTCAAGCTCAAGCCCAAAGCAATGAATACCCATACCCGTACCCCAACATATTCATTTCTCACATACCAAGCACAAACATTGGGCATAGATACACATTTCCAGCAATGGAATTCACAAACAAGATGGCCATAGATTTTCCCCAAATCGTGGCTCACCCAAAACGAGCTGTGGGAAGGGAAATGCATCCATAGGGAGAAAAAACGTTTTCTTCCCAACTCTCTCAGCATTTAACAACAAAAACGGTCTCTATGGAACCCCTGTTCCATTCCCCTTCTTCCCCACTGGTATATAACACAAAAACGCCCTTCTCTACTGGGAGAATGAAGGAAAACACAGCAAACATGCCTGGAAAACGCCCAAGTAGCTCTAAACTCGTGAGGGAGAAGGAATGATCATGGATAATGGCTTGGGGGAGAAATTCATGGCTCTTTTCTTGCCCAAAAAGCAAAACGCGAATTCCCATGCAAGGTGGTTTTCCCATACCCAAATTTGGACAGCCATACCTCCCATTCCCCAAGGCATTAACTACCTCAACCAACTCTTGGGAGAAATCAATGATTGGGTACAAAAGTCAACATGGGTAGTTGAGGGTTTGATGGGTTCTCTCATTGACACTTAGCTTGACTTGAGTGGCTCAAGGGTTTGAATGTTTTTCCTCCCAATTCCTTGTAAAAGCATGCCCCCATCTCTTGTTGCATTACATAGCTACTTGTGGGTATTTATTAAAATGCATATTTACATTTTCAATGTGCCTGGCTAGCACGTAAACCATATGCATCACTAAATCGATGGCGGGGCCTTGGCCTTGAGCTCCTCACCATGATTTTATAACAATATTACATCATTTACAGTTTAATGCCATGGGATCAAACTGGGGACATTACATTCCCCTCCCCTTGGAATAACACCGTCCTTGGTGTTCCAACACTTAGGTATAAATACCCACTTTACACATGCCTCAAAATTCACAAATGGTGGCACGTATGTCCTGCATTTCATCCCTTTACTTTGAGATTTCAGGACCAAGTCCTTTGGCTTCCACAAGCTGCTCTTGCTGGCTTGATCTTCCAGTTCTGCAGGTGGGCATCGCTCCACAGCAACCCCTTCCGTTTGTTTATCTTCCAGCTGATCTACAAGTCTGGAATTTCATGGATTTCATCTTCCTTGCTGTCCTGGTAACTTAATTGAGGAAGACTTCTAGCCAAAACAAATAGCTTATGGTCTGCTGCCATGATCAATGTGCACAACTGGATCTCGCTCTTCTCACTAGCAATCATTTGGCTAGTAACAGCTGCAACAATGGCTTTCAATGTCTCTCCAGTGAGACTTATCATGGCAATTCTTGTTAGGACAAGCATAACACAATATCAAAATTAGTCAATTATTTTCCCAATTGACTTGGAACATCCATGCTTTACTCATGAGACTTCCACACATTTCATGCTTTCCCATCATGCACATGAACTCACTCATGTTCATCCTTCCCCGGGAATATAACTATTTCAACATTCACAATTTATTTTAGGCAATAAACACAATCAACTTCATCTATGACATGCACTCAACAATATTTTGTTTCTAAGATGCATCAGTCATAAGGATAGAGAAGAGTAAGAGTTTCCCCCTCTTATTCTTGTTCCAATTTGGAGCCACACCATCACTTGTGGTTCTATGCTCCTTAGCCTCTTTCACTTCAATGTGAATGCTTGACTTGCCCTTTCTTGGTTATGACACTTTAGTGTCTAAGGTCTGTCTAATGGCTTTCAACTAGGGAACCCTTCCCCATTGTTGCTTACAGAACCTTTGGCTGCTAGGACCCACACAGTTCCACTAGCACCATCTTTCATTACTGCTCATACTGAGCTCTCTTTAGGACGGTCACATGTCCACATGCATCCTCCAGATGCTTTCATAGTCCTTTCTTCCAGCAATACCTACACTCAAACATTGATTCAATTCACATGTTTAGTGTATTTTCATAGGGTTTATCTCCAAATGAAAATTTAAGAAATCATATACACATGTATATTCATAAGCAAGAGTTGCAAGATAACCAAATACTTATCTTTATTGGATGTCTTCAATTTATCCCACAGGATCCTTCTTTGCTTTCCAAGCATTGGATTTCTCGTGGATACAACAATGAATGTTGGGCCAGCATGCAGGCTACTCCACAACCATTTGAATAGGCAATGCTAGGCCAGTACGCTTACTGGTTTTATCAATTGTTTAAGGGAATGTTTGGCCAACACGCCGGCTGCTCCACAACATCAAGTGGTTAATGTTCCCACCAACTATTCTCTGAATTTACCAAGAATTTTATAGCTCCCAACCAGTTACTCTTTGGCTTTACCAAGCATTTATAGCTCCCAACCAGTTACTATCTGGGTTTACCAAGCATTTATAGCTCCCAACCAGTTACTCTCTAGCTTTACCAAGCATTTATAGCTCTTTCAGGGTCCTTGCTTCCTGTAATGGCCAAGGTTTCCAACAAAGAAACAATAGTGTATTAGCTTGGTTGCAATAAGACTTGTACCTGAAATCTTCATTATTCCAAACAAGAATTAAATGAAAATGAATACTTATCTGTATTGCGCATTTTCCTCGCCATTCCACAGGTTTCCTTCTCTGCTTTACAAGCCTCGGATCACCTGTGGGGTGGATGCTTGGCTAGCACACATGCTACTCCACAACATCATTCGAATAGGTAATGCCAAGCCAGTGTGCCGACTGGGTTTATCAGGCATCCCAAAAATCAGTATGCTAAGCCAGTACGCCGACTGGGTTTATCAAGCATTTCAAAAATCAGTATGCTAAGCCAGTACACCGACTAGGTTTATCAAGCATATGACAATCATTTCCAAGTCAGTTCTCCGACTGGATTTGTCAGGAAATAACACCCTTCACCAATACCTCCACAACATCCAAATAACCAATGCCAAGCCATTACACCAACTGGGTTTGTCAGGAATTGATTTAACAACATGCCAAGCTAGTACATCGACTAGGTTTATCAGGCATCCAACAACCTTTCGCCACAACACCCAAATAACCAATGCAAAGCCAGTACCCCGACTGGGTTTATCAGGCATACAACAACCATTGCCAAGCCAGTACATCGACTGGGTTTATCAGGCAATATGAACAACATAATATGATTACGTGGCTCCTTCTCTTATGTAAACCAGTGGTTCCCTCCAGTAACTCCATGGGTGACTCACTTGACTGCAGTCTAGCATGGCCCCACAATACCCACTCACAATACACAAGGATGATACCCCTTTTTTGCAATATAGCTCCTCAGGCCTATCCATCTCTTATAGTGTCCTTTAGTGTGAGCGTAGAAAGGTTACCACTGCCCATACAGTCCTCTTCAGCACCCTTGCTTCACTTTGCTTCTTAACGTGCAACACCAAATTGCATTTGTGTAAGTTGTTAGCACAAGAAGGATAAGCAGGCTCATCAGTATTGCTGCTCAAAAATCATAATCATATTTCATATCATTCACTATCAAGTATTGAAACACCAGGAATGCGTCCATTCCCTTAGGGTGTAGTCAATATTGAAACCCTAACATAACCCATCACTCGAAAGGTATGCATCCCTTTCCGATGTGAGCCATGTAGGCCTTAGTCACACTCAAGCAGTCTGGAACAATAATGAAATAATAAAACATGCTCTGCATATTAAATCTAATAACCAAACATGTATATCCTTTGTTAGGGTTACCGAATACTCATTCGTTTCACAGATGTATATTTTCTTCATTTGCGAAGAATGGGGACTCCCTTCTCTAAGTCAACAGTCCTTCGGTTTTCCACCCCAATCTTTTCACATGCCATAACCCACACATGCCTTCTTGGCATAATTTACTGTCTCACTCACATGCTTTACCAACATGCAGTTCGACTGAGACATTATCAACATTTACAATGGCGTTTCACCCGAAACCCATTTCCAAAGCATGGGATCCTTCCCATCTAGTTTGGCTTCTGCAGGCCATCACACATGGTCTTCCTACAATGTGTCATCCTGGCACACTTTATCAAATAACCAAACAGTCAGCAACATTTAGCAATAAGCTTCAAATATGATTGTTTCATAACCAATCAATAGCATTAATAATTAAATTCAATATGAATTTACAATTCTGTCTCCTACAGAAATTAATTTGCTTAGCATTGAGTCTCTCCTCATATTGTTTGTCTCTTGTAAGTGGTATCACTCTGCCCATTATGGTTTCACCCTTGCTACCATACATGAACATCCACCTATAACATGTCCTCCTGACACAATTCTATATAAGCCAAACAGTCATTAGCAATTATAAGCAAATTCTCAAATCTGAAATTTGTAAATCTGTTTTCCTACATAAATTAGATTTGCAACTATGAGACGATTCTCATAAACTTAAACCAGACAATTTTCAGCTTTGTTTCATGCATAAATTTACAACCATGAGAACCTTCTCATAACCTTTGGCTTCTGTGCATGGTAGATCTCGGTCTTTACTATGGACTTATCCTCATTGCCAGACTGAAACTTCAATCAGCCAAACACATTGTGAGTATCTACGCACATAATCATTCATTGCCATAACAGTCACTGAAGTGATCTCAGAATTATAATACTCAATAATTCAAACACCTTCAGCTGTTCAACATTTGAAATGCAATGAAATATATATACATTTCTATATATGCATCATTATCACAATAAAATTGCCAGACATAGTCACACTATCCATGCAATTTAAATAACTGTAAATACTCATTACTTCATATTCCATGCAGCTCTGTCCTTCCAACAGAGTGCTATGGTAGCCCATCACATGTCTACCTTCTTCATGCAGTCCTTCTCCTACATTCATAGTAGCTTATGGAATGGTCTCAGGATTAGCAATAGTCCACCATTTCATCTATTATCTAACTGCATTGAAACATATATATGTCACACCCATGCATTCACACAATGCATTTCAACATGTGCACCTACACATGCATGCATATTTACAACATTTACCGAATATTTCAATGCACATCTCTTCAATGCCATCTTGCATGATTTCATGAATACTATGCATTCAAACATACTATGGCCTAACCATGATTACTACATACAGCATGCACTACCATGATGGGTCCATAAGTCCTCAGTTGCTTTGGTTGTTAAACTCACAACCATGATTACTACATACAGCATGCACTACCATGATGGGTCCATAAGTCCTCAGTTGCTTTGGTTGTTAAACTCACAACCAATATTCACAAATTGCATGACATGAATTCATATGAATGCATTGAGGTTTCTAGAAACTATAGGGTGTAAGGCTCCTTGCCTTCATTTACCCACACCTGACCATACTTGGTAGGTTAACATTCACATTTAGGCACTCAATACCACATGCAAACCAAATCATCATAGTTTAATTGTAGTTGAAGGGATCTTACCAAATCTTCCTTCAACATTCATGCAACTAAGCATAAATAACCATTACCTGCATGGTTGTCATTAACATCGCTTGATGTTACCTGATCAGTTGGCCTCTTACCAAGGCTACTCCGTCCTTTTTCCAACATCATGATCACGGATTTGTTGCACCATCCTCTCTTCATAAGGTTGTATGCAACAATCATCATCCACATCCTTAGCCATGCTTCGGTTGTCTTTGGTCCTACAACCAATGTGAACATGACTAATTATTAGCAACCACAATAATTATCTTAAGTGGCTCATTGCATATGTAAAACCTCACTATTTTACTAATATGCAATATCATATATACGCAAAAAACATTTTCACATGCACTGTGCAATATGCCATCTAGTACATATTCACTTCATCTATCTATCATTTTTCAGTTCCAGCATCCCTATGCCATAATTTTCAGTATAGACAACTTAGGAAATATAAATATAATAGCAATGGAAGAGTTAAGGAGTTCTCCCTTTATCAACATTGCCTTGCTGCTCCCATTGCTCTTCTGCAAGGCATATTACAGCCAACTGCTCTTAATGCAATTCCTGCTTCTCATTCCCAAGCATAGAGAATGCATTTCACACTTTCAACGACTATCTTCCGGGGGACGACGGGGGTCAAGGGGGCTTGCCCCCTTGTGGCTTCCCTGCGCCACTGCAAGGCGGGTCAAGGGCAGCACCCTCATTTTTTTATTTTTTTTTGTAAATCTTTCCATTTCGCGCAATCTGGCGCATAAGTTCCATGGCAATTTTCAACTTTCGGCACCTGAAAAATCTCTCTGGAAAATGGTTGAATTCCTTGTTTCAGAGCAACTCAGTGAGTTCTTCCGCAATTTCGGGAGAGATTTGAAAGTTCCTTCCGCAGTTGCAGGGCGATTTGCCGAATCCTTCAGCAATTGCAGGGCGATTTTTCGAATCCTTCCGCAGTTGTGGGGCGATTTGCCGAGTCCTTCCGTAATTGCGAGGCGATTTGCCAAGTCCTTCCGCAATTGCGAGGCGATTTGCCGAGTCCTTTCGTAGTTGCGGGGCGATTTGCCGAATGCTTCCACAGTTTTGGAGCAATTCATTGAATTCTCCCGCTGTTTCGGAGCAATTTGCCGAATTCTCCCGCTGTTTCAGAGCAATTCGCCGAATTCTCCCGCTGTTTTGGAGCAATTCGCCAAATTCTCCCGCTGTTTTGGAGCAATTCGCCGAATTCTCCCGCTGTTTCGAAGCAATTCGCTGAATCCTTCCAAAAATTTCCTTTCGACGCCGAAAATCACTTAGAAAATTTTTCCGTTGTTTTGGGTCAACTTGGCGAGTTCTCCCGCCGTTGCGGCAAAGACTTCCGATTTCTTCCCGAAACAGACTTAAACAAAAATTTTCAAAAACACTTAAAACAATTTCGGATTCTTCTTTTCTTCTTTCTGTGATGACTGCTGCCCAGCAGGAAGTAACCTTACCTCTGCAACTATCCAACTTAGCCAGTTTAGGCCCGATGCTGATACCTGTGGTGATTAGGAAGGGACCTTCCCATGTGACTGTAATCGGATTTGGCCCATAGAGGTCCAATGCTGCAACCAACAGCTCTGATACCAAAATGTAATGTACCCACCTGCTGACCCAATGCAAGGAAGGGAACATGGCACTAAAATCTGGGCATTTCATAAAAACTCAGCCCACTAATTAGAATCATAAGAATTTAAACATTGGTGTGCAGATACAAATTAGGAAATACGCACAACGGAATTAAAACAAAATCCACACACACAATTCATGCCCATCTAGCATATCAACAGTCATCAAATTAATACATTGCAAAAGTAAATACATAGACATAAAAACACTTATCTTCATTTTGCAACTGTCCCAGGCAACTAGCTATGTCGTTGCAACGTTCCACCCAACCATAGGCTCTTCGACAGCTTATACGGAGTCCGTCCGAAGGCCACCGCTGAGCTGGGCATGATTCTCACAAGAAAAAGGAGACATTCACTCTCTCACAACCAATTAATCATTCCATCTGAGCCAAGCCAATCCATAGCTGGGTTTATCAGGATACAATTGAACCCTGGATGCTTACTCTCAAGCTCAAGCCCAAAGCAATGAATACCCATACCCATACCCCAACATATTCATTTCTCACACAGCAAGCACAAACATTGGGCATAGATACACATTTCCAGCAATGGAATTCACAAACAAGATGGCCATAGATTTTCCCCAAATCGTGGCTCACCCAAAACGAGCTGTGGGAAGGGAAATGCATCCACAAGGAGAAAAAACGTTTTCTCCCCAACTCTCTCAGCATTTAACAACAAAAACGGTCTCTATGGAACCCCCGTTCCATTCCCCTTCTTCCCCATTGGTATATAACACAAAAACACCCTTCTCTACTGGGAGAATGAAGGAAAACACAACAAACATGCCTGGAAAACGCCCAGGTAGCTCTAAACTCATGAGGGAGAAGGAATGATCATGGATAATGGCTTGGGGGAGAAATTCATGGCTCTTTTCTTGCCCAAAAAGCAAAACGCGAATTCCCATGCAAGGTGGTTTTCCCATACCCGAATTTGGACAGCCATACCTCCCATTCCCCAAGGCATTAACTACCTCAACCAACTCTTGGGAGAAATCAATGATTGGGTACAAAAGTCAACATGGGTAGTTGAGGGTTTGATGGGTTCTCTCATTGACACTTAGGTTGACTTGAGTGGCTCAAGGGTTTGAATGTTTTCCCTCCCAATTCCTTGTAAAATCATGCCCCCATCTCTTGTTGCATTACATAGCTAGTTGTGGGTATTTATTAAAATGCATATTTATAATTTCAATATGCCTGGCTAGCACATAAACCATATGCATCACTAAATCGATGGCGGGGCCTTGGCCTTGAGCTCCTCACCACGATTTTATAACAATATTACATCATTTACAGTTTAATGCCATGGGGTCAAACTGGGGACATTACACATTAGGAATTACTTAAGCTACTGTATATTACAGGTAGGGCTTTGCCTGAATAATTGTAAATGTTTTATTTACACCAACATTCGAAGTATATCTAGGGTTTTCCCAATTAAACAAATGAATAATTATGCTTTTAAAACAGAGCCATTGTTGGCCTCGTAATTGTATTTTACACTTAAACCGAAGTATTATAATAAAGTATGTAATCCATCGAATCACTTAAACTATAAAATAACAGTGTAAATAGATTCAGGGCTAAACCCCATTTCCTCACAAACCCATTAAAGAATTATAAAACCCTGGAACAGTTAAACACCTAGAACATACTTAAGCACAAACAAGGTAGGCCGAAAACTAACTTGGAAGGTAAGCGAGCATGCTCAGAGCATATCCATAAAATATAACCGATGAATAATCTCTCAAACATTTTAAACAGAAATGAGATCAATCCCTTATCAAAGTTTTGAAGACTGTGAGGGTTCTTTTTCTAAAATTACAAAGGTCAACCCTGTCAAACTTAAATATCGAATTCTTAAACATAACACATTGTATGTGCCCAAAATTAGGGCTAAATAATAATTTCATCCTAAAATAAACTTAAGTCTTTACAAACATAGCTTTCATTTCATACATTCATCGTAGCATAGAAACGCTAGTACAGTGGCATAAATAGCATCGAAGTAATTATAAAAACAAAACATTATTCATCACAACAGAGCTAGCATTGGCGACGGTTCATTAACCAAAAACCATATTAGATTCTAAGGGTTCAGCCTTCATACGATTATATGAAACTATAATTAAAAACAAAACAAATTTGTTGGAAGTAACTATGCATCTAGCAAACCCTAATATTTAAGCAAGAAATTATACAAAGCAGACTATGAAGGATTCTGAACATAGTGTTGTTTTAAAATGGGCGAAACCCCAATAATGGGAGTTAAGCCACAAGCGGTTACATGAACATTGAATCCCAAACTCTACCTTATGGCTTCACCTTAAGAATGACCCAACCCTAAACATCCTGGATGGTAGTTACAATTGCGAAGACTAAATACAAGTCAAGAATTCAACCAGCAAAACAATCAGAATTACATTCCTTGCATTTTAACACGACCAAAGTGCTCCAGGATGAACCGAGACTTACCAGGGTAGTCTTAAACCCTGGATCCCTCTTATTTATTCTTTGGTGTGCATTCTTGTAATGCTATAATCTCCATCTCCAAACCTTACTGCCCCTATCAATGCATACAATTGAATGAGGTTATATTAAAACATTCACATGAGTTTCAATGTAAAGAACAAATTAAAAAGATAGCAGGGTTAGGATATTACCTCTGCACTCAGTGTTGATGCTCGACGCCAACCCCCCTTCAAGAAGGGTATCAACAAAAGAACCTTCAGGCTCATGGTGGCCGAGAGCCGAGAGCTGAGAGCTCGGCTCTCCAAACAGAGCTAACACAATGAATGGCTAATACAAAACCTAGCGAGGTTTTAGGGTTTACCAAATCCATGTGGAGGCCTTAGAGTCAAGTCTTCACATGACTCATTTAAGTTTCACTACTTTCACCCACCAGCATTCACATTTTTACCCATTGTCCTATAGTCAGGTGCATGTTATGTTGGTCGTCGAATTTCCATTTCTTAGTGCGCTCAAAACCTTGGTCTTTAAAACTTATGCCATTTTAACCTTATACATGCGCTTCAAAACTTAGAGTTGTTGTAACAAGGATAATGCCACCACCTTGGTATTAAACCAAAGACAAGGAATGCTTCATTCCTAGAAGGTTAGAGTCATGTTAAACCCTTAATGAAACCCTTTGTATGCAAACATTAAGACCTCTTATAATTTCGACTTCTAATAATAACAACTAGAGATAATATCTTACCTATAAACCTGGACAGGTGGTAATTTTATTGATGCGTTAGCATTAATATCTAAGTAAGCCTCGGGGCATCGCAAGAACCCTTTTTAGTCAAAAGAAGTTAATCAGAATTGTAAACATCATGAACTAAAACATCTTTCTTACAACAATAGTAACGACACGAGTTAGGCAAATATCCTAAAAACACATAAAGTTGTTATCCGACAATATGAACGTCAACGTAATTGCAGTAAGATAACGATTAATATTTCATCCATGATAAAAGAACGTAAGAAATAATAGTCGACAGTTAATTGTTGATGACGATACAAGTAATCATTAAATGTAGCAAAAAAGATACATAGTCATAATTCAATGTTTGAGAACATCAAAAGTAAATGTCAATTTTATGATTATATAAATAGCATCAATAAATGTAGGGTACTTAATATAGTTAACCAGATAAAAAGAATTCCGCAAATATAATTCTAGATATTATGAACAGTTATGCTATGAATAAAAAAATGTAAATTTTTATGAAAATTTGGAGATGTTACATTGTATGCTTATTATGAAGCAACAAAGTTATGTCACCTTTGAAAAAGCATTTGTGTCTTGTCTTCTATCACAAATTAGGTTTTAATATTGGCCTTAGAAGTTGAACCATGATCTGGAGTCTAGAATGCCTCCAATTAGTTATTATTCCAATCACCATGGAGAACCCCTCATTGCTTCATGTATTGTTGGTTTTATATAATTGGTCTATATATTTTGGTATTAATTGTTGTTTAAGTCATAAATGTGTCGTCCTTATGTTCAAAGGATGTAAAACCTATGTCGACCATTTCTCAAATTTCCTTGACTAAGCATGTTGACTTTCCTTGTTGTCAATTTGTTCTCAATGAAATCATATCCAATGTTTGTTCATGCTAATGTGGAAGGCTCTCCACAACCTTCTTGTTGGTGGGTCTTCTCTTGACCTTCCATGTTGTCAATTTGTTCTCAATGAAATCATATCCAACATTTTCTCATGCTAATGTGGAAGGTTCTCTGCACCATTCTTGTTGATAGGTCTTCTCTAATCAACTTTAACTCATTATTATCGGAGATATACTTAAATTTAGTAGCACCTAGGGGCTTAAATTAATAATTGTTGAGTTACCCCACACTTAGCATATGGCATTTCAACATTGGTCAATGATTGAGTGGTTTCCCCTATGTTCGACATCAAGACATATATTCACATAGTGGGATTTTTGTTGTACCTTGGGTTTCATTTTAATCATTGGTGGAATTCATTGCCTTTGTTAATGAGTTTCATTATTGGTTGTCACTCAAAGGGTCTTTTTTTGTTCATTATTTACATTTGGTTCATGCAAGAGACATATTTGGTGTTTTGCTTGTTCAACATTTTATCCAATACCTTTAAATCAAATCATGTTCATGATACTCATGCTTGTTGGTTCATGGGCGATTCCCTAATTCCCTCCTTCGAACTGTCTCATATTATCAAAATCAACTCATTTTTCTCTATGAGCGATATTTTGGGACATTTTTAGTACCTTGGGGCTTGCTGTCATTAGTGCCAAGTTCCCTCACTATTGATAGTGGGGCTTCATCAATGTCCCCCACCTGATAAATTCTATAATTGTTCAACATCGGCATATATATTCACAGTTACTAGATTGTACTGTGTACCTTGAAACCCATGATCATTATTAGTGTGTTGTCCCACGTTTGTTAATATATTTATTAACAAACGATAATCAAACAATTTCTCCCATGTTGGACTTTAGATCATTTATTCACATGGTGTATATTTGTACATTTAGACGGATTTGGATCGAAGACATTGGGTCTGTAATAACATCTCATTTTTTGTTATTTCGCAAGTCACTTAAGTTGTACCAAATGCCTATATAACATTGGTACAACTAAGGGGGGAAAGAAACATATAAATCATATGCAATGAATTCTTAATCCTCCAGCATAAGGGTGCTTGATAGTTGTGGTTCCCCTTCCTAACAAATGGCCTTCTTAGATACTCTTGAGAGTTGGTTCAAATAGTTGGTATGGGTTTTTAACCATGTCTAGGTGTATGGACCTTGATCATTCCACTCAAGAGAGTGCATTTAATGCACATTAATTATTACTTTTCCACCTTTTGGAACACCCTCATGCCGTGATTTAAGGAAAGACATAGGGCCCCGTGGGTTTCTTTACAAAAAGGTGCAAGGACCAAGCAAAAAATGATTTTTTAAGAGGATGCTCAATGATTCAAAGGGAAAATATGGCTAGTAGATATTATAGGTAGAGGATGACAATGATATTGCTATAACATGTATGTTACATCCTCTAACGAGATATTTTGAGGAAGAGGGGGAAATAGCACAATTTTGCTTTGAAAAAAATTAACAAATCTACATACATACATAGTCAATTGGATTTAGTTATGATGGTTATTGTAGCTATTGATTCAACCATCTTCCATCCAAATATTACAAGGAAGAGGGGGGATCCCATGAGATTTTCCTTGGAAAAGTATATATGTGTTCCAAGTAAATAATCTCATCCTAACCTCCCACACATAAGAAAAGAAATGGTTTTTTGGTAGCAAGCCAACCCTCGCAAAGCTCTCCCCCTTCTTACTTGGAGTTTCTATATTAAAGGTGGATCGACCGCAAGTGCATAAGTAATTTGCAACCCAAAAGGACCTAATAAGGTTTAATCATGAGACTGTTAGAGTAAATAAATCTCCTAGAGCATGTGTTGATGAGTCTAATGAGCCAACCCACACCCAAATCACCCTCCTTCGTCAACCATGAGTCAAAACCCTAGTTTTCGAGGTGCCTTCACTGATTTAGGGGCACATTCCCTGATTTGGGGGATTTTCTCCCTGATTTAAGGAAGGTGTCTCATTTGGACTTAAGTTGCTCCACTAACTAAATTCCTAATTGATCACTAACTACCCCAAACACTCATTAGCGCCCTAGTTAAGTCAAGTAGTTCCCCATTTGAGTGATTTTAGGAATACAGCATTCATTATTCAGTTAGCTGAGTGAGTTCAATGAGTTCCTTAATCAGTTAAACTCAGTCTAGGAGTGCATACATTGCTAATTAGGGTTATCTACTCTAAGCTAATCCTGACTAGCCTTCTCTACATGGCATGGAAATTTTGAATTTCCCTCCAACTTAATTCGAATGGTCTCTCTATATATTGTAATTCTCTCCTCTCATTTAGTTAATGAACTCAAGATCATTATTTTCTCTTCCATTATGAGTTTCTTATGTAGTAATCTATGTTATCGGCCATTTATTACATATTGATTTGATGACTGATTTGATCCACATTGCATATCTATTTAGTTTATGTACCTATATCTATACATGTTCAAATATTATATGGTATCAGAGCATAGGGGGTACTAAACTAGTTAGTGTTCTATGATTCTTATCAGTTATCTAGCTTGCAGGTTAAGAAGGGATTTCACATCCAAGATTTTGCAGCCATCATGAAGGCTTTTGCATCCACCAAAGAAGGATTTTTGTAGCCACTGCTCTTGTAGATTGATGAGGGATTTTTGTGGCCACCAAAGAAGGTTTTTGCATCCATCAAAGAGGATTTTGCATCCATGGACCTACATTCTAATCAGCTGCTAACCCCCTTAAATTACTTCTAATGGAATCCAAGAGTGGTGATGCTCTTGAGAATGAAGAGTTGTACCGAATCAGCATGGAAAATGAGATGGAACCAATGGCACTTACTAAAAATTCCATCTTAATCAAATGGATGAAGGACATGGTATACTATGTTATTCGGCGTCTCTTGACTTGTTTTACCATATTCAAGACAATAAGACCCCCAATCAAATATGGACCACCATGTCCAAACTCTTTGGTACACGAGATGAGATGAGGGGTCATCTCTTGGAGGTAGAGATAATGAATTTGAGGCCGAGTGAGTTTGAATCCGTACAAAAATTCTTTACAAAGTTCATATTTGTCCTCTTGCAGCTCAAGATGTGCAACATTAATAAAGAGGACACTCAGATGGTACTTTCTATCCTTTCTAAGTTGGGTCCTGACTTCAACACTTTTGTTTCATAATTTCACTCTACCATATTAGCACTTGGAGCTTCTTTCACCATGCCTTCTTTAGATGTATTTGATGCCTCTCTTATTCAAGAGCAAGATAATCTTTCTCATATGGGCCTACAAAGGTCCTCAAATGCTCATGCCCTTACAGCAAATGAGGACAAGAAGAAATCTAGCTAGTAAAAGACTCTAGATGCAAAGGAAAAAGGGAGAAACAGTCCAATTTTTCTCAGGATGAATTCAACTCCTGTGATGACAAGACCGAAGAGGAGTAGCCATGGTGTCCTTACTACAATAAAGGACCACATAAAGAAGAAGATTGCAGGTACAAGAATTTTTTTGAAGAAAAGGAAAAGAAGGAGCGCAACAAGAAAGATGTCACATACAACTGCATGTATTCACTTTCAATAGTGTCATCTCCACGCATCCTTGATTCAAAATAATTTGAGGAACTTGTTCCAAATCAATTTCAAATTGAAGAAGACCTCTCACATGTCTCTTCAGTCTCTGGAGCCTTAGCTTTTGCTCCTACTACTCACTAATTTCTGCACCAAATTTTTCTGAGTAGATTAATTGTCTTCTTTTACATTCTCTTTTATGGGGGGGGGGGTTCCCACTAGGTTTTTTCCCTCTTTTCCAAGTTATAGAGAATCTTTCTTTATGTGTGCATGAGTACCTAATAGGGTTGAAAATTGCAGGGACCCATTATTTTACTTAGTTATTTTTTCCTAGTTAGGTTTATGGGAGGATGATAGAGTAAATAACCCTCCTAGAGCATATGTTGATGTTCTAATGAGACAAACCACACCCAAATCACCCTCCCGAGTCAACCATGAATAAAAACCCTAGTTTTGGGGCACCTTCCCTAATTTGGGGGCGGATTGCCTAATTTGGGGGATTTTCTCCTGATTTAAGGAAGGTGTCTCAATTGGACTTAAGTTGTTCCACTAACTTTAAAGTCCTAATTGATCACTAACTACCCCAAACACTCATTAGCACCCCAATTAGTGATTTTAGGAACATGCATGCATTATTAAGTTAACTGAGTGATCAATGAGTTCCTTAATTAGTTAAACTCAATCTAGGAGTGCAAGCATGGCTAATTAGGTTTATCTTATATAAGTTAAGCCGGACTAGTCTTCCCTACATGGCATGGACAATTCAAATTTCCCTCTAACCTAATTCGAATTGTCTTTCTCTATATTGTAATTCTCTCCTTTCATTTAGTTAATGAACTTGATCATTCTTTTCTCTTCCATTCTGAGTTTCTTATGCAGTAATCTATGCTATCCATTTATTACATATTAATTTGATGACTGAGTTTCTTTTCCCTTGGGAATTTTTTAGGGAAACCCTCTAGGCACTTCTTCACATTTTATGAATGGTTCCCAACATAAATGCTATTAGCATACACCACGTACACCTATCCCTAAGGGACCCACATGGATTCGATCTTGTGACCTCTTTGGTCAACATGGGTTTGGCATGGTAATTGAAATCTCATGCCATCAACAATTGTACACTTTTGCAACTAACTACTAATTGCTCTTTATAATTGTACAAATTTTATCAAGAAATTCCATCATGAAATGCTCCACCAAATCAAACATATAATTTATATTTTGTAGAAAAAAAAAACCATAATAAAAAAGTTTGAGTTTTACATAATTCCTTCCATGCTACTAGATTCCTTTTTTTCCACTATCCCTTATGCCCATCTAACTCTTGTTTTACAAAGGGCTAAGAGGTCCCTCTCACCACTATGCTACAACACACTAATGCATGCATTCTTATTTTTTATTTTTATTTTTATTTTTTTTAATAACTTTTATGGGAGAGACAATACTTCCTCCACGTGAACTCCACAATGCTATAATACAACACAAAATATTTTATAACTTGGATGGAAAGGTTAACAATCATTCCTTCCAACCACCCAAGCTCCATCCAATAGACATTATGGTAAAGATGTTGTCCCCAAAACATATAATTTAGAATATCCTAAATCAACACTATATCATTTAAGGTGTCCTAAATCAACCGACTAAAAAGCATTTAGTGTGATGGCCTTTTGAAGTTTGTTTTTGTAAATGATATAGCAGTTAGCACACAGCATAACTCGTATCGGCCTTCGGTTCCGGGATGTAACATCATATATATATATATATATGCGCGAAAGTGAATTCTAAAGATGAGATTTTAAAAGAATAAATGAAGTGCAGAACTTTTATATATATATAAAACTGTATTCTAAAGATGAAATACGAATGAATGAACTGAAAACTTAAAAAAGACCATTAAGATTTTTCACTTAAAAGCTAAGATTTTTCACTTAAAAGCACATATTATATTATGAGATCACTGGCGATGCATTACCAACGGTAGGGTTACGTCAGCCATAAGCCAGAGAACATAGAATCTTAGCCTCATGCGGTGGAAAGAACAGATATCTAAGCCTACATAAACAAAGAAAAGCCGAATTGATCGTTATTCAATTCCTTCACCGTATAGGTAATATCGAAATTGGCCCAACTTCTTTATACGGGGAAACTTCAAACTTCTAAAAATAAAAACCTCACACTTCTAAAAGGAAAAACTCCACACCTTCGGTTCTCAGAACCTTTTGCTTTGATATCTTCAGCCATGGCAAAGTAATTCTTGGTCAGGCATTATGAAGGATCTGCACAGGAATTGAAGATGACACCGGCTACTCGGGTTGAAGCAAAGCTCAGCTCTCCGACTTTGTTGCCCAGTCTAAGAAAAAGTACTCCACGCCCCGTCTCTCACAACCAGCAACTGCCAGTAATACGATTATTTTTGCTTTGATTTCTTCAGCCATGGACGATCTGTGTTGTATCGGATATGGCAGCTGAATTCATTCTGAGGCATTACGAAGGATCTGCGCAGGAATCGAAGATGACACCGGCTACTCGGGTTGAAGTAAAGCTCAGCCCTCCGAGTTGGTTGCCGAGTGCCATCCCTTCATTCATTAAATAAAAGTAATCAGCGGTGGCCAGTGGCGTGAAAATGGACAGAAACTTTTAAAAAAATGAATGATAGTACATAACGAAGGATCGTGGCAATTTCTATACTCGCATTTTCGCTCTCAGATAAATTTGTGAATCAGATAATATATTGGATAGATTTTCCCGTCCCATTGGTGAATCAGATAATATATTCGATAGATTTTCCCGTCCCATTGGTGAATCAGATAATATATTCGATCTGTTAGAGATTCCTGCCGTAGTTCAGACGGAAGAAAGTGAGTAAGTTAATAATGGTGGCGTTGTTCAGACGGAAGAAAGTGAGTAAGTTAATAATAATCGGAGGGCCACCACGTACACTGGTCCAATTAAATCATTAAGGTAGGGCAGAGTGCCCTATGTAATGCGTACGTTATTTGACCTTCCATTCTGCAACATGTTTTCCTGTAGTGCAAATTGCAATTTCGAATCAATTCCTTCCCGTTAAAGTAATTTGAAAATTTGAAGGGCTGTTTTTATAAGTTATTTAAAAGTTTAATTTAAATATTCTAAAAAGTTTTTTTAAGATATTATTAGTATAGATTTATTTTAATTTGGGATTTATTAACTATTTGAAAAAGATTAAAAAAAAAAAATGAGATTAAAATTTGTAAATAATTTTAAAAAATTAAATTAAAATGGATTTATATTTTTATAAATAATTTTTAGAAAAATATATATATATTTATTTTAGAAATTTTGATGTAAATTTATATTATTCTAGTTGTTGTTGTCGTAGTCGTACATTGTGCTCAATAAAAAGAAACATGTTGAAAATAATTGAAAATCTCCTTAAGATGTATAGCAGTTAAATAAGCCTGATATCCTTTATCTACTAAATAACAAGAGGTGAATCCCCATACATTTGTAACAAGAGGTGAATCCCCATACACTTGTGCCTACTCCAATCCAACATCAGTAACTACCTTGAACATGTGGAAAACAGTAGAAAATTCAGCTAAGTTATTGGAACCAAAACCCAATTGCACCTTTCCTTGAAAGTAATGATCTTTAGATAGAAACAACACGAACCCAACACCACTCCTATGATCAACCCCCAGCACCCATCATAAAAGAAACCCCAAGCAATAGACTTGTTCAGTTTGCCCACCTACCTAATTTTTACTTTTTTTCGCCACCTAACTATAATGCCGAAGCAAAGCTAAAACTTGAGTAGAGATTTTGAAATAGAGAAGCAATTTATCCTCAAAAATGCCTACATTCCAATTGATTGAGAGATCTCAATTTACTAAGAAAGTAAGAGTACACACAACCTTCAATTATTTACAAGAAAAAAAATCAAAAAAGCAATCCACTATTGAATACTTGTCCCAAAGATGCCAACAACCCAATTTATGTTCAATTGCCTTCCATACCTGTTTGGAGAAAGAACACTATAAGAAAACATGTTCATTTGATTCAGTGTTTTCCCTACACAACATACGTATGCTAAGCCCCTGAGTGCTCCTCCTCTGCATCCAATTCCATGTTAAGACCCTCCCACTTAATACTAACCACATGAAGAGAATGCACTTTGGTGGGGTAGAAACCTTCCACAATTTCCTCCATCACCATAATTTTGTCCCGGCATCATGTCCAACCAAAGAGAGATAACCCAGCTTTTCCAAGTAATGTTCCCCAAAATTGGGATAGGCCCAAGCTAACTCGTCCTCATCCTAAAAAATATGAACATTTGTACGTCTAAGGTACCTCACAAAAGTGCCCCACCTTTGTTCCTAATCTCCAGTGAACCCCAAATATTTGGCTTAATACCAACCTTGAGACCACAAGTGTGTCAAGTCAGAAGTAATAATCGTATTTAATATACAACTCCCCAGAGCCTACAAGTGTGCTACCATCCCCTCCAAAATCCTAGAACTATAGCCACGTCCCATAATAGTATCAACACCAAATTGGACCATGTTCCCCTTCCCAACCCTCCATGCCGAGAAGCGACCAATAACCAAAAACACCAAAGAGAGAGCCTTCAATTGATTAGACACCAAATGCACAAATTTATGCCTTCTCTTGACCTAGTCAATGATCGAACCTGGAGCTATATATTTGGCCATCAAGATCTATCTCTGGAAAATATTGTCTTTTGACAGGAAAATCCATAAGGATTTGGCCGCTAAAGCTTTGTTGAAAGTAAATATGTTCTTTATCCCCCAACCTCCCCTATAGTTTGGTCTAGCAATCATCTTCCAGTTTGCAAGATAAGACCCTGTATACACACAGTTTCCTTTCCACAAATAGTTGAAGCACGATTGCCTAATCCGAACAAAAATGCCCTTTAGAATGCAGACCATCAAATACCAATATATAGGTATGGACTCTAAGATAAACTTAATTAATATCATATGCCCACATCTAAACAACGAATGCACCAGCAATTGATCCTCCTTTCCACTTTAGATATGAGTCATCCCCAATCAATTTTTACTACTATACTTATTAACTTAGCTTAAACATATAACCTAAAAATTTAATCTCTTCTTCCAAACTCTAAATTGTGAAAGGAAAGAAATCCTCTCATTGCTTACTTTGAGAATATATATATATATATATAATTCAAGTAAATAATTAATAATCTTTTCAATAATAAAATAAAAAATCAACCAAACTATTTTATAGATATAAAGTTATGAAATTGACTAGTTGTGAGGAAATAATGACTAATCTATTTTGTATTAAATATTTTATTGCTTCATATATATATATAAAGTGAATAATTAATAATCTTTTCCATATTAAAATGAAAAATAAATCAAACTATTTTATATATATAAAGTTAAATGTATATATTAAATTAAATTGACTAATTATGAAGAAATAATGACTAATCTATTTTTATAAAAAAAAAATATTAATTTTTAAAATATATTTAAAAAAATGAAATGAATATAAATGTGACGTAATATAAAGTTATGAAATTGACTAGTTGTGAGTAATGACTAATCTATTTTTTTCCTTTTTCAACATAAATCAATATGAATAGTGAATGTGACTTACTAATATATTTTGTGGTGAGTAATGACTAATCTATTTTTTTCCTTTTCCACATAAATCAATATGAACAGTAAATGACAAGCATGAATAGTGAATGTGACTTACTAATCTATTTTTTCCTTTTCAACATAAATCAATATGAATAGTGAATGTGAATTAATGAGACAAGTGGCATGGCATACAAACATGCATATGAATATGAATTGCCAGGCATGCTACTATTTCTTCTTTTAATCCTCCAAGTATATTTCTTTATGGATTATGTTACATCGGGATGGAGCAAATAATGTGGGATTAATTTCTTGATCGAAGTATATATCTGGATGGTCCGAGTCTAGTTTTGGAGGTGTAAGCACATTCTATTTATTCTCTTGTGTTACAGCATTCTACATTTGATTTCTTGATCTGATTGCAACTCTCTTAAGGTGTTTGGTTATCCTGAGAGCACTATCAGGGTGTTGGTCCGTGGGGTTCAATCAGCAAAGGAATTGGCATTCATTGAGAATCCAACTCAAAAATAGTAAAGGCGATCCTTTTTTGTAATAAGGATTGTCAAATCCAAACTATAGATTGAAGTAATTCTTATACTTCTTTGCTTAGTGAGAAGAGTTTACAATAATTTATAGGGATAAATAGTGTGAACAAAATTTTGTGTTTATTTATGGAAAGCTTAATTGGTAAATTCTAGAAGTGTCCTATGTTGTGTTTAGTTGTTTCTTTTATTTGTTATATTTAAAAACCTCTCCCAACCTTAATGATGGTACCATGGACAATCATGATTATACTAATTAATGCTCTTTATGTGAGCATTTCATCCTTTATGACTCAATCCAAATGAGTGAGTGTCATAATGATGAAAACCAAGAGAATATGGCCATGGCTTTGGCCATACGGAGATGTGAAAATTATGCAATTGATCTAAAAGAAATTAGGAAAACTTGTTAATAAGGATTAAAGCATAGGTGGAAAGACATAAAGGAAAGAGAGTTTTATTGGAGATTAGAGAAGGAAAAAAATGAAGGAACAAGAAGAAATGATAAAGGAATTACAAGAGAAAATGAATCCTTAAGAGCTAGAACAAAACCAAGGTACATTTTTCAAGTATTTTTTTTATAAGGCTTGTACCCACAAAGTTTCAAAAGAATGACCTTACGTGAGTGTCTTAACAGTACACCCATTCACTGTCTATTCTACACCCTATGAACACATTGTTGAAATACCTTGACTAAAGATACTTTACTCATTCTATTATCTTCCTGAAAAATATGTACATTACTTCTAACAACAAAGTATTTGAATAAACCAAATATAATGACATAATATTCTTAACCTTATTTATCTCAATAAAGATAATACAACTTTAACTTTGTTTAAAGGAATGTACAACAATCACTTTAAATAATTAAAAGGTCATTGTCCTTTGTAAGTTTCTAAAAAAACACTTATTTTCATATGATATTGTTTATAAATAAATATAAAACATTACACATTTATATAAGTATTAGGTTTCCTTATTTGATTAGATATGTTTTAATGTTATTTATGAGTATACATTATTTTTATCTTTTAATAAATTTTAAAAAACATTTACACATTTACATAATTATAGGTTTTTTTATTTGATTAGGCATTTTTTAATGAAGTATGTATACGTTATTCTTATTTTTTGATACATTTTAAAAAACAATTATTTTTATATAATGATATTGTTTATAAAACCAGCATAGATTCATCTTAAATCTGTATCTATCAAGCACTGAGAGGGATCTAATTTCTTCAGATGTATTTCTTTTTTTAAATTTAAACTCAAGAAATTTGATCTCTCTTGATTGATATATCCAGGTTTAAGTTTTAAGTTTTTATTTTATAAACAAACATCTATTTTTTAATTACTTTTCATAATATTTTATTTTATGAGCCAACATGGATTTTTTTTAAATACTTTCCATAATTTTTTATTCTATGAGCCGACATGAATATTTTTAATTATTTTTATAAGGACAAACGTTACAACATCTCCCCCATACTGGGTTGTAGAGCCATTGATTTCAAACATGTATTTTATTATTAATGGCCAACATAATATAATTTATTACTTTTTACTCGTGTAACATTACTCGACAAACGTTAAAACATCTCTTTTATACTCATGTGTAACCTTACTTGACAAACGTTACAACATCTTACAACATCTCTCTCATACGCATGTAACGTTACTGGACACACATTACAAGATCTCCCTCATACTGGGTTGTAGAGCGCCTCTCGATGCAACAATAAATCTAAAATACTACATATTTACATAAGTATTAAGTTTTCTTATTTATATATGCATTATTCTTATTTTTGGATAAATAAATAAAAAACACTTATTTTTATAAAATGATATTATTTATAAAATAAATATAAAACACTACACAATTACATAAGTCTTAGGTTTTCTTATTTGATTAGACACTTTTTAATGTCATGTATAAAGAGGTGCAATCCTTTCCTTTTTAGTTAGATAGACATTACTTTAAATTGACAAAGTATATATTATATATATTTAAACAAATTTAATTCATATAATAAAAATTGAAACCAAAAGTTTTTAAAAAAATACTTTTTTAAAACCTAATCAAGATCTTTAAACATTTCAAGGTTGGCAAGTGTGTGGGGAGTGATCTTTGACTCCAAGGGGAATCAGAGGAAAAAATATGCCTGGGGTATAGGAAGAAAAACAAACAACAGTGTGGAATGGCTCGCGCTCATCAAAGGACTTGAGATTGCTTCAGCTCTGGGCATTGAGAACCTGAAAGTTATCGGAGATTCTCTCATAGCCATCAGAGATGCAAGGAATATTGTCAATAATAAAAAGATCCCCTCCTCCAAGTTGCATCACCTTCTTTTCAGCATTAGCAAAGAATTTAAAGAGGTCTCCTTTTATCATGCTCTGAGAAACCTCAATGAACAAGCTGACGCTATGGAAAACTCTAGAGCTAGGCTCCCATATGGATACCTGGAATGCGACAATGTCATCTCCAGAAATATTTGGATCCCTAGCTCAAGGCCCCATCATGGAACGTTGGTCCCTCTCTACCCCTTAAGGAGACCTTCTAAAAACATGAACTCAAACTATAGAGCTGAAAATTCTTTGGGTTTCGAAATCTAACCACCCAAAATGGCGGTTTGCACAATCCCCGTAGAATTTGGAAGCACGCCAGCATTTATTGTGATTGGACGGAATGCCAGTTGTCCAGCATGTGATGCTAGAGGCTCGAGTTAAGACATGGTAGAGGGGATTCTCTTTACATTCTCGTCAGTTTCTCTTCTCTCTAGATTGTTCTAAGTGTTAAGCTGCTCTCGTCTATGCTTTGGTGTGTGATTTTTAGCATGGAGCACTCGCATTCGCAGGCTGGGGGTAGTCTCTATCTTAGGTGTTTCAGGTGCAGCAAGGCCATTAGAGGGCTGAATGTTGCTTGTATCAGGGCAACTTCGATGGTCGATGAGGATTTAGGCATCACAGTGGAGTATAGGCATCCTGTGCAAGGTTTTTGTCGTAGGCAAGACAGGGCTAGAAGCACTCAAAATTTGGAAGAGAGGCGTGGCCTCACAAACTTCGAGCTGGAAATGAAGAGCCATCTGCTGGAATTGGAAGGCCAAGTCAAGCTGATTCGAAATGAAAAGTTGGATTTCAAGAAGGTTTTGATTCGTCTCTATTCCTTGACTAAAACAAAAAACATTGAGGTAAAACACCAGAATTGTATGGTTGTAGAGAAAGTGGAACATTTGGAGGAGACACTGGGACTCAGCTACCCACACATAAAACACAACTCTGGTGTTGACAACAATGAATTGGACAGCCTTCACAGGAAGCTGGAGAAACTGAAGAAAATCATGGCTCAAGCGGGGAACTTCGTCGACCTCAGCCATGATAGGAATGGGACTGCTGGTTCCAGTGGCGCAACCATGAACACCGACAACCCCTAGTTGCTTATGGTTGGTTTCGTCTTTTTTGCCTCTCGTGCATCTATATCAGCTTTTTGGTCTTGGCTCTGTTTCTCTGAAAATTATGGGATCGGAGAACTCAGGAAATTCACCGTTTTTAGACAGCTCCAACTCTCAGCATCTTAGTTAAAAGCTACTAGCATTTTTTTTTATTTTTTTTTTTTTCTCTGTTCTGCATTAGACTCCTAGGACAGTTTGTCAAATGTTATAGCGTACATGGACCTGGAATGTTTTTTCATGGTTGTAAGAATGTAAAAGTTAAACTAGATATTTTGGATGCTTCCTTGTTAAAGGAGCAATCTGCCTCTGCACTATGTAAATCTCGATTTTATTTTTGATCAAAAACTACTTAACCATCTGTGTTAAAAAAAAAAATCTTTAAACATTTTAAAAACTCTCCAATTAAATAAAAAATATTCCTTATTCCTTTATACTTATAGAAAAACCTACTACGTCATGTTCTTTCTTTAATGAAACATAATTAGAATGATCCATGATTTTTTCAACTTAGATTCAAAAACTTAAGTGAATTTAATCACTTTCATATATTCCCTAATAATCTCATGTCTAAATATTTATTTATATGTTGCTTCAAAAAGTATAAAAAACTGATACATATAAGAGTATGTTTAAATATTTATTTTTATGTTACTTTATAAATATTTCCAAATATTTAAATATTCATTTTTATGTTGCTTTAGTAATATTTCAAAATAATAATATTATGGCTATGATGGTATACATTGTTATCCATATAATTGAAGTTATCGTTAGACAACTACCAATATATAAAATTGGGGCTAAAATATATGATTATGATTCATCAAATAAAAAATGTCTTACAACCTAATTATTATAAAAAGATTTTTATCATTTAAACATAAAATAAGAATATAAAACAAGAGTAATAGTTGCAAAATAGTTACTCGAAGCATAAAATTATGTTATGTTTTGTATAATTAAAATTATGTTAAATTTTGTAAAATTGATCTTGTTACTTTTTGTATATTTGATTTATGATATTATATCAATTATTTTGTATAATTTACGATGATATTATATTAAAAAAGTTAAGTTTTAGTTTTTAGTGATTTTTATTTTTAATAATTAATTTTTTATTAATAATTAAGGCTTTTTAATAATTAATTAATAATGGTTTATTGATTGTTTTAGTTTTTTTAATTTTTAAAAATAAATTTTTAGTTTTAAGTTTTTTTAATATTTTTAATAATTAATAATTGCTTCTAGGTTTTTTTAGTTTTAGTTGTTTTAAATTTTAAAATTAGTTTTTATTTTTTAATAATGGCGTGTTATAATCACACATTGGCACTTTTTGAGATATTAATAAAAGGAATTAGTTTTAGTTTTTAAGTTTTAAAAGTTAGTAATTAATAGATGCATTTTAGGTTTATAGAAGTCAAAGTACATTGCATTTAAAAAATGAGAGGACATGTACTAATGAGGAGGGACACTTGTGTACTTATTATCAATAGTACATTGTACAAAAATGATAATATTCATTATCATTAATGAAACTTCTAGTACAAAGACCATATGTCAAGCTAGAAAAAAAAATGAATTTTTAAAATTTAAATTAATATTTTGTTTAAACAATTTCACATCCCATGAGAGGTAATTTGTCACTTCATAGCATTTAGCCAATCATAAAATAGAAATAACAAATTTTAAAAATTCTACAAAATAATTTTATATTTTCAAATAATTAAGTTTAATATATAGATATTACAAAACTTTGAAAAACATTATTTTTTTTTGTATTAATATAAAAGTCAAACTTTTTTATGACCAAGTGATCATTATAGTCCATGCCAAGGCAGGGACTAATAAACAAATCATTTTTTCTAAATTGACTTAAAAGTACATATTTGATGCCACAAACTCAAATCCATGACAAAGATAAAATATTTGGAGTTTGTAGCTATATCGTCAATATGTTGTTGAACCCTCTACTCAGGTTTTGCCAAGATGTCATTATGCCTTTGGTATTTTTCCCATAATGCTTGGCACTTGAGGTGCACCCACTCTAGTAAACCTTATATTTGCACTTTGGCTTCAGTGACCACAAGTTTAGTGATTAACATTTTTGTTTTCCTACATGCCTCGGTCTCTTCAACTACTATTATATCATGACAAAGATAAAATATCTAAAGTTTGTAGCTATATCCTCAATATGTTGTTGAATCCTCTACTCAGGTTTTGCCAAGATGTCATTATGCCTTTGGTATTTTTCCCATAATGCTTGGCACTTGAGGTGCACCCACTCTAGTAAGCCTTATATTTGCACTTTGGCTTCAGTGACCACAAGTTTAGTGATTAACATTTCCGTTTTCCTACATGCCTCGGTCTCTTCAACTACTATTCTATCTTCCTTGTTTTTATCCTCTTCTTGTCTCTTCTCTGCATATGTTGTTGACTCCAACAATCCTTTTTTTATGTGATCTGGAAAAGGGTTGCTGTAACCTTGGTGATTATGTTGTTTTATTGTTGGTGAAATTCAAAATCCTCGTGCAGTTGAGGAAGCACTTTTTTAAAAGGGGTTGGTATTTCCTCCCCCACCTTTCAAGGTACCTCATGGACCTCTGCTTCCCACCATCTCACATATATAACTTGCTTCTTTTTTTTCTTTAGTGTTGTGGTGGTCTCCTCTACTTGCTTCTTTTGGCTATTCTTATTCTATGTGACCTCCTCTACTTGAGACTATCCTCATCCTTTTTTTAATCATACACCAACTCAATGATCATCTTTATAATCATCTTGGAAAGGGGGGAAAGGTCCATCTTTGATAGATCCATAACATGTTATTCATAGACCATGTTATCTCCCTTGTTGAATTGTCCACAATGATGACCACCTGTGGTACTAAATGCCAAAGGGTTCTCATATGTTTCCTTCAATCTCTATTAGCGTTGTCATAGATTCCTCCTACATGCTTTCCTATTTGAATTCAAAACCGGAACTAGAGACTAGAAATGGCACTAACAACGAGTTGTAGACTATTTTAATTAAGGGATAATGTAGTGGCATTGCTAACACTAAGGGTGTTGCAACATGCCTTGAAATAGTTTATCCATTGCTTCCAATTTCTAGGCATAGGCACAAATACTCATGTATCACATCCTTTGGTTCATTCTCCCTTGTGATGGTTATCCATCCAATTTTTTCTCCAAGGGACTTTACGAGGTATCTTTCCTTCTTTATATTTTATCTCCTCTTTGTTAGAAACCTTCTTCTCCCCATAACCCATGGTTCTTTCGTTTATTTTAAACCATGCTAGTGGGAAATTTTCCATTTGAACTTATTTAGTGGCTACCCCCTCATATGTTTATTCCTATATGGGCTCCTCCTAAGCCATATCAATGAACTATGTGTCATATAGGAGTGACATTTCTCCTTCATATATCCCTTGCAATACTAACTTGAATTCATTTGAGTCCAACTCTTTTGAGGGCTTGGGGACTAGGATGATTATGGTAAATGGTAATGTGGGTTGTGGTGGATTTCTTACTAGCATCCATGGTTGTTGATCTAAACAAGGGGAAGTCAATGATGGGTCAGTAAAAACCCTTCATCTCTAGATACCTATTTTTGAAGCAATTGCTAGAGTATTAAGGACCTTATCCTTCCACTTGATGTAGCAATATCTCCTACTCTCGGGTAGTAATGTGGGTTCCGTTGCACTAAGGGGATGTCAAAAAAAATCTCATCACTCAATTTCTTGATACACCCGTGGTGGGAGGAGGGTGTTGTAGGGCATCTCCGGCCATTGGCTCATATTCCCTCTTGTCAATTATGATATACCCCAGTCATATGTGCTTCTCTAAGTCATTCAACTTAGTGGATTTTTATGCTATCTCCCACTCCAGGTCAATGCATGGTATCTTTTATGAGGGGGCTTATGGGACCTCCCTCTTTTTGCTTGTCAAAAGTAGGGTTCTATTTCCTTGTCTCTTCTTCAATTCTTCTATTTATCAAGCCTTCATATTGGGACACAATAAATTTCACATCAAGATCCCATAATGGAAGTTTAATGCAAATCATCTCCACCCACTACAATAATGTGAGTAGTAGTAAGAAGCTCATGTGGAAAAATTCTTGGTTTCAATCCTACATATATGTGTAATTCTACAAGATTTTGTTTGTGAGGTAGGTAAACCAATCCAACTTCATGTTGATTGCACATATGTTAGAAACATGAGTCAGATGCTTCAATCATTCCCTTGCTTAGTTGGCCCACCGCACCCTAGTAGATAGGGGTTATGCTACCATGTTGACCAAGTGATTGTTGGTCAAGGATATTATGTATCCTTGCTTTGAGTGGTCCTTGCAATATTGCAAGCATGCTCCATCTGCACCTCCATAGTATTAATTTTAGGGTTACTCCAAAGGTGTTTTCACCTTTCTAAGAGAGTCTCTTATCCCCGTGTTGATGCTTCATGGACATATGGATGGTTTAGTATGAGTGGATGATTAACCTTTCTTAGAGAGATAGCATGGCACCCTTGCCTAAATTATTATTACCCTAAATGGCACTATGAATAACCCAATGGGTGCATACAATAGGGGAGTCAGTTGCTTGATTAGAATAGGTACCCATGTAGGAGGAGGAGAATTGGGAACTTGTGGGAGGGAAGTTATCCCTCGAATTTTTGGACCATGTGTTGTACACATTGGAGGTTAGACACTTGACTTGAGGGTGCTTGGTTTAAAGAGCATACTTCATGGAGGTTGGTTCTATATCAGACACATATGTTAAGTAAGAGCATTGGAACTTAGTCACCACATTAGCACACATGAGAATAACATTAGGCACATGAGAGGACATGTGGCACATAATAACAGGAGGATTTCCTTACATGAGGACACTTGGATATCATATCATCATGAAAGATAGAGATTTGAACAAACAACTTGTTGGAGAGCACATCATCAAGGAGGAGGGGATTTGAGCCCAAGGAGGATCATGCTTGGAGGGAATTTCACTTTGGGAGTTGGACAAACCCTAGTTTGACATGTGTACATCCTTATATTGTAGAGCACTCCATGTGTGGTTTCCTTGTTGGTTACTTATATGGAACTATGTCCTAATTTTTTATGTCTACTCTATATATAAAGAGAAGAGATATTTATCGTCGTTGTAACATATTATTTGTATCATATTAGAGAAGTCTTGTAAGGACCAAGGTGTTAGTGTTCATGATGAAACCTTAGGATAAATACACAAGGGTTCATGAGAAAACCTTAGGAGAAAGACACAAGTGTTCATGAGGAAACCTTAGGAGAAAGACACAAGTGTTCATGAGGAAATCCTAAGAGCTAGATGCTAGGGTTCATGAGGAAAACATAAGAGAAGACAAGTAGAGAGAGAGAGAGAGAGAGAGAGAGAGAGAGAGAGAGAGAGAGACATCTTGGATGTTCATGGAAAGATTATTGTTGTGTGATGCTAGGGTTTCTCTTGTAATGCTAGGGTTTTTGTTACGAATGTAAACCATAGAGAAGAACGTGGCATTGATTATGATGATGATTATTATGGCTCTTCTTGTAGCACTAGGGTCTCTACCTGAGATGAAGACATGCAGAGTGGGTCTAATATCTCTCATGATTTTAGATGCTTGTTCTTGTGGGATGTCAAGGTAGATAAAGATCATGGAGAAATTAGTTTGATGATTATTGAGCTTGGTGTGGTGCCTTGCTTGGAATAAGTCTTTGTTATTATATGTTTGATGTCCCGTGGAGGTCTTAGTGCTTTTGTTGATGTAAGAGTTGAAGAGAGTTTCAAAACTCAGACCTTGGGATGGACATGTATGTTTGGAGGTTAGCACTAGAGTTGTCTTCCCATGTACTTGTGTGATGCAAAATTTCTAGTGTTTGTAAATGCTAAGGAGTAAAACAGTGGTGGTGTGGAGATCTTATGTGATACAAGCTTGTTTCTCATGTTGAGTTAAAATAACTTATAGTTAAAATGGTTAAGTGATTTAACACATCTATTGAAGATAAATGAGCATACTTGTCAATGTGGTAATATGTTGTAATATGTTGTAATAAATTTATTTCATATCTAGGTTGAAAAGTGTTCCCTATGTTAGATTATTGAAAAATATGCATAAACATACAACAATAAATTTACTAACATGTAAATCAATAACATGAATCTGCCTAGTCTAATATCCTATCAACACAAGCACCAAATAATCAAATAATAAGAGGGGAAAAGAGAAAAGAGATAGTACACGATATATACGTAGTAAAACCCCAAATGGGAAAACATCCACGAGAAGGCTTGATATTCTTTATTCTTCAAGAAACTCCAACCCTTACAATCCAAGGCACTCACATAAGAATCCATTAGAGAAATTTTGAGGTCAAAAAAGGGCCTCAAAACAAAGAAAATGTACTATAAAATACAACCAATCACATTCTAGTAGATGACATCATCCCCCTTGGTGAGGTGGCATTGCATGAGTTAAGAATGCTTATTTGTCAAATTTTCTATGGTGGATGAAAACACATAGTTAACCAAGGTAGTGGTGTAAGTACTTTTAAGTCATAAAGTAAAGTACTCATAATGATAGTATTTTCATAAAATAATATTATTGTCATTTTCAAGTAAAATACTCATAATGAACGTCTTTTCACACTTTCACATAAAATAATATTATTGTCATTTTCAAGTGAAGTACTCTTAATTCATAAAGAAAGTCCTTTCACATTTTTTTATAAAATAATATATTATCATTTTTATGTTTTTAATTTTAAATTATATATTCACTCCATTCTATTTAATAACATAATGTCAAACTAATAAAGAATAATAATAGATTTAATAAATAATAATAATAATAATAATAATAATGCAATGTGGATTATAATAATATTATTGACATTTTACATGTAAATAAATTCTCAATTAAATTACATTATTAAATTCATGAGAAAAGTACTAAATATAAAAAGTCAACATAAAATTAAAAAAAAAGCTCTTAAAAATGTTTTTTATTATTTAATTTCATTTGCAAGTTCAAGACAAATAAATGTTAAAGGACAATACATTTTTGGGAATTTACAATGAATCTTAGTCACATCAATGTAGACTTATTTTATTAATTTTATTTCTAGTGAATTTTGAAAAGTAACTCAACCATGGTTATTTATATTGTGCATAGAAAATAGTGTGGGAGGTGACTTGTCATATATACCTACCCCATAAAACTCCCAATTCATAATATTTTAATATATCTCATATTTTTGTAGTACATCTCTTAGGAGGCCCTTTTTTGACCTCAAAATCTCTCTAATGCACATCACAGCCCATCTTCACTTCATGTCACACAATGACACAATAATGTGATATGATCTTTCAACATCATACAACATACCCAAAGGGTCTTCTTCACCTCTATTATATAGCTAGAAGTATGGAAGATTTACATCCCATAATACATGTGGGATAAATATTTTACCACTTCTCTTATATAAAGAAGGGTAATAAGAGAATTCTACTTACTGAAGGCGTGCGGGATAACTCATATTTATAATTTTAGAGAGTTATCAAGGGTATTTTATGCCTTGTTTGATAGATAAGATTATTACACAACCAACAACACCACACTAGGCATCATTACATATTCCAACATTCCCCCTTAATGATGACTTGGGAGAAAGAATATAAATGGAGGAAGATGGAATTACATTAACATCCACCTTGATGACAACTTCCATAATTTCCAATAATATGTAAATATAAACACACTTCACCTTATGGATTTGATGAATATAGGAACCTCTTCTCACTTATCATGAAATTGCACCTAAACCAAGTTGTACAATGACTTCTTCAGAACACCACAACAATGTACAAAAACCTCATATGGCCTATACAATAGAAAATGTGTCCAATAGACAATCATCACAATTGTAACCTAGCTGATAGTTGAATGAACTCTACAATATACTTCAACACGAATACAAGAACCCCAAATGGAATTCTACATCGGAAATGTGTCACACACGTAGTCTTCACAACCAAGATGAAAGATGCAAGAACTTTGCAGTAGACCTCATAATGAATACAAGAACCCTAGATGGTCATATACATCAAAAATGTGTCCTCCAGATAATCATGACTTTACAGGAGAAAATGATCGTTCATTACATTACATTTTAACTGGAATAAGGAGGCATTATATGGTATTTTATTGCATTACATTCCTTCTTAATTACAACTTCAAACATCCTAGATAAATTGAAAAAATGCTTCAACTTTACTGTTGTCAAGGATAACCTAAAGAGAGAAACAATGTTGAATGACCAGATACAAGAACATCAATATGATTAAGATAGGAAGGAACGACATAACCAAGTTGTCCCACAACTCTTCATAGATTCCTCTATGGAGAAAGTGAAGTAAACAAAGAGCTAATATGTACAAAAGAAAGTCCAAAAGTAAATTATATAATGAACATGATAATCCCATAATGATGAAGGAAAATTCATGAGATAAAACATGAAAGGTAGAGGAACATGAAATATGATAAAGATTTTACACAAACAAGTGTTAGCAAGAACATATAAATATTGAGGAAAATATGGATGCAAGAAATTGATTTCTCTTATAGATTGGAAAATATAACCATCAAGCAACTAAGTCTTTGGTATCAGTTAGTTTCTTATTTTCACCATGACAAGATGCTAGAGATACATGCCCCTGAAAATGTTGAAAGCATATTCCACACAAGAAAGTTAGTGATAAGTAAAACAAGAATAAGAGACAACCTCTCAAATGATTAAAACTTAAACTTAACCCTATTTAATGAAATAGGACAGGAATATAATGACAAGAATATGAAGATAAACAAATGAAACTCTCACCAATGACAAAAACCTACAGAACCTTACCAACAGATCTGCAAACCCTCAATTTTTTTTGGCTTGCAACGATTTTTTCGCTTTGGATCTGGGTGTACGTGCTTTCTGAGAAGAGAGTCCACGTGGGTATGTGCCTTCTGTGAAGGAGGGATGCATATGCACATGCCTCTACCATTTAAAACCTACGTACATTTCTATCACTGCCATGAAACTGTAGATAAACAGATATCAAAACCCTATGGATGGAAACCTGCGAAAAGAATAACCAGAAACAAAAAAACAACTAGAGCTATTGCAAGAGAGATAGATCCTTGAAAACAAGTTAGGGTACAATGGAATTCAATTTCAAATCTATAGAAAACAAAGTAAATCCTGAAAATTTCTAGAAAAAATAAATGGTGATTGTATGGTTTTGAGAAAAAATCCCAGGCGCGTATAAAAAATGCCCAAATCTGAAGAAAAACCTAAATGGTTGTCTAGATATGAAGGAAAATATACTAGAGAAGGAGGGCCCAACAAAAATATTGAAGAATTTGATGCTTGTAAAAAACTTTAACAAAAGTTACTGAAGGAGGTAGAGCATAGTAACTAGCTCTGATACCATGTTAGATAATTGAGAAATATGCATAAGCATACAACAATATATTTGCTAACATGTAAATCAATAATAGAAATCTAACTAATTTAATATCCTATAAACACAAGCACCAAATAATAAAATTATAAAAGAGAAAAATAGAAAAGAGATAATACACTAGATATACATGGTAAAACCCTAGATGAGGAAACATCCATGGAAATGATTGATCTTCTTTATTATTCAGGAAACTTCTACTCTTACAATACAAAGCATCCTCACATAAGCATCACATCACACTCCATCTTCACTTCATGTGACAATGACACAATAATGTGCATATGATATTTCAACATCATAAAACATACTGAAAGGGTCTCCTTCACCTCTATTATATAGCTAGAGATATGAAATATTTACATCCCATAATACATGTCGGATAAATATTTTTCCACTTCTCTTAGACGATGAAGGGCAATAAGATAATTCTACTTAATGATGCATGTGGGATAACGCATATTTATAATTTTAGAGAGTTACGGACAATATTCAATGTCTTCTTTGATATATGGGATCATTAAATAACCAACAACACCACACTAGTCCCCTTAATGATGACTAAGGAGAAAGAATACAAATGGAGGAAGATGGCATTACATTAACATCCCCCTTGAGGGAAAGTTCCAGAATTCCCAATAAGATGCGAATATGAACACACTTCCCCTTATGGATTTGATTAAGATAGCAGTCGCTTCTCACTAATCATGAAGTTGTACATGAACCAAGTTGTATGATGAACTCTACAAAACACCACAATAGTGTACAAAAACCTCAAATGGCTTATAAAAAGGAAAATGTGGCCAACAAACAATCCTCACAACCATAACTTAGTTGATAGTTGAAAGAACTCTGCAATACACCTCATCATGAATACAAGAACCCCAGATGGCCCTATACATTGAAAATGTGTCGCACATGCAATCTTCACAACCAAGTTGAAAAATGCAAGAACTATGCAATAGACCTCATAGAGAATACAAGAACCCAAAATGGTCCTATACATCGAAAATGTGTCCCATAGATAATCATGACTTTATAGGAGAATATGATCATTCATTACATTACATTTTAACTAGAAGAATGTAGCATTATATGGTATTTTATTACATTACATTCATTCTTAATTACAACTTCAAACATCTCAAATAAAGTGACAAAATGTTTCAACTTTATTGTTGTCAAGGATAAGATGAAGAGAGGAACAATGTTGAATGACCAAACATAACAACATTAATATGCTTAAGATAGGAAGGAATGGAATAACCAAGTTGTCCCACAACTCTTCACGGATACCCCTATGGAGAAGTGAAGTAAACAGAGACATAATATGCACAAAATAAATTCCAGTGTAAAGCATATAATGAACATGATAAGCACATAATGATAAAGGAGAACTCATGACATAAAACATGAGAGATAAAGGAACATGAAAGATGATAGAGTTTTTACGCAAACAAGTGTTGGCAAGAGCATATAAAGATAGTGGAAAATATAGATGCAAGAAATTGATATCACTTATAGATTAGAAAATATAGTCATAAAGTAACTAAGTCTTTGGCTTTGGTCAGTTTCTCGTTATCACCATGACAAGATGCTAGAGATACATGCCCCCCAAAATGTCAAAAATATTCCACACAAGAAAGTTAATGACAAGTAAAATGGGAACAAGAGACAACCTCTGCAAACATGATGATTAAAACTGAAACTAAACCCTAATGCAAAAAGGACAAAAATCTAATGACAAGAATTTGAAGATAAACATAATGAAATTCTCGCCAATGATGAAACCCTACAACACCTTATCGATAGATCTACACACCCTTAGCAAGAAACATCGAAAAAAATGGCTTACAGTGAATTTTTCTCTTCGGATCTGAGCGTACACACTTTCTGGGAAGACATACCACGTGGGTGCTCACCTTCTATGAAGGAAGGAAGCATACATATGCATCTTTGCCATCTGAAACCCATGTACATGTCTATGACCGCCATGAAACTACAGATCCACAGATGATGAATCCATTTGGATGGAAACCTACGAAAGAACAGAAAGAAACAGGAAAACAACTAGATCTACTACAAGAGAGATAGGTCCTTAATAACAAGTTCGGATACAATGGATTTTAACTTCAAATCTACAAAAAAAACAAGTAAAATATGAAATTTTCTTTAAAAAAACTAAAACAATAAATCATGTGTAATATTTTGAGAAAAAAAATCTCAAACGTGTAGAAAATTTACCATATCTGAAGAAAAACCTCAATGGTTGTCCATATCTTATGGAAAATATACTAGAGAACGAGGTCCAAACACAAATATTAAAGAATTTGATTCTTGTAAAAAATATTAACAAAAATTACTAAAGGATGTAGAGCATGGTAACTAGCTCTAATACCAAGTTAGATTTTCGAGAAATATGCATAAACATACAACAATAAATTTACTAACATGTAAAGTAATAACCATAAGAGAGGAAAAGAAAAAAGAGACAGTACACTAAATATACATGGTAAAACCCCAAATGGAGAAACATCCATGGGAAGGCTTGATCTTCTTTATTCTTTAGGAAACTTCAACTCTTACAATACAAGTCATCCTCATTGCACCGAGTGAAACGAGGTGCTCTACAGCCTAGTATGGGGGAGATGTTGTAATGTTTGTCCATGTTTGTCCTTATTGTCGGCCATAATAAATAACTTTTGTAAAAATACTACAAAAATTATGGAAAGTACTTAAAAAAAATTCATGTTGGTTCATAAAATAAAATATTATGAAAAGTAATTAAAAAATAGATGTTCGTTTATAAAATAAAAACTTAAACTTAAATCCAAATCTATCAATCAAGAGAGATCAAATTTCTTGAGTTTAAATTTAAAAAAAGAAATACACCTCAAGAAATTGGATCCCTCTCGGTGCTTGATAGATATGGGTTTAAGATGGATCTATGTTGGTGTAAGCATCACATCACATTCCATGTTCACTTCATGTCACAATGACAAAATAATGTGCATATGATCTTTCAACATCATGCAACATAGCCAAAGGGTCTCCTTCACCTCTATTATATAGCTAGAGGTATGGAAGATTTACATCCCATAATAGATGTGAGATAAATATTTTTCACTTCTATTATATAAAGAAGTGTAGTAAGAGAATTATACCTAATGATGCATGTGGGATAACTCATATTTATAATTTTATAGAGTTATGAATAGTATTTTATGCCTTCTTTGATAGATATGATCATTACACAACCAACAACGCCACACTAGTCATAATTACATGTTCCAACACCCTAAGGGCTATACCTTATTAGCATTGAATTAAAGTTATATGATATTTATTCTCTTGAGTTGGAAGGTGATTTGGGTTGAAGTGAATTGAAGTATTAGCTATTGTAATTGAATATTTTAGATTAGTACTAAGGATGAATATTAACAAGAGGATGAAAATTA
The DNA here is from genome assembly GCA_027924585.1 of Larix kaempferi. NCBI lineage: Eukaryota > Viridiplantae > Streptophyta > Pinopsida > Pinales > Pinaceae > Larix > Larix kaempferi. The sequence goes on from BSBM01000291.1 coordinate 14,630,112, forward strand.
ACAAGGAATAGAATTAAGAAATCTTGAGTAAATGAGGTGAAAAATTAGAAATGCAATGATTACCTGATTCTTGAAATTTCTACATCATAACAAAGTTGGCTTAACTAAGATTATATTCTTATTTATTTGAAGGATATACATTGTAGTTGTTGTATCTAGGAGTGGTTATTAGGTGGTGAAACCCTAGTGTGCTTGAGATGAGCACTTGCACCAATGAAGGGTTTAATGGGTTGAAGCCTTAGTTGAGCTTGTGATGAGAGTGTGTTTTCTCTTATGATAGGTGGTAGATATACTTGAATGATTGATGGCATGGATTCAATTTTAGTGGATGCAATACCCAAGGAGATTTGTGATAGGTGGTCTATATTGTTTTTGGATTCCATTATGTTCTTACCTATGATAGGTGGTAAAATTGTTACAGAGAAAACTTCCTATGGCTTGGGGTAGACCACAACAAACAGTTGACTACCAGAAAATAACTCAATTCCCAATGCAATGCTATATGAATGACAATGCTAAGATAATGGAGAAAAAACCAACCTTAAACCAAATGTCTGAAGTATATCCTCGTTGAGATTTCAACCTCTACACTTGAACCTGCAAATTAATCTCAACAACAAGTACAAGCAAGTGCATATAATATGTGAAAGACATTAGCATAATCAATAGCATGATCCATGATATCATAAGCAAGTGCATATAATATTATCAATAATATGAGTAGAATGATAATCGCTGACATTGCGTCGTATGCCTACAGGATTTTTCAAAAATGGCCAAAGGTGGCAAGAGAAAGTCAAAGGCAAATGACGAAAGCACAAGAGTAGAAACTACATTACACGATACCAAGTGCACCACAGGCGTGCCCCCAAAAGTAAACTGGGGAGACGTATACCGTATGATAAGAGATCAAGACTTCCCTGAAGCTCTTCTTGAGGAAGAATATTCATATCAGAATATCAGAAACTCTTGTATATCCAAGGCGGCCACACGTCCAGAGCTCTTCCCATGCTCGGAAGTAATTGGATGGATTTTGCAGCATGCAAACACCGAGACAAGAGTTATAGCAAACAGCAAAGGAAAAGCTTTTGACTCATTTCACCCATCTTATATCTCAACGGCTTACAAGTTGCCCAAAGCCCAGCAGCGGCTTGATGATGCATGGTTGGAAGAGATCCAGATGGATAATCTAGATATGGCTAGGAAGCTATTAACTTCGGGCAAACAAATCAGGAAAAAGGATAGTCAGGAGTACGAGGTTCAGAATCTAAGGCCCCCTTTCAGACAGATCGCTCTCATGTTGAGTAGAATCTTCGGAAGACCCGATGGGACGATGTTCATGCTGCAATGGGATCCCATCATCCACTACTTAGCTTTCAAAGGGACAATTTTCAACCGGGCTGATATTCTCTCATACAACCTGTCATCAGCTATAATGGCTGCACGAGAAGGGTTAGTGGAGAGGAAGGCAGAATGTTATATGGCATCTTACTTGATAGATTGTATTGTGGCAAAATGCCCCTTTCCCAAGTTGGGATGCATATGCAACCCAGCAAATAGCTCAATGTTCATCGCCTACAAAATCTTTTGGGCTCAGAATAAAAAAACGCATTATAAACTCATTTGTGAGGAGTTTATCATGCCCCTATATGAATTAATGTTTAATGAAGAACCCAACTGCCTATCTGAGAACGCCATGGAAGTTTTGGAGAAATATGGTGATTTCTATTTTTCGCCAGAAGGTACCTACAAAAGAATGTACGGAGGATCCAAAACCCCGTATATCCTACCTAGGTATGCTACAGATTATATAGTCCACAAGGAGGTAGTAAGATAGGTTTTCATTGATGGAATTGGTAGTACCTTGTATAAGGCCAAGAAGGCTACTTTCCCGCCTTTACCTTTCTATGTTGGGGCCTACAAGTTCTCAGGAATTGTAACTGTAGAATATTTTGTCGCAGAGTTGAAAAGCTTTCATTTTGGGGAAAATATTTTTCACAGAAATGATCGACAAGGCAAAGCTGCACAACATTGCAAAGAAATCTCCACTCTCTTTGAATTTGCTAACTATTATGATCAAGAGGAGGAAGTATATAGAGGGGTTAGCAATATCACTGAGCTACGAATTTGTCAACTTGGCAAAGGAGGAGCCAGCTCGAGCTCTAATGTTGTGGAGAAAATAAATCAGCAACGAGAAAAGGGTACCTTGGGGACTACTGAGGCTCTCTCGAAAGAAGAACAAAGGCTCCAGGAACAAGCCAAGAAAATCCAAGAGGAAGTTGAGAAAAGAATCAACAAGGCAAAAGAGGATAAACTCCTAGAAGAAGAGACTTTAAGAGTCCATGCAGCTGAAGTTGAAGCGAAGAGGATTCAAGAAGAAGAAATGATCAAATTGGAAAGAAATGCGAAGCAGGAAGAAGAGAACAAACTAAGACAGGAACGAGAGGAAGAAGCACAAAGGAAAGAAGAAGAAGAAAAGAAATCCAAAGAAGATGTTGACCCCAAAAGCCCAAACATGCAAGACTTAGATATGGGTTCCCCCATAAGGGACCTCCCCATTGTCCCTTTTACACCCTCCAAGAATAGTACAGTGTCCCAATGGAATAAGTTTACTTACAACAAGAAAAGGAAATCCATTGTTAAGGAAACAGTGACCAGAATAAAGAGGCATTTTCAACCAGACGTTGTCACCAGGCATGAAACCACAGTCATGCAAGGTACCCAACATGCACACAAACTCATGGCATCTATCTCTATGGCCTCTATGCTAGAAAATGTCGACAATGTCGACATATTAACAGATAAATTGGAATCAGAAAAGGAGAAAGCCCATCATCTACAGGAAACTCTGGTTAAAGAGAAGAATTATTCAAATTTGGTGGTTGAGAAATGTGACACCCTTGTGCAAGAAAAGGAAGAACTTAATAGAAGGCTTCAGCATCTAGAAGCTGAAAAGAGAGCTTTGGTGATACAGATGAGGACTCTCGAGACGGAGAAAAGGACTCTAAAAATCCACAACCTACAGTTAGAGTCAGAGAAGTTTGATACTGCTCAACAGATTGATGACCTAAAGGAGAGCGTTGAGAAGCTGGAAGAAAAGGAGGAACTGCTAGAGTATCAATTACAACTCGCAACCAACAAGGTTGGAGACTTGGGACCCTTTCATGAGCAAGCTTGTGAAATTATGAAAAAGACATACGATATCCAAGAACTCATGACGGAGGAGGTTTGCAAGTTAAAGCAAGTGGTGGCCATAATCAACGTAATAAATGCTGAAGCCACTAGGCGTAGAAAAAAATATGCACGCATTAGTGAAGACATTCAGAGGTAAATGGAATGGAGAGAAGGAAGGTCGGGATTCCTGGAAGGACTCCCTCTCAAGTCTATCTCTGGTTTCAAAGCAAATATCCGCCTCTTGGGGTTTTGCTAGAATTATGGAGTAAAGTTGAGCAAAGTGGCCTTGGCTACACTTGAACAGTGGGAATTTGTATGTGAAAATACAAACCACCCATGATGAGTGCCAGGTGAAAATGCCTCAAACTATAGAGGAGTTCCCAAACAAAGCCCAACGTTTGTCTGATCTAAAGGATGGGTTGAATACTGAAATAGATTATGTAAAGAAGATAATTGTTCTGACCGCTGAGGATCTCCATGATTGGATTGGCCAGGCTGCGATTCGCACACATCTCCTAAGTGAAAGTCTCCAAGCTACAATGAAGGAAGTCACTAATCTTGAAGAAGAACTAGCCAAGCATGAGGTTTTACTGAAAACCATGCTTCCCCTAGATGCAAACAATATCATAAAAGAAATTGGTGTCTGGGTGAAGCATATAGCAGAGATAGACAGTATGCTAACCGCTGGAACACAGCAAGTTACAGCAGGAGAAGCAGAAACATCAACTTCAACAGCAGCACCAGTAGTTCAAGCCCCAGCAGGAGTCTCAGCCTCAGCAGAAGCGCCCAAGTCAACAAAAGGCATTAACTCGTGAAAAGTCTATCTTCTGCCTTACTCTATGGGTCTGCGACCAGCATCTATTCTTTCAGTCTTCCTATGTATTAATGATTAAATGACATTGGTCCCTCAGTAACGTCCATTTTTGTAATATTTTGGGTTTTATTCTCGTTTTGTGACATAGGCACTACAAGGCAAATTAGAGGAATATAAACGGTTAGGGTTTAGGTGGCAGCTCTTGGAGCATTTTGTAAAGCTATATATTGCTGAATAGAGGAGAATAGAAGGAATTTTTGCAGGTGAAATGAAATTTATGTCTTGTATGTGAACTATTTCTGCTACATGAATAAGAAAATCGTTTTGGCCTGTGGAAGCCTGCACAGCACTTTGCTTGGGATCATGTTGGATAATTGCTGAACTATTTATGCATCTTTCATACATTTCCTGTGAGATCTTTCCTGGCTATTGTGAATTAATTCTCTGCTATGAATGGTTTCATTTCCTTTGCAAAATTTATGTGTTAAATGGGTAATAGAATGTTTGTTTCTATCAGAGCTATCTTTGATAATCTTTATTTTCTGTTGTAAATGCTTCTTTCCAATTTAACAGCTATCTGTAAAGTTCTTGGGTACATTTCCAGTTTATTACTCATTCTTTAAATTTGCTCTTTATAAGGATAGGTTAATTTAGATTTAATTAGATTAGAATAGATTTGTTTAACGCATGCATTTAATTTAGGGCACATGCATATCATCTTAAACATAAAAATATAAACGGTGGATCAAGCCACAACCGGTAAAATAAACAAATCTTTAAACCTCACACGGTAGCCGGAACTGTTAACCAAATGGATTCCCTACACCAAACGGTGGGCAATCTAATTGGGATCACTTACTGGGAAGAATCCCTTGTTGATTGATGCTGCGATATTCGAGGCATCAACAATTTTTGGCGCTAGAAGGATGGCTACCAATGCATGGCTAGCAGAAAAGACCTTTTTGTTAGAAATTTTTCCATTGAAAACCCATCTGAAACAGTTATCCCAGACATTCCAGATCTAGAATCAAGAAATCAAGAAAATCCTAATTCTGAGACAGAACAGCAAGAAACATTGTATGTTGTCCCTTTTGAGGAAGTAAATTGCTTCAGGAGACATACTCGCTCCTACGTTAGAAGTCTTGGAGGACTAACCACAGTTCCTCTGTTACCCAGAATCAGAGCTCCTCAAAAAAATCCTCAGTCTACAAGGGATTCTGTTCTTGTTCAAAGTCTAGAAGAATTATTAGATTTATCTCTAGAAGAAATCACTGAACCTTTTGACGAAGTTAGACCCGAGACTCCCACGAATCCAGAACAGCAGCACACTCCAAGGCATACTCCTCTCAACTCACCACCACATACACCACCACGTTCTCCATCGAGAGTCATGGTCGTACCTGCATGGAGAGCCAGGGGGGCATTAAATGTAGTCGGACCATTCCATGATTTGCCTAAGAACCCAGAAAAGGTTTTACCTAAGTATGACCCTAGAAAAGGAATTTCTGTTGAAGATCACCTTAAAAGTTTTATTTAGCTCTAAATCTTCTAAATGTGGAATATGAAGACGTGGTTTGTCGCCTCTTTCCTTATACTTTCGAACCCAAAGTATCTCCCTGGTATTTTAGTTTGCAAGCTAGTTCGATAACAAGTTGGGAATATTTTGAGAAATTTTTTCTTAAAAAGTATGGCAATCAGAAAACTGTAGCTACTCTTATGAAAGAATTGTTGTCTATGAGAATGGAAAAGAATGAGAAAGTTCAAGAGATTAACCAAAGGTTCACGACATTGTTAAATAATTTTAGTGATGCAACAAAGCCTGTTGAGAAATGCTTAGTAGAATATTATACAACAGCTCTTAAATCCCCGCTAGCAATGTTCGTCAAGAGAACAAAAAAACCGACCCTGACAAAAAAATTTGAAGAAGCCAAGAAAGTAGAAGAGGAGGCTGACAGCATCGCCAAACATGCTCTCGATGTAGAGACCAAGCCAACAGCTGTTAAGAAACCTTTCCTGTTAACTAGGGATAAAGAAGAACCTGCAGCAGATTTAGAAAATGTCATAAAAATTATGCAGAAACTCTCCAATAAAATTGTGGATCCAGAAAAGGATAAGGCAATGAGTTCTTCAAGGCCACCTTTCAAGCCTTTCTATAAAAAGAAAGAAGAAAATGGACAGTCAACCCCACCAGTGAACAAGTCTGCTTAACTAAATTTAAATGAAATAGGCATGGACCACTTCTGCACTTTCCATCAAGAATAACACTCGGAGAAAAGTTGTCCACAGTGGATCAATTCAATGAGCTTAGTAATGAACCAAATGTTAGATGCACAACTTCCTGAGCAAACGAACCCCCAACAAGAACCAATTCTTGAGAGTAAAGAACCTACTCCCGACACTACGATGATCCTTTGGGATTGGACTCCTACCCAAGAGCCATCTTGTGAAGATTTCGTAGATGAAGTGCAAACAGCATCTATCAACATCACTACCAGAAGTAAAAGCCCAGTGATCGATCCAACAATAGAAGCACCTAAAGCAAGATCTAATCAAATACCGAAGAAGCACATAACTATCATTCCTCCCCAACCCAAGACAAACCCGGCAATTGCTCCTACAGTGACTAAAGAACCAAACTCAGAAATAATCAAACAGCCACAAGCTTCTTCAAACAAAACAGAAAATCAATCGAAGATTTCAAAGGAATGTGACATGAGCTATGATATAATTGAGGATATTAAGAAAACAAAAGCAAACGTTTCCATTTTTTATATGTGTAGCTTACCACAACAGAAGAAGAGATTGATGGAGGCCTTTGATCCACAAACAAGTGCCTCAGTAGAAAACACTGACGAGAACCCAGAAATTAACGAAGTAAGTATTGGCGGAAAATCGAAATCTCAAACTCTTCCTTTTCTCTTAACCTTTGAGATTTTTAATCACAATGTGCATAATTGTTTGGTAGACTCAGGTGCTAGTTCGAATGTCATGCCTTTGTCAATTTGCAAAAGAATTAATGGACAGCCAATCCCATCCCCATCTCAAATCATTCAATTAGATAGAACTATTGTCAAGGTTATTGGTGAACTGAAAGATGCTCTTATTATATTGTCATCCGATCCTAGAGTATGTCAATTCATTGATATAATGGTAGTTGATATCCCTGAGGCATATGGTTTAATTTTGAGTAGGGACTGGTCTGCGAAACTGAATGGCTATTTTGCAACGGATTGGTCTCATTTGTGGCTGCCCTATCAAAATAGGCAAAATCAAATCAAGATATTAAGAGAGCCACACATGAAACAAAATGTTACTCAGCTAGAGGAAAAAAATGAAGTTGTAGCTTTTTCATCTTCAGTTTTAGGGAATTACTTCTTGGAAATCGAACCTGGGAATTACCAATCAGAAGAGGTTAGCCATATTTCAGACAAACAATCCGATCTCCTTCAGTTTTCACGGCCTGATGATATTTATTGTAACATAGTAGATTTAGTTACTAATTTAGACAGTAATGAAACTAACTTAGTTAAAGAAGAGAATATTTTCTAGACCCTTTACTTTGATGGCTCCAAGACCCAAGAAGGATCTGGAGCCGGTTGCATTTTAATTGATCCTAATGGAAACAAACATTTTTTATCATGTAGATTAGAATTTGAGTGTATTAATAATACCGCATAATACGAAGCTCTCATTCATGGGTTGAAGAAAGCCATTGGTCTTAATGTCAAGTTTTTGAAAGTCTTTGGTGATTCTGAAATTGTTGTTAGGAAAATAAAAAAATATGATTCATTGTCTTTCACCACACTTAAAGGGTTATCAGGCTGAGGTTTGGGATTTGATTTCATGTTTTGATGCTTTCGATATTAATTCTATTCCTAGGTTGAAGAATGTTGCAGCTGATTTGTTAGCAACCTCTGCTTCAAGATTAGTGCCCACTAATAACAAATGCTCCATTGAATTAATTTTCAGGCCCTCTGTTCCGGATAACATCACAAATCTCGGGGTATTTGATGATGATGATCAGATCATTAATTTCTTAACAAATGAAAATGTCTTCCAAGAGGCTGTAATAGATGAGGCACAGCATGATCTAGATTTACAAAATAAAGATGTTGTAAAGGGAAACTTCATGCCCAAAGGCGTAAGAACTCTTGAAGCATTATTTGATTTACAGAGCAAGTTCAGAAGACCTATAAATGCTAAAACTCACAGCTCATCCACGCAACATGAGTTAATAAATCTGGGCACGGAAGATGAACCGAAATATATTAATCTTGGTAAGTGCTGCACGCCGGGTGAGAGAAGTAGATTCATTGAATTGTTCCAGCAATATAAAGATGTGTTTGCTTGGACCTACGACGATTTGAAAACATACGATACACGCATCATTCAACACATAATACCAATGAAGGAAGGTGTCAAACCTTTTCAGCAATAGTTAAGAAGGATGCATCCGACACTCTAGCCTCTAATACAGAAAGAGTTAAAAAAATTGTTGGATGCCAAGATTATTTTTAAAGTTTGACATTTTGAATGGGTGGCTAATTTAGTTCTCGTGCGGAAGAAATCGGGGGAGATCAGACTGTGTGTAGATTTCTGGAACTTAAACAGAGCTTCCGATAAAGACAACTATCATGTGCCCCCAATGGAACAAATATTGCAAATGGTGTCAGGATCAGAACTTTTCTCTTTACTAGATGGTTTTTCTGGTTACAACCAATGCTAGTAGTGGAAGCAGACCGACTCAAAACCACTTTTCGTACAAAGTGGGGAACCTTCGCATATCGAACAATGCCTTTTGGCTTAATCAACGCAGGAGCTACCTTTCAATGAGCCATGGATATTGCTTTCCGAGGATTGGGTGGTCAATGTGTTGTAGTGTACTTGGATGATGTGACAGTTTTCTCAAAGAAAAGGGAAGACCATGTTTTTCACCTAAAGCAAATCTTTGATCACTGCAGAAAGTATGGTATCTCTTTAAACCTAAGAAAAGTGTTTTCGTTGTTCTTGAGGGAAAACTTTTGGGCCATATCATTTCTAAGAAGGGAATATCGATAGATCAAGGGAGAGTACAAGCTATCGACAAGATTCCCATGCCCCATAGTAAAAGGTCTATGCAATCATTCATGGGCACCATAAATTTTGTTCGAAGGTTCGTACCAGACTTTGCTCAGATCGTTAAACCTTTGCAACAAATGGTCAAGCAGAGTGTACAATTTAAGTGGACAGACTTGGAAAAGGTTGCATTCAAAGAAATCAAAGCTGCTATAGCCAAGGCACATTCTTTAAGAAGTCCAGATTTCAACAAATATTTCATAATGTATACTTTTGCTTCTGATAACTCCCTCGCAGATGTGCTTACTCAAAAGGCGGAATCAAGAGATGAATACCCAATTTCTTTTATAAGCACTGGTCTGCAAGGCGCTGAACTGAACTACCCTGTGGTAGATAAGCAAGCATATGAAGTTTTCAAAGCAGTAAAGCAGTTCAGGCCATATATTCTAAAAAATAGAACTAAAGTCATAGTTCATCATCCCACTGTCAGATATCTTTTCGTTCAGAAAGAATTGGGAGAAAGAAGAGGAAACTAGATCACTGCACTTCAAGAATATGACTTAGAATTCAAATCAGCTACTATTATCAAAGGCCAAGGTTTATGCAAATTGCTCACTGAAAATCCAGCTGATAAAGAGCTAGATTGGAGGGATGAAGCCGAACTGAACATGATTGATGTATGTCCAATTTTTACGACGTCGGAGTCTTGGTACAAGGACCTAGTGCATTATCTACAGTCAGGTTACTTGCCAGAGCACTGGAATCCGAAGCAAAGAAGAGCTCTCCGTCTCAAATCAGCAGCATACCATATCATTGAAGGATTCCTCTTTAGGAAGAATTACGATGGCATTTTCCTCAGATGTTTGGAAAAAGCAGATGCGAGCAATGTGTTCGAAGAATTACATGATGGCCCCGCCGGGGGACACTACTCTGGAGATACTACAGCTCACAAAATTCTTAGAGCTGGATACTATTGGCCCACTCTTTTCAGGGATGGCCACGCCTATGCTAGAAATTGTGACGTATGCCAAAGAAGCGCCGGAAAGTTACTAAAGACAGCTAGACCCTTGCAGCCAGTTATTATCTCTGAACCATTCGAGCAATGGGGTATAGACATTATCGATGAAATCAACCCCAATTCCTCGCTCCAGCACCGTTATATTCTAACAGCTACAGATTATTTTACAAGATGGGCTGAAGCTATCCCGCTATGTAAAGTAAACAAAGACGCAGTTATCAATTTCCTGGAGGAACACATCATAACTAGGTTTGAGGTTCCAATTTCCCTAGTCTTTGATAATGCACCTTATTTTTCGTCAATAAAAATTAATGAATTCATGTATGAGAAAGGAATTAAACTACATTATTCGGCCAATGACTATCCCCAAGGGAATGGATTCGCTGAGTCTACCAATAAAAATCTCATCCGAATTCTTAAGAAAACTGTGATTGAAAACCAAAGAAGCTGGCACGTAGCCCTCCCGAATGCTCTATGGGAAGATAGGATCACTCCCAAGAATGCCTTAGGCGTTTCTCCTTTCACTCTGATCTATGGTAAGAAAGCCATTCTCCCTCCAAATATTTTACTCCCATCCTTACAGTTGTCCCAAGCTTCCCGAGGTTCTAACAGTCAAGCCCTCCAATCATGAATCAACACCCTGCTGAAACTTGAAGAATCATGACAAAAGACCAAAGACCAATTCCACCATCACCAAGACATAGTCAAAAGATGGTTTGATAAGAAAAAATCTGGTAAGAGGAATTTCGAAATAGGTGATTTAGTTCTGAAATAGGACCACCAGCATGATGGTAGGGGAATGCACACAAAATTTCAACACTTATGGGTTGGACCTTACCAAATTTCTGAAAAGTTTGGCCCGTCGACCTATAAATTGAAAGACCTACAAGGGGAGGAAGTAAATCTCCCTTTCAACGGCCTCGCCTTGAAACAATACTTCGCATGAGCCCTGGGCGGGCTCTTGTACATAAATAAAGCACTATCTTTTATGTTTTGGTTTGTTTCTTTTCTTTGTTTATTTTAATTGCTTTGATTATCCTTTAGTTTGCTAGTTAGCTTGATTTTTTTTTCTTTTGTTTTGTTTGTTTTTCTTTTTTTATTAAGTCATTTGTTTAAATAAAGCCAAGCTCAATTGTGGTGTAGCTGAATGAATGAGACTCCAAAAAAACTCAAAACGATGGTCATAAAGAAGCTCACTGATAAAGGGAATACATATTTGTAGCTTTGCTTTCACTGATTGGTTTCCTAGAATGCAACGATCCTCTTTTTTGTTTGGTCAAAATAACCCCTATCAAATAGCTAAGATCTAGCATTTCCTTCTGACTATCTTAGGGCCCCATTGACTCTAACATTAATAGTTGTCTCAAGAAGTTAACTATGGAGGACCCATGGAGAGGAAGCATGACTCACAAATATATGGTATTTAAAATGATCCCATGCTGCAAGTAAAGCCAAAAGGCATATGTCAAAGAGTCTGGTTTCCATCAATTCTAGCCTCAATTAAAGCATGGCTGAGAAAATAAAAGAAACTTGTAAATCAAGAAAGTTGAAGGAAGCTATTTAAATAAACCAACCCAGCAAGGTTCTTCTCCGTCCGTGAAGCATGAAATCAAATAAATCTTATGCTCACACAAAAGGACATTTTGGATTGAAGAACTTATATCAAAATTTTGAAATCAGGAGAAACTTATTTCTGGAAGACTCAAAGCAGCTAAAAGTCGTGAATTAAAGAAACATCCAAAATGATGTAAAAAGCATGGGAATGAGGAACAAACGAATATGCCTGTGAGATATTGTCACGATCCTGTGGAGTCCTATACTAGTAAGCTTCTGGAAGACAGAATTTTAAAATAAACCCCACACTTTGGCCCTTAGAGAGTTTTAAAGAAATTTGAGTCAAAGTTGCCTTTCCCTTTATCACCATTATGATAAGAGTGATCACTACATTCTTCGAAGCTGAACTATGGAAACATTTGGTTGCACATGTAGTCAACACTTTGTAAGTTTCCTGACCTTGAGATGAGTTTGTTTCAGAAATTTGTGTTTGCCAGTGAATTACCATTTGTTGTTGCTGCAACATCCCCCCCCAGATTTTTTGAAAAACATTGGGGCCCCCCGTCCTTTTGTTTTTGAGAGGAAGTTTGCCTAAGAATATCTGAGCATCATAGTCTTTCCTTACTTAGCTTTTCCCCTGAAGAAAGGTCTTTTGCTTGCCTTACTCTTTGAGTTTATTTTCTTTTTTGCCTAACTAAAACTCAAGATCCTGAGCTGAAATGGCGGAAGTTCTAAGCTAACTTTTCTGCAACAGCAGAAGGGTTGGTCCAAACTTTCCGAAACGGCGGAAGAAAAGGACCAAGTCAAGCCGCAGCGGAAGACTCATCTTAAGTTTCCGAAAAGAAAAACCTTTGACCAAGTGAGCACGCGGCGGAAGCAGTTCACCAAGTTTCTCCACAACAGCGGGAGAATTCACCCAACTCTTCCGCAAGCGATTGAAAATTTAATAAGTCATCTTCGCGGGAGGACTCGTCTATCTTTCCCAAAATAGCGAAGGTCTTCAAGTAACTCTTCCGCAAAGGCGGACAAACTCACTTAAGTTGGCCGATGCATGGCGTCACGCCTTCCTTTCGCGGAAAAGTTCGGACAATTCTCCCGCAACGGCGGGCAAACTCAGCCTTTCTTTCCGCAGGAGACGGAGACCTTAACCGAGTCTTTCCGATTTTTGGAGGTAGCATTTATTAAGAAAAAGGTTGATTTGACCCATCCATACGCTGCTTTAACCTCGTTTTAATGGCTTGCAACCACCCTAATAATGGCTCGCACATACTAGTTTTATTTATATAGGGCATGAACCCCGTTGGGATTTTCATTATTCCCATTGGTCAAGAGCACTCATTCCGTTCTCATCCAAGTTTGCAAGCACCTGCTACAGGCTCACCGATTCCGTCGAGGTATCAACGCCTACCTACCATCGTATTTCAACAAGTAAGTACCCTGTCAAACCTCATGTACTAGATTGTGTGGTTAAGGTAAACGTTATGTGCACGGTTCTATTCTTTTTTCCTTATCTGCGTCAAGTTGTGTAGTTTGACCACGGCCGAAGCAACCCATACCTTTTTTTTTCTTTGTTCAAATGCACCAAAGTCTTGCTCGTATAAACGTGGACACCCCGGAACCCTGGGCACCCATTAAGCCATCAGTTTTGTAAATCTCTAAAGTAGCCCCGTCCACCCTTCTGTGAAGAGCGTCGGTATTCTTACCCAACTGTGAAAGTTTACGTTGTTTTGCGCTTTGGAACGTAGTACTCAGAATCGCTTTGCGCTTACGGTTTGTCATTTTGAAATGCATGTCCTTTATTTTCATAAGTGTAATATAGCGCCCTACTGAAACATTTTTAGTTTTGCACAGGGATTATGAAATAGCATATATAGATGTTTAAACTAGAATAGAAGAGCCATTTAAAGTTTGCAAATCAGTAGTGAAACTAAATTGAAGCTTTCAGTCGGTATTTTAGGCCTCAATAATATGAGTAGAATGATAATCGCTAACATTGCATCGTATGCCTACAGGATTTTTCAAAAATGGCAAAAGGTGGCAAGAGAAAGTCAAAGGCAACTGACGAAAGCACAAGAGTAGAAACTACATTCCAGGATACCAAGTGCACCACAGGCGTGCCCCAAGAAGTAAACTGGGGAGACGTATACCGTATGATAAGAGATCAAGACTTCCCTGAAGCTCTTCTTGAGGAAGAATATTTATATCAGAATATCAGAAACTCTTGTATATCTAAGGCGGCCACACGTCCAGAGCTCTTCCCATGCTCGGAAGTAATTGGATGCATTTTGCAGCATGCGAACACCGAGACAAGAGTTATGGCAGACAGCAAAGGAAAATCTTTTGCCTCATTTCACCCATCTTATATCTCAACGGCTTGCAAGTTGCCCAAATCCCAGTAGCGGCTTGATGATGCATGGTTGGAAGAGATCCAGATGGATAATCTAGAGATGGCTAGGAAGCTGTTAATTTCGGGCAAACAAATCAGGAAAAAGGATAGTCAGGAGTATGAGATTCAGAATCTAAGGCCCCCTTTCAGACTAATCGCTCTCATGTTGAGTAGAATCTTCGGAAGACCCGATGGGATGATGTTCATGCTGCAATGGGCTCCCATCATCCACTACATAGCTTTCAAAGGGACAATTTTCAACTGGGCTGATATTCTCTCAGACAGCCTATCATCAGCTATAATGGCTGCACGAGAAGGGTTAGTGGAGAGAAAGGCAGAATGTTATATGGCATCTTACTTGATAGATTATCTTGTGGCGAAATGCCCCTTTCCCAAGTTGGGATGCATATGGAACCCGACGGATAGCTGAGTGTTCATCGCCTACAAAATATTTTGGGCTCAGAATTACAAAAGGCATTACAAACTCATTTGTGAGGAGTTTATCATGCCCCTATATGAATTAATGTTTAATGAAGAACCCAACTACCTATCTGAGAACGCCATGGAAGTTTTGGAGAAATATGGTTATTTCTATTTTTCGCTAGAAGATACCTACAAAAGAATGTACGGAGGATCCAAAACCCCGTATATCCTACCTAGGTATGCTACGGATTATATAGTCCACAAGGAGGCAGTAAGACAGGTTTTCATTGATGGAATTGGTAGTACCTTGTATAAGGCCAAGAAGGCTACTTTCCCACCTTTACCTTTCTATGTTGGGGCCTACAAGTTCTCAGGAATTGCAACTGTAGAAGATTTTTTCGCAGAGTTGAAAAGCTTTCATTTTGGGGAAAAGATTTTTCACAGAAATGATCAACAAGGCAAAGTTGCACAACATTGCAAAGAAATCTCCACTCTCTTTGAATATGCTAACTATTATGATCAAGAGGAGGAAGTATATAGAGGGGTTAGCAATATGACTGAGCTACGGATTTGTCAACTTGGCAAAGGAGGAGCCAGCTCGAGCTCTAATGTTGTAGAGAAAATAGATCAACAGCGAGAAAATGGTACCTTGGGGACTGTTGAGGCTCTCCCGAAAGAAGAACAAAGGCTCTAGGAACAATCCAAGAAAATCCAAGAGGAAGTTGAGAAAAGAATCAACAAGGCAAAAGAAGATAAACTTTGAGGAGAAAAGACTTTAAGAGTCCAAGCAGCTGAAGCTGAAGCAAAGAGGATTCAAGAAGAAGAAAGGATCAGATTGGAAAGAAATGCGAAGCAGGAAGAAGAGAACAAACTGAGACGGGAATGAGAGGAAGAAGCACAAAGGAAAGAAGAAAAAGAAAAGAAATCCAAAGAAGATGCTGACCCCAAAAGCCCAAATATGCAAGACTGAGATATGGGTTTCCCCATAAGGGACCTCCCCATTGTCCCTTTTACACCCTCCAAGAATAATACAGTGTCCCAATGGGATAATTTTACTTACAACAAGAAAAGGAAATCCATTGTTAAGGAAACAGTGACCAGAATGAAGAGGCCTTTTCAACCAAACGTTGTCTCTAGGCATGAAACCACAGTCATGCAAGGTACCCAACATGCGCACAAACTCATGGCATCTATCTCTGTGACCTCTGTGCTAGCAACTGCCAACAATGTCGACATATTATCAGATAAGTTGGAATCAGAAAAGGAGAAATCCCATCATCTGCAGGAAACTCTGGTTAAAGAGCAAAATTATTCAAATTTGGTGGTTGAGAAATGTGACACCCTTGTGCAAGAAAAGGAAGAACTTAACAGAAGGCTTCAGCATCTAGAAGCTGAAAAGAGAGCTTTGGTGATACAGATGAGGACTCTGGAGACGGAGAAAATGGCTCTAAAAAGCCACAACCTACAGTTAGGGTCAGAGAAGTTTGATACCGCTCAACACAGATTGATGACCTAAAGGAGAGCATTGAGAAGCTGGAAGAAAAGGAGGAACTGCTAGAGTATCAATTACAACTCGCAACCAACAAGGTTGGAGACTTGGGACCCTTTCATGAGCAAGCTTGTGAAATTATGAGAAAGACATATGATATCCAATAACTCATGACGGAGAAGGTTTGCAAGTTAAAGCAAGTGGTGGCCAGAATCAAAGTAATAAATGCTAAAGCCACTAGGCGTAGAAAAAAATATGCACGCATTAGTGAAGACATTCAGAGGCAAATGGAATGGAGAGAAGGAAGGTCAGGATTCCCGGAAGGACTCCCTCTCAAGTCTATCTCTGGTTTCAAAGCAGATATTCGCCTCTTGGGGTTTTGCCAGAATTATGGAGTAAAGTTGAGCAAAGTGGCCTTGGCTACACTTGAACAGTGTGGGAATTTGTATGTGAAAATACGAACCACCCATGATGAGTGCTAGGTGAAAATACCTCAAACTATAGAGGAGTTCCTAGACAAATCCCAACGTTTGTTTGATCTAAAGGATGGGCTGAATACTGAAATAGATTATGTAAAGAAGATAGATGTTCTGACCGCTGAGGATCTCCATGATTGGATTGGCCAGGCTGCGATTCGCACACATCTCCTAAGTGAAAGTCTCCAAGCTACAATGAAGGAAGTCACTAATCTTGAAGAAGAACTGGCCAAGCATGAGGTTTCACTGAAAACCATGCTTCCCCTAGATGCAAACAATATCATAAAAGAAACCGGTGTCTGTGTGAAGCATATAGCAGAGATAGACAGTATGCTAACAGCCCGAACACAGCAAGTTACAACAGGAGAAGCAGAAACATCAACTTCAACAGCAGCACCAGTAGTTCAAGCCCCAACAGGAGTCTTAGCCTCAGCAGAAGCGCCCAAGTCAACAAAAGGCATTAACTCGTGAAAAGTCTATCTTCTGCCTTACTCTGTGGGTCTGCAACCAGCATCTATTCTTTCAGTCTTCCTATGTATTAATGATTAAATGACATTGGTCCCTTAGTAACGTCCATTTTTGTAATAGTTTGGGTTTTATTCTCTTTTTGTGACATGGACACTACAAGACAAATTAGAGGAATATAAACGGTTAGGGTTTAGGTGGCAGCTCTTGGAGCATTTTGTAAAGCTATATATAGCTTAATAGAGGAGAATAGAAGGATTTTTTGCAGGTGAAAGGACATTTATGTCTTGTATGTGAACTATTTATGCTACATGAATAAGAAAATCATTTTGGCCTATGGAAGCCTGCACATCACTTTGTTTGGGATCGTGTTGGATAATTGCTTAACTATTTCTGCATCTTTCATACATTTCTTGTGAGATCTTTCCTGGCTATTGTGAATTAATTCTCTGCTATGAATGGTTTCATTTCCTTTGCAAAATTTCTGTGTTAAATGGGTAATAGAATGTTTGTCTCTATCAGAGCTATCTTTGATGATCTTTATTTTCTGCTGTAAATGCTTCTTTCCAATTTAACAGCTATCCGTGAAGTTCTTGGGTGCATTTCGAGTTTATTACTCATTCTTTAAATTTGCTCCTTATGAGGATAGGTTAATTTAGATTTAATTAGCTTAGAATAGATTTGTTTAACGCATGCATTTAATTTAGGGCACATGCATATCATCTTAAACATAAAAATATAAACGGTGGATCGGGCCGCAACCGGTAAAAGAAACAAATATTTAAACCTCACACAGTAGCCGGAACCGTTAACAGGACAAATTCCCTACACCAAACGGTGGACGATCTAATTGGGATCGCTTACTGGGGAGAATCCCTTGCTGATTGATGCTACGATATTCGAGGCATCAACAAACCTCTGTAGTAATGTAGGGTCCCTCACGCGATACCGTCCATTCAATTGAGACACAACGAGTTGTGAATCCAGGACTTCTAAAGACTAGATGCCATGCAAAATGGCATCCTGAAGTAGTTCAACCACGGCACTGTACTCAACCACATTGTTGGATGTAGGACCGAGACAGGCATCTCCCGAAGACACAATCAAATGGTGCGGTAAATAAATAACCCATGCAGCATAAGCGAGTTGTTGCGTGTGATGGCTAGCACCATCCGCAAATCCTAAAAACACAGGAGATTCCACTGACATGTGTCAATCAAACAGAACCGAATCAGTAGATCCGAAAAACCAAAAGAAATCTAAACTATGTACAGAAGCAATTATACAATAGTATACAAAAGTATTAGTTCGAGCTAGAATCTCAAGCATAATACCGCTTGAGGTAGAGCCCATTTCTAGGCTCCTTCAAGGCTTTCCCCTCATAATCTTCCAATTCGTAGGCTCCTTTCTCAAGGACACGCCTCACTATGTAAGGACCGTGCCACATTGAGTTAAACTTAGCTGCCCCGAGGGGTTCCTTAGCTTGGTCATATAAGAGGACCAAGTCACCTTCAGCATACTGCCAGGGACGGACAGACCTATCGTATTGAACCTTAACACGACGCTTGTTGGCATCTATAGCCACGGCGGCATCTCGACGTTGCTCGTCAAGCTGCTCAATGTGGATCAAACATTGCTCAACATCTGACGTATCAGGCAGGAGCTCTATGGCTAGTTTTAATGAAGGGATTTCGCATTCAATCGGTAATATAGACTCCACACCGTGTACTAGCTGAAACGGTGAGAACCTGGTGGCAGTCTTAACTGCGGTTTGATACGCCCACAAAGCAGGATATAAAATAATGTGTCAGTTGCTCTTGCTTTGTTGGATGGTATGTTGGAGAATGGTCTTTAAAGACTTATTGACTGCCTCAACCTAACCATTCACTTGGGGTTAGTAGGAAGATGAATGATCTTGACGAAACCCAAGCTTAAGTGACAAATCCGCCATCATTTTGTTCTAAAAGTGACTGCCATGGTCAGTGACAATCTCTTTCAGAATACCGAACCGAGCGATAATCTGATTAAACACGAAATGGGCTGTTGTAGCACCATTGGCTTTTACGGTAGGCATGGCCTCAGCCCATTTGGAAAAGTAGTCCATGACCACAATGATATGGTGATGCCCCCCAGCCGAAGCTGGTTTGCAATCCATGAAATCCACCCCCCACTTAGTGAAGAGACCGACGGTAACGACCGGATGAAGGGGTGCGGGATGCGAGTGTATATTCCGAGAAAACACCTGGCAATGGTGACATCTCTTCACAGTGTTCATACAATCTTTAAAGATTGAAGGCAAGAAGTAACCTGCTCGCATGATGCGTTGGGCTATTGCAAGCCCAGATAAGTGACCACCACATGCCCCGCTGTGGCAGTCATTCAGCACTAACTCTGCTTCTTCATGAGTCAAACAACGACGAAGGATAGAGTCTTTTCCTCGACGATACAAAGTGTCGTTGACGATGACATAATCTTTAGCTTGGGGTAGACCACAACAGACAGTTGACTACCAGAAAATAATTCAATTCCCAATGCAATGCTATATAAATGACAATGCTAAGATAATGGAGAAAAAACCAACCTTCAACCGGATGTCCGAAGTAGATCCCCGTTGAGCTTTCAACCTCTACACTTGAACCTGCAGATTAGTCTCTACAACAAGTACAAGCAAGTGCATATAATATGTGAAAGACATTAGCATAATCAATAGCATGATCCATGATATCATAAGCAAATATAACCCAATGTAATTTAACAATATTTACAACATCAATTGGATGAGAAAATGAGTATTTCTATTAATAAATAACAAGAAGTACAATGATACGACCTTTTGTCGACAACCAATCTGAACCAAGAACTGGGTCTCTCCACTTGTGCCTCCACCACTTCAATCCACCATGCAATGGAAAACTCAAACTATGAAAGGAGTTTGGTAGATGAACATAAGAAGTTCACAACAAGAAGGATCAATGAGTGTAGACTCAAGTCACGGCAAAAATCTACTAGAGTTATCTTGCTTTCTCTTTTTCCTCCCTTCCATACACCATAAGAGCTCAATATATAGCCTTTCGAAGGTAAGTGAAAGGTCGAATCGAGTCGTTTCGGGGCATATGGAGGACCAAAGGTCACCCTAAGACCGCTTTTTGGGAGTAAAAAGTAATTTTCTATTGATTTTTACCATTTTATTTGGTGTCCACAGGCTATAGTGGAACAGCCTGCGTGTACGCTGGCTATAATGGGACAGCAAGCGTACAGGAAGAAAAATAAGGAAAAATGTGTTTCTGGAGGACATAAAGTGAATCTGAGTCAATGAAATGGATCCTAAAGGCCAAACAATGGTGATGCTCACAAAGTGGAAAATTATGTTGTAACAAAAATTACTTCATCAATGGTTGTCATGGATTTATTTTTAGTGGGTGTATGCCTAGGATACAATAGGCAGTTGATTTGTTCCAATGGATATTGGTATGTTCTAGTTAATTTATGGATGACGTGGATATATTTTCAGTGATCGTGATGCCCGAGAGGACCTTTGATAGGTGGATGATTTGTTCTAGGAGATGTTGATGTGTTTTTACCTGTGCTAGGTGGAGGATGTATTTCAAAGATGGATGGTATATGATCTATATTTAAGCAAATTGTCATGGCCACAAGCACTTGTGATAGCTAGCTTATTTTTTCTAGTGAATGACATTGTTTGGAGTGGATTGATTCCTATTATAGGCATGCTTAGCCATTTAAGTATTTTCTTATTTTTAGAGCTTGATATGGGATGATTCATTGTTTGATGGATTGATTATTAATGATTGATCTAATTTAGTTAGGTTGTGACTCAAGGGCTTATAGGAATGGTAAATTTATTTAGTTCCAATTATTGTTATAGAAGGATGGAGCTCCCAATAGTATCCCTTGGAGATAATATTGGTTGTACATCATGTATATTTGTGGAGAGATTGCTTATGGATGTGATAGTTGGTGATGTTGCTAATCTATTGGTGATCTTATGCATTTATAATTTATACCTAATTTATAGAGAAGGTCTTTCATGTTTTACTCCTCATATGCATACCTTGTCTTTGAGCATTTCACATTCAAAATGGGTGTGGAAGACCTAACTTGGAGATAAGTTCAAAACTACACTGGTGGAAATAGTTATTGATTTCAAGCCTACAATTAATGGGAGTAGTAATGAGTACCAGTGATGAGGTTGTTGAATTCTCTTGGGCAGAGGGAGTTGACCATGATGATACTCTTGCTTCAGGATTCTCTCAATAAGAGGGATGTGACCTTGTTGAGGTTGTTTCTTCAATTTCCAGATTTTTTGAGGTGGATGAGGGGGATTCTCATGCTCACAATTGATGATAACCCTTGTGGGTTGTCTTTACTCTTACCACAAGATAGGTATTTCAGGATCTATGAGTTGAGATACATGCAAATTTTTTCTTGAACTGTTGATAGATTTGATCCACTTATCTTGGAATTGTTGAATATGTGATTATCTTTCAAAGATTTCCTAAACATATCTTAATGTGGTGCCAAGAGATGTTGTCCCATGATCATGACTTGAGGGGTGCTAGAGTTTTGATAGGTTATTTTTTACATCTTCCTTATTTTTGAGTGATTTCAAAATTCGATAAGACCAAGTGGTTCATGGTTGTGTTCCTTCAATTTCACAGATGGCCAATATTTTTTTGAAGCCACTAGTAGAGGGAAAGGAGTAGGCTAGTTTTGTGGTGTAAACCAAGTGGATTTGTTGTATCTCCTTGCATGTTCACCATCCAAGGGTTGAGTTTTAGGTTATCTAGTTGATTGCTTGGAGAGAGAGAGAGACCTTTGTGAAAAATTATTGCTTGGATGATAAGGTGCATGGACCTATACTCAAGAGTGTGGCTCTTGTAGAGTAGGCCCATGCACCTATCAGGACAAGTTGGGTGAGTGAGCGATGTTGGGGAGCTACTTGTAGTCTCAACATTTGATAGCATCTAAAGACATCATAGAGAAATTATCTGTGAATTCAAAACAATTAAATGTCAAAATCCAAAAGAATTCTTGTAAAAATGATGAAAACTTCCAAAGACAGCTCATATGTACCTATGAATGATTCTAAATCCCACACGAAGTTGCAAGTCTGATCTGTTGCAGCCTTCCAATTCGATATCGATGTTATGTCATTGTTGCGCCTACAACTACCCTCTCCATTATTCCTAGGAAATGATGGGGTCCCCTCCTTTTCAATTTCCTTACCTTGAGTCATATTTGGTTTCACCCCAAGCTTGTTTAGTATCAATAATGACTTGGTCCATCCTCGAGAGGAAAATCTTAAATTTTTGAGATCTTCGACTAAGTATGGAAGTCAACAAAGAAGTAGTAAACTCGCCGATACGTTGCAGCTAAGTTTCACAAAATGCGTCAATACGTTGTGGCTGAGTTTCACAAAAGTCATCGCAACGATGGTCGACTTTCACAAAGCACGCTGCAATGAGCAGTTGAGTTTCCCAAAAGGAATCAATCACTTCATCTTGGGGAAAAGTCACGGCGAGGATAATTGGAGTCTGTCAGTTGATTGCGGCGAGCAATTGCCCCGTCTTCCAACCATTGCAGTGAGGTTTTGAGAAACCCACTAACTGTGTGACGAGGAGCATGCAGAGAGAAGAGAAGAATTTCACCGATTGTTGTGTTAGTGATCGTTTCTTCGCCCCAACATATATGTGGATCCTGCAGCGAAGGATGAAAAAATTGGTCACAGCATGAACGTGGAGTCTGCGACA
This sequence comes from Larix kaempferi, assembly GCA_027924585.1. Classification (NCBI taxonomy): domain Eukaryota; kingdom Viridiplantae; phylum Streptophyta; class Pinopsida; order Pinales; family Pinaceae; genus Larix; species Larix kaempferi. The sequence continues at coordinate 14,652,737 of BSBM01000291.1, forward strand.
AGAAATGGAGAACCCTGTCGCAACCACAATGACAAGCCTGCAGCGAGGAATGGATAAATATGCCGCAGCAATGGTGAAGGACTTGCCCTGAGATATCAAAAAGATGTTGATCGTTGCAGCAGTGAAATCTTCTTCTCCGCCACAACGAAAAATTAAAGGACATCATAACCCACCAATACATAACACGCCAAAAGAACAACCTGTTGAACACAATGGCACACTGAGAGGGGGGGCTGAATCAGTGGGCTAGCCCTTAAGACCAATTTTAACTTCTTCTAAGCTCAAACATATATCATTTTATCTTTTCACTTTAACACTTAGGTAGAGATCACCATTCACACTAAGTTGTACATCAATAATCATTATACATGTCATTCACATCATCAATCCACAACAATAGAGACACAAGATGAGCTTTGTAATCTTTTTGTATTTAATTCAATCAGCTACAACCATAGGGTTTTATCAGCTACAACTGATTGAGAAGCACCAACTTCTATTCCAAGACTCAACTTAGTCTTTTCTTAGATCCAACTAAGAAAATATGTACAAGACCCAGCTTGTAATTACATAGTATTTTCTATTACAACATCTGTCAATAACTTGTCAAATCCCTAATATTGTAACTGTTGTAACTCTCATGTCTATTGTCAAGCTGCTCAACTTGTACACAACATCATGTTACTATATTTTACTGTATCATATCACTGTCAGGATTCTCATTACTACTCATCCTTATTGGCTATGCTCACCTAGCAGATGTATGTGCAAGTCATTTAGGTTTTGTCTATATTGTTCATACACATCAAGGTTCTGCTCACCATACTTTTTCCCTGTAGACTCAATGAAACCAACTTTGCTCATGCGATTTTGATCATATTCTTTTGTAACACAGTAGCCCGAAAATCTGAGAATACTTCAAGAGATTTGTTGTTGTAGTTATGCTTCAATGATCTGATATTACATACATTTCTGTGGCTGCCACCGAATTGCCTTAGTCACTGTCATTGTCATAATTTCACTCCTCCATAAAGACACCAAACGGTTGCCTCAGTGATGCCCTAGACAAGTCTGAATTCTTAAAAGAAAAAGGATAAAAGTAAAACTTATGTTCATCTGAAGTTGTTGTTGCAGCGCTTGAAACTCTCCTCAAACCACCGAAATCAGAGCTCTGACTGTCCTCCACGAATTCCACATCAATAAGGTGAGTTTTCCTTTATTTATATAGGTTTGATACCAATTTTTTTATGATGCCGACCTGTCTTAAAAAGATTTGTTTTTATTTTTTATTTTTATCTTAGACCTGAGCCGACTTGTCATGTTTTTATTTAATAATTTAGAACATGTCTTTTATTGTTTTATGCTTATGTTGGGTTGTCTTTTCAATAGACTTCTTCCATTATTTTAGGCCTTAAGAGCTGCCAAAGCATCCAAGAGGGGTCCAAGCCGCCATACACCAAGTGCCCATATGTCAAGGGCTTTAAGCGTTATTAACCCACAATATGTGGACTCCAAGGTTCAATCTCATCAAGCAATCGCCAAGCAAGAACTTAGGTGCAAGGTTCTTCAATCATACCAACCGAGAGTGCTCCATATTCCAAGTGTGATAATGACATTTTACATGCCAAGGTTTCATCATGACAAATGGGCTTCAACAAACATTTCTTTAAGTGCAATGGGATTCATAACCAAGGGCATCATTTAGTGGTTCCAAGAGTCATGCCATCATCAACAAGGACATCAAGGCACAATGCCATCATACCAACTTAATCATTTTAACCATCTTCAAGGGTTTCAAATACCCCATCAACACACACATCGTCTTCACCATTCTTTCAAGAATACGAGAACCATTAATCCACTAAGTGTGGGTCCAAGGGCTTCTTCATCAAGCAAGAGGCTTCATGACCCCATTAAGACACAAATGACCATAGAATGAGTCATTTGGATTATTAGGTGTTCCAATGGATCCAATTCCCACATCCAAGGTTCTTCATGCCATGTCGTGTCATTGCTCTTTGTTTTCTTGCTATGTCATCACATCAACCTTTGTCATTAATGGTTGGTCATCAATGACAATCTATGCTCAACAAAATCCCCGTTTGTCATTGATGGCAACATCCTACAAATATCCTCCCCCTTTGACATTAATGACAAAGGGTCAACCACTGAATCATAGAAAGCTTCACAATGCCCAAAAAATTATCCTTGAATATAGTTGGACATCATGCTGAAGTGTTTTCTCCCCCTTACATGCAGACTAATTGCTCCCCCTTACATGTAGACTAATTGCTCCCCTCGAGGTAATTATTTTCCATATTTTATTGTGACTAACTCTGATAAGTACATTTTTATTTCTGACTTGCATATGCATTCTCTGTCATTGTCATTCATTGTCATTGGTATCACCGTGCCAGTATATATGTTGTATCAACATTATTATTCCAGGTCTGTAATTTACTTTTCACATACTAAGGACATGTGCTAGAATGTCCTTCAACCTATCCAAGATCTTGCCAAGTGACTTTTGGATGCCTTTAGGGAGATCATATCCCTTCAATATGACTCTTCAGTTACTGCCTTCATTAGTTCCTTTCATTCCTTGCTTGAACTTTGAACAATTTCAGGACAATTTTCAACACTTGACTGCCTTTTAAACTCCGAGTATGTTGCGGCTATCCTTTTATCAAGATCTGATTTGAAATTTAAATCATAAGAACTATGCAACAACTTAAATTCGGACTGTGATCTTAACTTTCATAGTGTCACGTTCTTCTTGATATATCTTACTACTACACTTGCCATATATTAAGCTCACCCCATAACTTGTGGGCATATACTTGACCTATTGTGTGCATTTAACAATTGTTGTGGTCATTTTTGTTGCAAAGTGGACATTTCCTTAATGAGCAGAGGTCATTACATTAGGCATGTGGGCATGCTATTGTGCAAACCTCCAAACTTTGAATGGTAGAGGTATGTCTTTCTTTTGCATAAACATACTCAAAAAATGACTTTGATGTACATGTGGTTGAGCTTCACGAATTTGACATTTAGGTGTTGCCTTCTTCCTTTGTGAACTTTTATAAGGTCTTCATATGGTGAGAGAGGTATTCATCAACTATTCTTTGTCATAGATATCAGAGATTTCCTTGAACCTGTTCTCGGCATTTTTGGATCATCTTATTGGTTATATGTATGGCCTTCTTATCAAGTCCCTTGATGTCTTTCAACTACTTACCTTCAAGCTATCAACCGTGCCTGACCTAGGCATGAGTGCTTGTGGAGTGTTGTATTTTAAGGAATGCATCAACAATTATTTAGTAAATTCATAAAAGGTAAGCATTCATCAAGGACAATTTACAAACGTCACCATGTTACCAAACATCCTGACTAAGAATGATTGCAAACTTCCTAGGACTTGTAACAAAACCCTTCGTTCTCAAGTGTTTTCTTCCAGATCTTCTCAGTCAAATTTGCTCAATCTGCCCACACATTGTCATCATAAAAAGTTTTTGTCATCACTGTACCTATACTGCTTCCACTCCTTTTCATGTTCTTCAATAAATCGAACTCTTCCAAATCTGCAGTAAAGTCCTTACAAAGAGGACTGCCATTGTTCATTAATACTTTACTGGATATTGCTTCAAATTAAGGTTAGCCATGGTTACAGAATGCCCGATATCTTCATTCTTTCCATTTGAATTTTAAACTTCAAAATCCTTGACTGAGATGAAAACATCCATTTAAAACTGTTTTGCACACAAGATGGTTTTCCGAATGACTATATTTATACTGTAACTTGTCATTTCCCGAAATTTTGAGAATGTCTTTATTGGACTCGGACCTTCAAGAGTCTTATCAAAATACTGAACTTGTGAGTGAACCAAGTAAAATCATAGGTCTTCATTGTGATTGAACTAGACCCAGAATATTAGCACAAGGACTATGCATATGCAAGAATCAAGCTTTCTCTTAGTAGTTTCGGAGGTCTCATCCTCCTCACCTAATTCTTCTTTTACTCAGTTTAACTTCCTCAATTTTTTCACTACCATCTTCAATTGAGTTTGCACACAGGCCAGCTATCAAGTCTTCTCATGACAATACTGCTAGTTGTTCTTAAAAAATGCATCCTTCAAACGTCATCATGTCACTATACTTCAATTGTAACTATTCATGCTCCCCTATCACAATGCCAATTATGACCACGATCCTTGGACATGTCTTTCTACTTGGAGTAACCAATAATTTCCTGTGAGTTCATCCTCCAAACTCCATGAACTCAAGGAGCATTAAGGTCTCTGACAGACCTCAAGTTTGGCTTGCCATATTGCAGCCATCTTCCTTGCACAAATTGACTTCATTCATATCTAGCAAAACATTCTTTTTCTTCCATACCTGGGAGTATCCTTGGCCATGAGCACTTGTCCTTTGAGCTTCAAATCTGCTTGCATTATTCTGCTTCAAAGGTTCATCGGTTCTCCTTGCAGGCGTGTATGAAGGACTCTTCACAGATTGTCTCCTTAGACTAGCACAAGTTTGGGCTTTATGACCAAATCCACTGCAATTGTAGCATCTCATAGTGTGGCAATAAGCAGCAACATGACCAACACGATTGCATGTCCAACATATAATTATGTAATTGGGACTTACACCATTTCTTCTTCCATGACATGTACAATCCATTGCCTTGTGACCAAAACCATTACATGAATAATAGTAACCATTGAAACTATATTCATACCTGGATGTTTGGTTCCAACTTGGAGTTATCTCTCTTCTGAAGAGTTTTCTTTGAGGAGTAGGACCAACTTCTTGATGCATACTTGATCTTCTGAAATATTCTTTATGTTGTGCAGGTTCTTTTTGAGGAGTTTTGCTTTCACGATTGAAGGATGGGGATCCTACTTTAGGAGTCTTGGGGGACCAAGTGCCACCTTCAAATTTTTCTTCTTCTTTCTTGTACCCAAGACCAGATTTGTCAAAAGAAGATCTTTGACAATCCAAAAAAATTTCCAAGATGACTGAGTTGTGTTTGAACTTTCCATATGCATCAGACTTTTAATTTTTCTTCTTAAGTCCAACCACTTCCATTTCAAGTTTTTGACAAGTCTTCTCTTTCTCATCTAGTTGGTGTTTCAAGACTTCTTCTACTCTTTTTGCTTCCTCCAACCGAGTCTTCAAATCAATATTTGACCTTCTTGTTTCTTCAAGTTCTTTGGGATTTTTAACTTCATCTTCATCTACTAGCTCATCTTGTAAACTTGTCTTATTTATATTCTAGAGTAGGTCCATAGTCTTCTTTTGGAAATTTTCAAATGACCCCAAAATCTTCTTTTTGAGTCTCAAATTGTATTTGAGATCAATGTCCATCAAAATACATGCTAGGCAATCTTTCTTAACATTTACAATATCATTTTCAATGTCATCAAATTCAAAGCTACTACTATCAGAAGAATCCTTACCTTCATTGATGTCTGAAGCCTGTACCTTCTTTTCTTCTTGCTTCTCATCTTCAGTGGGCTTGACTTCTGTTTCATTTTCTGTGTCTTGATTTCTCCTTTAGTACTCATCTTCCAACTTGAACCAAATATATTTGGCAGAGGTGTATTCTCTTACACTTTCTTTGATAGGACTTGAGAGTCCATCCATTAGAAACTTCAAGGCAATATTATTGTTTTTCTCACCTGCTACCTGTGTCTTCTTGTTGGGCTGGACAGGTGGGTTAACCACAATTTCCCAAACACCAAACTTTTTCAAGTAAGCTTTCATTTTACTTCTCCAACCAAAGTAATCTGATATTTCAAAGACTGGAACTTCATAATTGACTTCTGCTGGTCTTTCCATCTTGTGTCCACGGATCCCTTCAAGCTTGTTAGGTTTGTAATGAAGGCCTGCTCTGATACCAATTGTTGAACACAATGGCACACTAAGAGGGGGGGGGTGAATCAATGGGCTAGCCCTTGAGACCAATTTTAACTTCTTCTAAGCTAAAACATATATCATTTTATCTTTTCACTTTAACACTTAGGTAGAGATCATCATTCACACTAAGCTATACATCAATAATCATATACATGCCATTCACATCATCAATCCACAACAATAGAGACACAAGATGAGCTTTGTAATCTTTTTGTATTAATTCAATCGGCTACAACCGTGGGGTTTTATCAGCTACCACTGATTGAGAAGCACCAACTTCTATTCCAAGACTCAGCGTGGTCTTTTCTCAAATCCAACTAAGAAAATATGTACAAAACCCAGCTTGTAATTACATAGTATTTTCTATTACAACATTTGTCAATAACTTGTCAAATCCATGATATTGTAACTGTTGTAACTCTCATGTCCACTGTCAAGCTGCTCAACATGTAAACAACATCATGTTCTATATTTTACTGTATCATATCACTGTCAGGCTTCTCATTACTGCTCATCCTTATTGGCTATGCTCACCTGTCAAATGTATGTGCAAGTCAGATGTATGTGCAAGTCATTTAGGTTTTGTCTATATTGTTCATATACATCAAGGTTCTGCTCACCATACTTTTGCCCTGTAGACTCAGTCAAACCAACTTTGCTCATGCGATTTTGATCCTATTCTTTTGTAACACAGTAGCTTGAAAATCTAAGAATACTTCAAGAGATTTGTTGTTGTAGATATGCTTCAATGATCTAATGTTACATCATTTTCTGTGGCTGCCACCGAATTACCTTAGTCACTGTCATTGTCATAATTTCACTCCTCCATAAAGACACCAAACGACTGCCTCAGTGATGCCCTAGACAAGTCTGAATTCTTAAAAGAAAAGGGATAAAAGTAAAACTTATGCTCATTTGCAATTGTTGCTGCAGCCCTTGAAATTCTCCTCAAACCACCGAAATTAGAGCTCTGACTGTCCTCCACGAACTCCACATCAATAAGGCGAGTTTTCCTTTATTTATATAGGTTTGATACCAATTTTTTTATGAGGCCAACCTGTCTTAAAAAAAAAAAAAAAATATATATATATATATATATATATATATATATATATATATTATTTTTATTTTTATCTTAGACCTTAGCTGACTTGTCATGTTTTTATTTAATAATTTAAAACATGTCTTTTATTGTTTTATGATTATGCTTGGTTGTCTTTTCAATAGACTTATTCCATTGTTTTAGGCCTTAAGAGTTGCTAAAGCATCCAAGAGGGGTCCAAGCCACCATACACCAAGTGCTCGTATGTCAAGGGTTTTAAGGGTTATTAACCCACAATATGTGGACTCCAAGGTTCAATCTCATCAAGCAATCACCAAGCAAGAACTTAGGTGGAAGGTTCTTCAATCATACCAACCAAGAGTGCTCCATATTCCAAGTGTGATAATGACATTTTACATGCCAAGGTTTCATCATGATAAATGGGCTTCAACAAACGTTTCTTTAAGTGCAATGGGATTCATAACCAAGGGCATCATTAAGTGGTTCCAAGAGTCATGCCATCATCAACAAGGACATCAAGGCATAATGTCATCATACCAACTTAAGAATTTTAACCATCTTCAAGGGTTTCAAATACCCCATCAACAGACACATCGTCTTCGCCATTCTTTCAAGAATACAAGAACCATTAAGCCACTAAGTGTGGGTCCAATGGCTTCTTCATCGAGCAAGAGGCTTCATGACCCCATTAAGACACAAATGACCACAGAATGGGTCATTTGGCTCATTAGGTGTTCCAATGGCTCCAATTCCCACATCCAAGGTTCTTCATGCCATGCCATGCCATTGCTCTTTATTTGCTTGCTATTTCATCACATCAACCTTTGTCCTTAATGGTTGGTCATCAATGACAATCTATGCTTAACACAACCAACATGCTAATGTGAAGCAGGAAGGGAAGTAGTACAGTACGAAGTTCTCCTATAAATACATCCCCTCCCCCTTTTCCAAAAATAATCACCTCTGTTCCCGTTGTTAATTGTCGCTAAGTCTATTTGAGGCTAGGAGAAAGGAGCAACCATTAACATCCACACCACCTAACTTCCAACCAGTAGGTTAAGGTAGGCCCTCCTCAACACATCTATGATTTTTTCTATAAGGGTTTTAGTTTTAGCACTGTAATTGGCCCCATGCTATTAAAAGATGATATAAGAAACCACCCTCAGACCATTTTAGGGCTGACTCGGATTCGTATGTGACCCCATGGTTCTTAAGGGGAAACCTTAGCTTCGATTTTGAAACCCCATTAAGACTCAGACCATAGAGAAGCAACCTCCATTTTTAATGATTTATACCATACCAAGATACATTGAGAAGCACCACTAGGGTCCAGTGAGAAGTGAATTCTTAATCCCTCGTGCAGCATATTCAAAATACTCACCTTGTTCTTCGAGAGGTGTATTTAAACCTTCGGCCTAAATAATTACATGGGTGGCAAGGGAAAAACACCTTTCCCTTGGTTAAGTCATTTTGAATTATGAACCCATGAATCACTTAGTCTCCTCGGATTATATAATTGGGTAAGGGAGTAGAACAAATCGATAAATCTTTAAAATGCTCTTGAACCCCTCCAATATGCCAATCCAGTAAAATTCCATACCTAAATAAATATTTTATGTACTTGGTAGGAGAACAATGAAGAGTGACTCGAAAAAGAAATGTTTTGACCTATGCAAATGAAAATAACATTAAAATGAATCAGGAAACAACAATTTGAATTCGTAATTGTTCTGGGAACAATTGCTACTATGAACAGATTCCATTTTTAGGTTGGGATAATATTACCAAAAAACATGGACAAAACTCTAAGATTAAGGGATTGTTTCAACCAATTTTTACATCTAAGCGTTGGATTGCTTTCGTATCACAGTGCCATAATTTTCCCCTCGAGGAAAATGATATGGTTTCTAATGTCTCGCGGGAACATTCCATATCTCGCTGAAAAACCAAACAACAGTCCAAGACTATACAAGAGGTATCATCCGATGACAAAATGGCGGAAGAAATACAGGCCCCAACTCTCTAGATTCAATACGATGATACCAAAAGTACCACTAGAGCAAAATCTAAATATTGTTGGGGGGAATGTATAAGTTCTTCAAAGCATAAGAATATCAATTGTCTAGTGTAGAAGAGATCCAAATATATCAGAACATCAAACGATCTAGATTACACAAAGTAGCAGCAAGGTCATAAGTGTTCCCATGCGCATAAGTGATAGGGTGGTTCCTCCCTCATATCGACACCACAAGGTGAATCCTCAAAGATGCCTCAAGCAAAGGCATCACTTCCTCTCAGTTGTCCACCATGGAGAGATATTATAAGTTCCCAACGGCGGAAATTAACATGACGACCGAATGGGTTAAGTCATTAAAGCTCGATTATGTAGCCTTCTTCAAGCAAGTGTGGAACCCACGAAAATAGTTATGTTACAAAGAAAGCGGTGTGTCTGAGACACAATGGCTGAAGTAACCCTATTGAATGGCCGCTACCCTCTTATGTATACTATATGGGGATGTAGACACTCTACACTTCAAGATAGAATGGACTCCCCTAGTGTATCATGTCATTGTGTTTGCCGCAAGGTTCAACGGGGAATCTATCCTCTCTACCAACATGGAAGATGCAGTTCAGAGTGCACAGGATGGCCTTCTCCTGCAACAATCTAGTTTTCATATGTCCTCATACCTTTTGGACACAGTTTGCACCCAAAACAATTTCCCTGGGAAGGGATGGAAATGGATTCCTTTAGAGCCACCTATTCATGTTTACTCCCAAGATTTGTGGGTGCAAAAGCATGTCAATTATTATAAGCATATTTGCAAGGAGTTCCTTATGCCCCTCTACACGATCATATACGGGAAACCAACCAAGTGTATGTCAAATATTGCCATAGATACAGTGACCAAATTGGGATATTGGTACCTAACTAAGGGAGGGACATATCTGCGGATCTACAGAGGTGTTAGAAAAACAGGATCGCAGAGCAATAACAATAAACAGAAATGCAAATATAATCACACACATTACAAGAGAGACACACATATATCGTGGTTCACCCCAACTTGGGCTACGTCCACACTGAAGTTGCCAGTCCTTATTATTATTTCGTCCAACAAAGTGAAGGGATACAACCTGCAGCACAACCGCTGCACTTCCTCTTCACTGTCTCACAGTCTCTCTTCTTGATCTCAGAGATCTTTACAATGCATAATACCTAGTACATCAACCCTAACCGTGTTACAATGTCTTTCATTTATAAGGGAAATACAATGGAAAAATACCACGGGTTACCCAAAACCATGGGCCCGAAAACTGGTGGCGAAAACAGCCCCAAAAATTTTCCTCAGGGGCTACGCCCCCAAACCCCCTGAGCGTCATGTCGGGATCATAACCAAACCTGGGGTACGAACACGGTTGAATAATAATATCTCTGAATCTGGAGATCAGGCTCCATAACCAACAAGAGGATCAAAGGGCCCATACATTTTTCCCAAGTACATCACAAATCATATGGTCCTCAGGGAAATTGCAAGACATACATTCATAGACAAGATCACAACCACTCTATCCAACACTAAAAAGGCATTGTGGCCACCCCTTCCAATAGTATTTGGAGCATACAAGATCACTAAAGTAAAGGAAGTTGTGGAGTTGACTAAAGACTTGGAAATATTTCATTTTGGCGAAGAGAATTTTCGAAGGAATGAAGGTTGTGGGAAAGTTGCAAATCATTGCAGCGCTGTTAAGTTCACCTGGCCATACGCAGATGAAGAAATCTACAGGCGGGCTCAAACTTTGGAGGACTTGGCCAAAAGAATGAGAAAGGTAAAATTATAGATAAGGCTACTACTGTTAAGGCAATGGAGTTGGTCCAAGAGAAGGAACAAAAAGAAGCAGAAGAAGCTCATGGACAAGCTATAGAAAAGGCTCAACAAATCATCGAGGAACAACAGAAGAAAGATGAGGCAAAAGTCCAGCAATTGGAAGAGTTGGAGAAGGAAGAATTAAAAAAGAAGGTCGAGGAAGAATCTCTAGAAAAAAAAGGAACAAGAGGAAAAGGATAGGCAGACAGAGCTACAACAAAAGGCCAAAGAACTAAAAGAGAAAGAGGAAGCTCGTAAGAAAGATGAAGAGCATAAGCAACAAGAAGAGATTCAAAGAAAGACAAAAGAAGGGCTCAAAGTGCACAGGAAGAAGCTCAAAGAAAAGCAGGATGAAGAAGTACAAGAGTGTTGACCACATGACATGGACATAGAAACACCTCCCACTAGTTCTACTATCCCACTCACCAAAGGGAACTTCCCTCTGAAAGAGCTTGGTATTAGTGCATACACACCATCCAAGGAAGGTTCAGTGGCCAGGCTCAGTTCCTTCATTTTCTACAAACAAAATAAATGAATCATACAAAGGACACATAAGAAACTTAGGCTTCCCGCGCAGCTTGAGATGAACGTCACTCTGGAGACCCCCATGTTCGAACACACTGATAAAGCACCAGAAATTATGGCATCTATGAATGTGGCCACCTCTCTAGCAACTGAAGATAACATACAGAAACTATCTAGAGAGTTGATTCAGGACAAAAAGAAGATTGTCCTTTTGGAGGATCATCTCTTGGAAGCCAGAAGGGAAGGGGTTGAATTGAAGCATGATTATGATGCCCTTCGGGTAGAAAATAGGACTCTGGAGATATTAGTGCATGATTTTCAAACAGACAAGGAAGACTTAGTTGCACGATTCAAAGGCCTTGAACCTGAAAAAACGACCATGGAAGCCCATATAGAGAACCTACAAAACGAAAAGGATTCACTGACAGCTAAGGAAGAGGCATCGACGGAGGAAAAATGGAGTTTGACCGACTTCCATGCAAGCATTATCACCTTAGAGCATGAGTACTTTCACGCACAGTAATTGGTCATTGAACAACTCTACAAAGTTCAAAGAGTTGCAAGCAAGCTCAAAGTTGTGATCAAAAAATCCAAAGAGCACAATCTCAACACCCAAGAAGTCAAGGGAAAGCTAAAAGGTATAGTAGCCTGGTAGCGACAGAACATTGAAATTCCACCCAATTTGCCTAAAAGGAATTTGGAAGGAATTCAGTTGGACTACACCACCTTAGACAACTATCAAAAGGATAGATGAATGTTACTACTTCACTGAAGAAATATCAAAGTATACACGCAACCATATAGAAAGTGTTCGAAAGGTGTCAGCTACCAACCCCAAAAGACCTTTTATGAACCCATCCCAAAGGAGTAGTTACTAGTAGAATTCAAAACAATCAAAGATGAGGACGTCGAAACCGTTAGAAGTATATCGCAGGTCACTACACAAGCATTATAGGATCAGGTTGGGATGCCCACACAAAAATTTCATTTCATGAGGACATGCCATACTTCCGCCAATAAAGGGTTTACCTCATTGGCTAGGGAGGTAGTAACTCATGAAGTCTCCTTACGTTTACTTGAGCCTAGACAACTAAATGTTATTTCATATGATTGTGAATTATGGGATCAGTTTATTAAATCCCAAGGAAATGCTCCCTCTTACAATTATGTAATTTAATTTTTGCTTTTATTTCTTTCAGGAGAGAATATAAACTTAAAGTGACAAGTGCCCAAGGAATCCAAGGGTCGTAACTAACATTGGGAATTTGAAAAGTCACTTGGGAGTTACTTTGTAAAAGTTATAAAATAAAGATGAAAAGGAGGGAAAAGACTTGGTTGTAGCTTGTATTGTTCATTTCATGTAAGAATTATTTATGTTGATGAATAGAAGAGTTATTGGACTCAAGTTTTGGAATGGAACTATGGATATGGTGTGGATGAATGTCATGGAATTGTTTCCTTTTTTATCTTGCACTTATATACAGTAAGATGGTTCTAGATTTTTTATGGATTATTTGTATAGCCTTCTATTTCTTTTGTGTATATGTGTTCATGTTTTATTTGCTATCTACGAGTTGTAAATGGAGAATTGTTATGTTACTATGATTCTTCTAATGTGCATATCCCATTCTGTAGTTGTTATACATTTCTAATATTCAGCTAACTATTTTCAGAACATGTATCTCAATGCCATTTACCACTCGTGCCTGTTAAACTTGCTCCTACCTAGGATAGATTAATTTAGCATAATAGTGAATCTTAGATTAGTCTCATATTGCATTTCATCCATTAAAAACAAAACCCTAAATGATGGACAGGGTCGCAACCGGTAAACCCTAAAACCAATGAATGGAAGTCGAGCCGGAATCCGGATGGGTTCCCTATTCCAAACGGTTCAAGGTCTGATTGGGACTTTCTAAGAGGCTATCTAACAGAGGTATGGAATTTGATTTCAAAATTTGAATCTTTTAATATTAATGCTATTCCTCTTTCAATGAATGTTGTTGTGGATCTGTTAGTTAATACAACTTCACATCTAATTCCTTTGAATAACAAGTTTGCCATTGAACTTCTTTTCAGGCCTTATGTTCCTGACAATGTGACCATCTGGAGAGTGTTTGACGATGATCGGCGGATAATTGACTTCCTCACAAATGAAGGTATGTTTAAAGGCTCTATCATCTATGACGATGAGCACTAGGCCAACAAGAAAAGGGTTGAGGGAGAACATTGTTAAAGGGAACTTCATGCCCAAAGGAGTGCTCACATTGGAAAATTTGTTTGATTTACAGCACAAGTTCAAGAAACCAGTGAATGTCAAGACACACATCTCATCCATGCAATGTGAACTGGTGAATCTAGGCACACTAGAAGAACCTAAGTACGTGAATTTAGGCACTGGCTATTCTCCAAGGGGGAAAGTGCAGATTCGTCTAGTTGTTTAATCTATACAAAGATGTATTCACTTGGACTTATGATGAGCTAAAGACATATGACACTCAAATTATCCAACATGTCATTCCTATGAAACCGAGTGTCAAGCCTTTTCAACAAAACTTAAGGAACGTTCACCCAACTTTGGAACCTTTAATCCAAAAGGAATTGAATAAACTTTTGGATGCCAAATTATTTTCAAAGTTGGGCATTCTGAGTGGGTGGCCAACCTCGTTCTTGTTCAAAAAAAATATGGGGATATCGGAATATGTATAAATTTTCAAAATTTAAATAGAGCTTCTAACAAAGGCAACTACCATATTCCTCCCATGGAACAGATTTTACAACTCGCCTCTAGTTTTGAAATGTTCTCATTGGACAGGTTCTCACGTTACAACCAAGTGCTTATGGCCGAAGATGATCACTTAAAAACCACTTTCTAGACAAAGTGGGGCACTTTTTATTTATGAATATGCCTTTTGGTCACGATGTGGTTGTGTACCTGGATGATGTCACGGTATTTTCCAAAAGGAGATCAGACCATATTCATCACCTGAAACAGATCTTTGAAAGATGTAAAAAATATGGAATATCACTTAACCCAAAAAAGAGCATTTTTGTTGTTTCAAAAGGGAAATTACTAGGCACGTTATTTCTAAAAGGGGATATCTGTTGATCATGAACGCATACAAGCTATCATGTGGATCCCCATGCCCCATAATAAGAAGGCAATGTAATCATTTTGGGGGAAAATAAATTTTGTTCGCAAGTTTGTTTCTGATTTTGATGAAATAATTAAACCCCTACAACAAATGATTAAAAAGGATGCAGAATTCAAGTGGACTGCTAAAGAAAATTAATCATTCCAAAAAATCAAGGCAATCGTCATTGTTGCACCATCATTTAGCAGTCCATATTTCGAAGAAAGAAAAAATCTAATATATACTTTTGCGTCTGACCATTCCCTTGCAATAGTGCTCACTCAAAAAAGGGAGCAGGGGAGATGAATGTCCAATTTCTTTCATGAGCAATTACCTTGATTAGACAAACAGTTTACGCAATTTTCAAAGCAGTGAAATAGTTCAGACCTTATATACTTAAAAACAAGACCAAGATCATTGGCATTCATCCGCCAGTGAAATCTCTTTGTTCAAAAGGAGTTGGGAGAACGAGGAGGAAATTGGGTTACAGCTCTATATGAATATGGATTGAAATTCAAACCAACTACCATTGCTAAAGGGCAAGGCCTTTTTTGATTGCTCACTGTAAATCCTACAAGTGAAAAGGAAAACCGTTGGGATAATGAGTTACCAATGTATTTCCAAGACACCCAATACATACCAGTTGTTACTGATTCGTGGTATCGCAACATTATCCTAAACATTGGAATGCTAAACAACGAAGATCTATCTATCGCAAGTCGGCATCATACCAGATTGTCAACGGAATCCTATTTCCTAAGAATTATGATGGAGTACTTCTAAGACGCCTGGAAAAAGATGATGCATAAAAGATTCTTACTGAATCACATGATGGACCTGCTAGAGGACACTATGTTGGTGAGACTACTACATACAAGATACTCAAGGCTGATCACTATTGGCCGACACTCTTCAAATATTCACATGCATATGCTCAAAAATGTGTAACTTGTCAAAAGAGTGATGGAAGAGAAAGAAAACCAGCGGTGGCTTTACAACATGTGGCCATCACAGAGCCATTTGAGTAATGGGGGTTGGACATCATAGGAGAAATTAATCCCAACTCCTTTAAGCAACACCGTTATATCCTCATAGCCATGGATTATTTCACGGGGTGGAGAGAAGCAATACCACTCCGCAAGGTCAATGAAGAAGCAATCATCCAGTTTCTAGAAAAGCACGTTGTTACCAGGTTTGGGGTTCCAATTTCCCTTGTGTTTGATAATGCATCATATTTCTAGTCTTTGAAATTGAATGAATTTGCTTTGGAAAAAGGAATCAAGTTGCATTATTCTTCAAACCACTATCCTTAGGGGAACAAGTTAGTTGATTCTACAAACAAAAATCTAATTAGAATTTTAAAGAAGACAATGGTTGAAAATCAAAGAAACTAGCACAACGCTCTCCCAAATGCCCTGTGGGCTAATTGGGCTACCATGTAGAATGCCTTACGAGTCTCACCTTTCACCCTCATCTATGGAAAGGAAGCCATTTTGCCCCCAACAATTCTCTCGCCCCCCTACAACTATCTCAAGCCTCAAGAGGATCCAATTGTCAAACCATTCAATTGAATCAACGCATTGCTAAAACTTGAAGAAATATTATTTATGAAGATCATCTGCAATCTCATCAAATTTTGTCTTCTTCTCTAGTGGATGTTCGTCTACATCGGTTGTTGATGCATGTTGCTTTTCCTTTTTCCTCTGAGGACATTAAAAAGCAAAGTGACCAAATTTATGACAATTGTAGCACTTGACCTTTGAAAGACCCTTCTTCTTTTGTTCCTGAAACAGGGTTGATCCTTCACCTATGTTTTTCTTCTTCCTTTTCCTTTTCTCGCATGGGATACAAGTGTTTGGGTTCCTTCATCCTGAGGTCTCTACAAGTTGTTCTTGGACAATACTCTAGCTTCCTCTTAGATACAATCAACCCATAATCTATCAAACTTGGGCAACCCTTCTCATCCACAAATGCTCTGAACAAATTACTCCCATGAAGAAGGAGGTCCATTAGGAGTCATTGTAACAAGTTCTGCATCTTCAATGAAGTCTCCAATAGCCTTAAGTTGATCTCTTAACTGGGAGACTTTCATGAAATAAGTGGCAAATGAATCTGAGTTGGTCATCATCATACAACGGAGTTGAATCCTCGAGGCTAACTTCATGCTAGTGTTTTTACTCTTGAACAATCCTACCAAGGCATCATACATTGCTTTGGCAATCTTCAACTCAGTAATATGTGGAATCAAATGGTCTTTAATGTAATCTATCAAGATCCTCTTAGCCTTTGCTTCATTCTTCTTGTGCTTGGTTTTCTCCTCAACATCTTATGGTTCTAAGACATCTTTCTTTACATAATCCTGAATCTCATTTTCATCCAAGATGAAGAGTATCCTAGTCTTCCAGGATCTTAAATTTGAAGCACCATCCAACATATCTTCTACTCTGAGACTGGACACCATTTTGATAGAAATCTGAAATTTGATTCAGAAACCCTAGTCCCAGCAAAAATTACGTCAAAACTGAAAATTGGCTCCACAAAAAGATGCGCCCTACCAAGGCGCCCTCTAGGACATTGAATTCAAGTTCAAACTTAGGCTAGAAAGGTCCAAACTTGGAAGCCCTAGTTTCCAGACTTGGGGCAAAAAGTTGCTAAATGGTCATCTTTTAAAACCATTGTGATGCAATGTTGAATTTTTATCTATTTCCAGATCTTGACAATTATTTTCTAATGATTCCAAGCATTCATTTCGTCCCACATTTTTCATTGATTAATTGCACACTGAAAATTTCAACTTAAATTGTAGCAGAAACAAAGGATCATAGAAACACATCCATGCACAATAGACACAAATATTTTTACCCTGGGAAACCCAATAAGGGAGAAAACCTAGCAACTTTTCTAGAGAAGAAATCAGTCCAAAGTTACAAGTACATCACCATCATGAAGAGAAACCCTAAAACCCTTACAAACAGAAAGTTCACCCTCCTTCGCAAGAAACCCTAGGAAGGGTAACGAACCTCTAGTGACAATAAGAAACCCCAAAAATTAGTCATTGTGCCTTTGCTAGGCATTCATGGAAAGTGTGCACCAGTGGAGAAGAGATGTGTTGTGAAAATGAAATGGTGGAGCACTTTATTTATATTCTTCAGCTCACTTTGATTTTTCCTCTTGGAGCTGACTTGTACTTTTGGTGAGGCCGATTTATCTTCTTGTCTTATTGCCTTCAATCTTCTATGGAACTTCTTCAATGCTATCTTGGACTTCTTCCATGGTATGACTCATCTTTTTGGTTATTTCTTCTTCATTAGAAAATTTGTCCATGTTGATGATCATGTCCCTGCATGCACATCTATTCACCCATAGAACTCTAATGTTGATTTGACCAATACTAAGAAGTCTCGGACACTTCTTAGAGCCTATGTCAAATTCAACATTAAATTAGACTCATATATTCCACAAGGGGATGAAGTCCCCTAAAAAATAAACAAGTCAACTCACTTTAATATAGAATAGACTATATCACTCCATCACGAAGCACTCCCTCACAGAGTATGCAATGTGACCTCTAGCCTAATTCACTCTGAGCCAAATCACATGACCAATCACGGCTAAGCACCTCGAGCCTTATTCACTCTTAGCCAAATCACATGACTAATTAAAGCTACGCCTGGGCCATTCTCAAATCACATGGCCATTTCCTTGGTCAAATCACATGACCAATCTGGGAGAGAACCAATCTGGGAGAGAATGTCTGCCCGACACTGCAACCTGGAGAAACATCAACATTATGGAGGACCATTCCACCTTTTAGAATTCATCCATGGAGAGTGTTCCACTTCATTCATGGAGGTGTCCCATTCATCATTTTGTGCCACATTTTGAGGGAGCATTCACCCTTTTAGGGGATTATGAATTGGAGTGTTCACCTTGGAGGAGCCCCTCGTGTCATTACATGCCACTTGTTGAGATAGCATTCCACTATGGATGAGTTCTACACACATTATGTGTAGGTCGTTGGCATTAGAGAGGATCTAAGGGGGCTCAAACCCTAGATCTAAGGTTTCATGCATCATCTTACTTGCTTATTAGACAATTTCCTTGGAGCACTATCTCTTGGAGAGCCTTTGGAGGCCAAGAGTAGGGGTTTCTACTTGGTATATTCATTGTTCTAATGGAGGTGCCCCTCTCATTCATCTTGGACATTGTACGCGTGTGGTTTCACCACCTTATTTCATGCATATTGTTAGAATTGTTGGATTATTTTGTATTTGTTTACTCCATCCTAGGCTATATCTAGGACGTTATCATTATCCTATTAAGGAAGGAAGAGGAACTTAAAGCTATATAAGGCTTTGCTCTCTCCTTTAATTGTCATGGTTGGATTTTGGGAGTTCTCTCTCTTTGGAGCTTCATGGACATCTTTTATTGGTGCATATTGAAGTCTAGGGGTTTCTTATCCTATTATGTGTGGCTTCTGTTCCTACTCCAAATGTTGTTAACGGTGTGAGGAATTGCTAGAACTTGTCTTTTTAGGGCCAACTTAAAGGGTATAACTACCTCATTGGAGGGTTTATGTGAGAAGCATCTCCTCTATACTACTTCGATGTCTTGTGCATAATTATATTACATTGCTCCTATCATCTTTTAAGATTTGTTGCTTGCATTACTTCATTGTATAAGACACAACCTAATTAACAATGTTTTGATGTGGCACTGTTTGGGTCCTTTTAGTTTATCTCTACATTCATTTTTCATCCTGTTAGGGTTTCATTGTGGCATGTGTATGCAACCCTTGTTGTCATAATCATTCATGAACTCACCCTCTTGGACTATCCCCTTCACTCCATTTTGCCATTGTTGGATTGGCACTAGTCTCTTGGTCCTTCCATCATACTTTTGATTTTTATACTACAAAATGACAAAAACATTTTGCTAAGCCATCTCCTCACATCACCTTGTCCTTCATTGTCATAGCCTTACAATCCTATCCTAGGGAAGCCCCTCTTATGATTGAGAAGATCCAACCTAAGGTGTAGAGAGGGAGTTACTGAGGTGACATTGGGTAGCCCCTCTATGATGTTTGGGCTAGCATCATTCATTTGGGCTTTAATCACACATGCTAGTACAGTAGGTAACAGAAAGCACATCAAAGGAGGGTAAGCCAAGAAGAATAGATCCATAAAGGTAAAAGCAAAAAAGGACAACCTAAAGAGAGCAAAACCAAGGAGGACAAACTGTGGAGGGTAAAGCCACAACACATTCCCATCAAATATATCTTACATGTGAGGACAAATTTAAAAGAAATAAATAAATTCCTTGGTAGAAAGTTGATGGGACCCATCAACTAGAAAGTTTATGTGTCACATACACAGTAGCCTCTTACTTTATTGAGACCACGAGGTACCCAATTATGTGTAAAAATTTTGTTCTTGCCTCAAATTACGAATTTACTTTCTAATTGCTTACTATAAAACGAATTTTTAATAATGGGAGTGATACATATATATAATAGCAATTCTTTAAAGTAAAATTGTACATTATGGTTATGTAATCATTTCTACCATGAATGCATCAAACCATGCTCAATCAATCCATACACCGATTCAATTCCAAAACAATAATTGAAACATCATATAACATAATTAAAATTCGTGACATTCATACACAATTAACACTTATCTTATGAAATTCCTTCAAATAGCTGCAAGCGAGAGACGTTCCTCCCAGTCGTAGGCCCACTATGAAATTGTCTCTTTCTTTGATAGATGCCACCCTCGAGCTGGGACTATCAGTCCACAAGGAGCGAATTATGCTTATTGGTGGTCTTCGACACAATCTCACCCAACCTGAAGGCACTAACTAAACCCAAAGGCATTCACACACTACCCAAAGGTGCAAAAACCCCCTCCATAGTTGTTCTCACCCCTGCACTCATTCCCCATCAACCTGCACAACAAAGGGTTGGAACCCCCTTTTCTGCTCTGCAGTCCCTCAGGTTGTCTCCAACCCCTTCCAGTGCTCCAGCACAGGCCGACCAAGAAGCCTCTATGTCAGAGTCCCACATAATCTAACTACAGACCAAGTCTCTCTAACAGGGTACCAAGTCCAAATGCACCAGTTTCTCAAGGTAAGACATGCCAAATTATCAGGTTCTCCCTCGAGTGTGATGGTAGACTTAGTGACCAACTATATTTCTTCCCCAATGGTAACAAGAATCCCTCTTCATGACAAAACAAGTAAATGAATGAGTGAATAATGAGCACCTTCAATATGAATTCCCAACAAGATATATGCATGATAATGGCTTGACAAGTGACTTTTCCAAAGTATCCACTTTCCCCTTTTTAATCTCACTTAGGATAACTAATCCCAAAATTAATTAAAGTGACACACCAAGGTTAAGGATTTTTTGTTAAAAAGATAGATGAAGGTTAAGGGCATTAGCTAGAGTTATCACCCCTTATCCCCTCTCACTTCCCCGACTTGTGGAATCATAGCCCCCCATCTCTTTTTCATCCTTCTTCACTTGTAGCTGTTAGGAATTTTCATATTAAGAGCATATACATTATTTACAATCCATGGTCTTCTAGACCATATAAGTCTAGCATATAGGCTTTGCATAATTACATCACATTTATATCTTGGGGTCAAAAACGAGGTGTTACAGGATGCTCGATCATTGCCAGAATATAACATCAAAATCTGCAAGGGTGTTGATCCTCCCAGAGAATGGCTCTCGCAGCTGCATTATCTTTAACACTCCCTCTCAGCATGAGAGGCATTCTCAGCAACACTAAGCTTATCTCGAAAGTACCTAGACTTCGTCGTGGACAAGAGCTTAGTCAACACATCGGTAAAATATTTAGCTGACAAAGCATACTAAAGTCTCTACACCATGTCCTTGAAATAGTGATACTTCCACTCGATGTGTCTCAACCTATCATAGAATACAGGATTTTCTGAGAGCTTCAAACAGCTCTAGATGTCAGCAAGAAGCTTGATCTTATAGATCCACTTGGAAGTTACAACCGACTTCCCTTGTTGTCTGAGAACCACTTTCCACACGTCATTTTCCATTATCAACTGGAGATCTTTTATCATAGCACCTTTCCAAACCTGATGTTTGGTTGCCTCCTCATAAGTGGAGGATTCTGAATCAGTGATGTGGCTCATCAAATCAAAGCATCCTTGAAGCCTCTCAATAGGCTTCTTAATGGGGTCCACTAAAGACTCCCTCTGCTCATCTGAGAGAGATGACTCATGGACTGAACTTTTTTGCACTTCCATATCTGAGCCACTGGAAGACTCTCTGGAGTGATGGAAGATTTCGTCTCTACATTTCTTTTCTGCAATCCCATTCTGCTAGGGATTGTAGAGCACAGTTGGCTCCCTCTTGATCTCCGAACACTGACAAGGGTCATGAACTAGAGCTTGAACAACATGCCTAGAAACCTTATAAAGGTTACCTTGACGGACTCCAATCACAATGGTTGAGCTCATGTTTTCATCCTTAGGCCACACCAGAGCCTTTCCTTCTGAAAAGGCTACAAAGAACCCCTTGTCTTTTAAAACTGCCACTGAAATAATATTCTTCTTTAATCTAGAAACATATAAAATTTCTTCAATGTTAATAAACATACCTGAATCAAGTTGAAAAGAAGTCGAACCAACTCCTTTTATGGCATAGGTACTACCATCTCCTAGTTCCACTTTCACATTGAACTTCTTGGCCTTGTAATCTACAAGATTCTTCTTGAATCTAGTCATATGCTTAGAGGCTCCACTATCTATCCACCAGGAATCTGGTGAGTTGGAGATGGAACCTGAGAGTGCTGAAACCAAGTAGCATTCTCTTTGATCTTGTTCTTTAGTTTCAGCCCTAGTTTTCTTTTGATGTGGCTCTTCCTCTTCTGTAGCAGCTGAAGCATGATAATTCCCTCTATGCCATTTCTTATTAGGGGGTTTCTTACAGTCTTTTGCATAATGACAAAACCAACTGCAGTTATAACACCTTACCTTTGATCTATTAAAATGCTTACCTTGAGGTCCCTTACCTTTGTCCTTGTGTTGAGGGAATCTTCTTCCCTTCTTTGTCTTGGCAGCAAGGGCATGATCTGTTTTAATGGGAGGCCCATATCTACTAGGGATCCTACCTTCTTCTTCTAAACAATCATGTCACAGCCTATCAAAACTTGGTTGAATCTCTCTTCCATTTACTGCTGCAAGAAACGTCTCCCAAGATGCAGGAAAACCATTTACTATTATCTGCACAAGGTCATCATCATCTACTTCAACTCCAATGGCCATGAGCTGATCTCTTATCTGAGAGATCTTTGAGAAGGAGGCAACTGACTCCTCCTCCATCTTTAGTGAACGAAGCTGCTTTTTCAAAACCCTCTTTTGAGTAGGAGCCTTCTTCTCATAGAGATTTGGTAGGGCATCAAAAAATTCTTTAGCTGTCCTTAGAGGAGCTATTACAAGCATCAAATTGTCTTTAACTGAGTCAAAGATTACTCTCTTTGCCTCTGTGAAGTTTTAATCAAATTCACAACAAGAGCATAAACAGGATCGTTGAAAGAAACACAATCACAAGATAGACACAGATTTATCCTGGGAAACCCTCATGGGGTAGAAAACCCAACAAAACTTCCTCAATATAGATAACCAAAAATTACAAAGATGAAATCTCCAAACAAGTGCTCCTTCTCCTTCACAGATATATCTCTCTCTCTCTCTCCTATGCGCAATACGCAAGTGAGTGTGTGTCCAAATGAGGAGCACAACACTTCTATTTATACTTTATCTTTCACTTGACCTTTTCCCTAACTAGGTCTGCCCCTAACTTAACCTAATGTTGACTAGGCCAACTTCTCTAGGGGACTTAAACACCCCATTACAATTGAATCAAAGAGGATCTATTGCCCCGACTTACAAGGGAGGATTTACCTCAATGACTTTTCATAATCAAATACAATAATGAAATCCCGACGGAGGAATAAAACATCTCCGAATAAATTACAACAATAAAATACAATAGAATATTCTTCGAAGTTACAATATTTCAACACTCCCCCTTAACGAGAAGGGTATTCTACTGACAACAGCAACATCAACTACAGGAGCAAGGAGAGAGAGCATCATCAACAACATCATGGTGATACATCTATAAATCATTGGAAGTTTTCTTCAACATCATCAGCAACTGGACTAATTACTGGAACATCTTCAATATCTTCAACATCTTCAGTACTGGAGCATCATCTTCTGCAGCACTGAGTCTTCATCTTTGGTCTTCATCTTTTGCAGCACTCAATCGCTAGACCGTCTATAGCAACACTTGATCTCTCAATCAACAACATCATCTTGATCTTTCGATCAGCAACATCATCTTGATCTTTCGATCAGCAGCAATATAACCTGCAACACATGATCCAATTACGGGATGATCAATCCCTTTCACTTTAGGACATAAGTCCAAGGATGATGCAATCCTGATCCAATTACAGGATGATCTGTCCCTCTCACTTTAGGACATAAATCCAAGGATGATACAATCCCACCACATTCTCGAGGACAGAATTCACTGGATCCGTTCTGGACTGAAGTCCAAGGATGATACAATCCAACCACATTCTCGAATTCTGGACTAAAGTCCAAGGATGATACAATCCAACCACATTCTCGAGGACAGAAGTCACTGAATCCGTTCTAGACTTAAGTCCAAGGATGATACAATCCAACCACCGTGCCAGTCCTTTTTCATATTGGATGTGACCTAGATCAAATCTAGGATTTTCCACCACAGTGTCAGTCCTTTTTCATACTGGATGTGACCTAGATCAAATCTAGGATTTTCCACCACAGTGCCAATCCTTTTTCATACTAGATGTGACCTAGATCAAATCTAGGATTTTCCACCACAATGCCAGTCCTTTTTCATACTGGATGTGACCTAAATTAAATCTAGGATTTTCCAACACAACATCATCATCATCACAATCTCGGAGACAAGAGTCTACAGATCCCTTTAGGCCATGTGTCCAGGGATGATACAATCCCACTGCAACATCATCATCATCATTAGCATCAACACTGCTCTCCCTTTCGAGGAAGGTCCTTTCGAACCACACCAAGCTTGTCACAGAAGTACTCAAACTTCACTCGAGACAGAGGCTTAGTCAACACATTAGCAACTTGCTCATCAGTGCTCACATACTAGAGCTTTATAGCCCCTTTCTGTACCATATCTCATATATAAAAATACCAGATTTCTATGTGCTTTGACTTGTCATGGAACACTGAGTTCTCCGTCATCTTTATACAACTCTGGTTGTCACATAGAATCACTGTGGTATCCAACTCCATGTCAAATAGTCCTAACATCAACTTCCGAACCCATATGGCCTCACAACTAGCAGAACAAGTTGTTATATACTCTGCTTCAGCTGTGCTGAGAGCAACACTGGACTGCTTCCTTCTAAACCATGAGATCATGGCAGATCCCAGACAATAACATCCACCTGAGGTGCTCTTCCTGTCTGAGACACTTCCAGCCCAATCTACATCTGTATAACCATACAATCTGTAGTCATGATCTCCAACATAGTATAGACCAAAGTCTATCGTACCTTTCAGGTACCTCATCACATGCTTTGCAGCTACTAGGTGAACATGTCTAGGCTCAACTAGATACTGACTCAGGGTGTTCACAACAAAGCATATATCTGGCCTGGTATTCGTCAGATACATCAACGACCCAATAATTTGTCTGTACTGAGTCACATCCACTAACTCGGACAATTCATCAACTAACAACTTCCGGTTGGTATCCATGGGTGTGGCCATGGGTTTACATTCCAACATATCAAATCTTTTTAGGATTTACACTGCATACTTTCCCTGGTTGAGAAAGATTCCTTCTGGGCTCTGCCACACTTCTAGACCTAGAAAATAGTGCATCAATCCAAGGTCTTTCATCTCAAATTCTTCAGCGAGCTTCTTCTTGCATTCTACAATCTATTTCTCATTTCCTGTCAGAAATAAATCATCCACATACAACAGTATTATGACAGGTTCATCATCCATAACCTTAAAGTAAAGGTTAGGGTCGACTTTAATTTTGGTAAAGCCCAAGCTCATCAGAAAGCTATCTATCCTTCCGTACCAAGCTCTAGGAGCTTGCTTTAATCCATACAGAACCTTCTTCAACTTACATACGTGAGTCCTTCTGCCTTCAACTTCAAATCCCTGTGGTTGTTCTATGTACACTTCTTCCTCAATCACACCATTCAGGAAAGTTGTCTTCACATCCATCTGGTGTAAACTCCACTTCATCATGGATGCAAGTGCCATGATGGTTCTAATGGAAGTGTACCTTGCTACGGGCGCAAATGTCTCTTCATAATCAATTCCCTCTTTCTAAGAGAATCCTCTAGACACAAACCTTGCTTTGTATTTCTCAATATTTCCATCAACTGCATGCTTTATCTTGTAGATCCATTTGGAAGATGCCACACTTTTGCCTTCTAGTTTGGGAACTATATCCCAAACATCATTCTTCATTATTGATTGGTATTCTTTCGTCATTGTTTCTACCCATTCTTTCTTTTGTATAGCTTCTTCATAACTAGTAGGTTCTTGATCTACAAGATCACTCATCAAAGCCACATAACTGGAAAATGGCTTTGGTTTCTTGCTTGCTCTTGTGGAGCCTTATGGAGCTCCATACTTTTCTACTTCTTGTATAATTTCTCTTTCCCAAGCAGGCTTTCTCTTTCATGATATATTCATAGTGGGAGGTTCTTGAGGTTCTAGCATATCATGGTCTTCTGGTGTTTCATCTTCGGGGGAGTGTGCAGCTTCTACATTTCTGGGAGGTACATATTCTTCATATACTTCTTCACACTAGCATTTTCTGGATCTCTTGAGAGCTGCTTTTCATCAAATGTTGCATCTCTACTGATCTCCATGTGATGGAATCCTGGAATGTATATTCTAAAGGCTTACTTCAAGCTTCTTTCCTGTGAACATTTCTTTTGGATTCTTTTATAGTTGAACCCATTAGAGGAAATTTCAATTTAAAATGGGCCTTCCAAAAATAATACAAATTCCATGTCATCATGTATTAGCCAATCAAAATGCTTTAAAATTCAACAAGGGAGCACCTAAAAAAATTGGAGGGAAAAAATAAAAACTACTTTTTTGGATCGTATTTTGAACTTATCTCCTTGTAGGTTTACTCAAATTTCAAGCCGGGGGTCTCGTTGGATGCATAATTAAATTATGCATCCAACGAGTACCCATGTTGCATATTTTTAACAACATCCACACCATGAAAAATCGAAAATGCTTTAAAAACATATTTTCTCTCACTAGAAACACGTTTTTTAATGTATTTTCAATTTTTCATGGTGTGGATGTTGTTAAAAGTATGCAATGTGGGTACTCGTTGGATGCATAATTTAATTATGCATCCAACGAGTCCTTCTAATTGAAATTTGAGTAAACCTACAAGGAGATAAGTTGAAAATACGATCCAAGAAAGTAGTTTTTTTACTCTCTCTGTGCTATTATTTTATTATTTTCCTTAGAAGACCCATTTTTTACCCAAATTTCCTCTAATATGATTGTCATTAGTTCTACGGAACAAGTCTTATCAATCTTCATTTCTAGGTGATCGTTATACGATACTTCCTACATGTCAAATTCAATAGCATGGTTAGAAATATCTCATAGTTTCCAAATATATGCATAAAAACATAAGTCACACTATAATGCCACAACATTCATCCATATCCATATTCATATGGTAACTTTCTAGATGCCTTCCATCTCTACCAGGACATTGTTAAGAGTGTGCACTACTCCCAATATGTCAGCAAAGAGATTTCGCTCTAGATAAGTAGCAATGGAATGTTGTATAGCACCATAGGCTATTTACCCATCACATGCATGACACTGCAAACATCCTAACACACATCCTAAATAAATGTGTATACTACTGGATACTATCATTTAAACAATGTGATAGAAATGACAATTCAAATAGTTATCTTTGTTTGATTGGTAAGATCTCTTTTGATCCTAGTCTCCTTGCAGGTATTACTGGAATGTCTGATGGTGAACTCTACTCCATCATCAAGTTTGTATTTTGTTTCTCCTATGATCCTTTCTGAGTGAAGTCCTTTTCTTCTAAACTGAAGAGAGTCTTGTTCTGACCTATCATGTGCTTTGAAGCACCACTATCACAAGACATATTCTTCGACTTCTTCCATTGCTTGCTTCCTGGGAGGGTCATCATCTTCTTCATCATCATCTTCAGCTAGGTGTGCATGATGTCTCTTGTTCTTGTTCCTCTTCTTGTATTCTTCTTTCTTCAATGGACAATCTCTGGCAATATGTCCCATCTTATCACAATAGTAACATTGAAAGTTGGAGTAATTTATTCTTGGATTGTTTCCTCTTGTCCTTTGGAACTTCTTGGGAGGTTGAGACTCCTTATGGCTTTCCTTCTTGAAGTTAGATTGACTTATTCCTTTCTTGGTATGGGTGGCTAGGGCTTGATCATCTTCTTTAAGTAGAGCTTCTCTATTGGCTACTCTAGCCTCTTCTTGGATGCAATCTTCCCATATAATGTCGAACTTCATGCTTTCCTTTCTAACACACATAGTCTGGATGAATGAATCCCAAGGTCTAGTGAGACCATTGAGAGCAGTCATTACTAGCTCAGCTTCATCAAGGGAATCTCTAATGGCTTCTAGTTGCTCCTTGAACTAGGAGACCCTTGTGAAGTAGTCTTCGATGGATTCGCCTTGGCTCATCTTAGTACTCTTCAATTGAGCTCTCAAATTCATCTTCTTATTGATGTTCTTTCCTTCATACATCCTGGCTAGGGCATCATACATCTCCTTCGGAGTCTTCTTGGATGACACTTGAGGAATCAAGTGGTCTTTGATAGAATCAGCAATGATTCTCTTTGCCCTAATCAGATCCTTCCTGTGCTTCTCCTTAGCTTCATTTTCTACAAGTTCTACAACTTTATCCTTGATGTATTTGGAAAAATCATTCTCTTCAAGAATGAGGCCAATCCTATGTTTCCATGCTCGGAAATTCTCTATGCCTTCTAGCTTATCCTCAAGCTTAGTGCTTGGGGCCATCTTATCCAAAAAGTCACCAAAAAATGAAAATTCTCAAAATGAAAAATTGACCTTACCAGGAGATGTGCTTGACTGAGGCGAATTGATTGGTACACTTGCTTTCTGGAAATTCCAAATTTTAACCCTTCAAAATTGACTTGCGAATTTCGGATCTGCAATAGATTTTTGGTTCATTGGTTTTCTGGTTTTCTGGTTTTTCTGGTCCAAAAGTCAAACTAGGGTTTGACTTCCCGGAGATCTACCCACTCAAAAACTTCGATCTAGGGCTCAAAATTTCGCTTTTGAAGAGGTGCATCTTTCTATGCAATCAAATTTCCAAAATTCCAACTTTGAAAGAAACCCTAATTTCTTGTCGGAGGAAGAAGAGAGAGAGTTTCACCTTGTGACAGTTGTCCTATTCAAGTTAGCACTGAAACCATGTTAAATTTTTATCAAATTCACAACAAGAACATAGACAAGATCACTGAAAGAAACACAATCACAAAATAGACACAGATTTATCCTGGGAAACCCTCATGGGATAGAAAACCCAACAAAACTTCCTCAATATAGATGACCAAAAATTACAAAGATAAAATCCCCAAACAAGTGCTCCTTCTCCTTCCCAGATATCTCTCTCTCTCTTCTATGCGCAATACACAAGTGAGTGTGTCCAAATGAGGAGCACAACATTTCTATTTATACTTTATCTTTAACTTGACTTTTTTCCTAACTAGGTCAGCCCCTAACTTAACCTAAAGCTGACTAGGCCGACTTCTCTAGGGGACTTAAACACCCCATTACAATTTACTCAAAGGGGATCTATTCCCCCGACTTACAAGGGAGGATTTACCTCAATGACTTTTCATAATCAAATACAATAACGACATCCCGACGGAGGAATAAAACATCTTCGAATAAATTACAACAATAAAATACAATAGAATATTCTTCGAAGTTACAATATTTCAACAGCCTTGGCTTGCTTCTTCTTAAATGTTGCTCTTCCTTGATTTGTTGTGGGCTCTTCCACAACCCTAGTAACCAAATCATCCAAGTCACTCTCCTCTAGGATATTCAAACCCCTGGCCTTCCATGCATTGAAGTTTGAGGCTCCTTCAAGCATATCTTCTGACTTGACAGAAGCAGAAGCCATCTTCAAACCCTTATTGCCAACTTGATGAGTTTTGCCAAAGAACCCTCGAAGTCAAGTTGGTTAATGCTCAAACCTTTACCTTATGATCTATGTAGACCTGGTTAGCTTGCAAAACAGAGTTAGCTACAAACCCTAAGCTCTAATACCATGTTAAAATTAGGGTTATTAAGCAAAAATAAAATAAAAATTTGTACTTTAATGAAAAAAAAAATTGCAAAATAGTACAGCAGTAATAGCTGTAAATCTAATTGACAGGTCAAATTTAGATCTGATAAATTAAGACATAATTTTCATCTCTTTCAATTTTAACACTTCCCAAAGATCATTGTGTTAAAGTTAAGGTTTGAAACAAGAATTTAACAACTGCGGATAGACAAATAAAAGTACTGCAAAATAACCAATAGGACAGCAGCAATAATAAAGTAGGTTAACGAACAACAATTAAAATTTAACGGAAAAATAGAAGCGGTAAGAGATCTAGCTAACAACACAAAAGAAATAAATGGATAACTATCTTGATGTGATGGGACCTACCTTATACTCAGAATTTAACTTTCAAAATAGGCTTTGCCTCTCAAAGGCAAGTCAACACATGGAACAAAACTGACCCTTACCTGAGGGTATGTACAAACCCCAAGGAGAGATAAAGTGCTGAAGGGAAAGGGTTAGACAGGTACAAGATCAGCCCCAAAACTTTAACAAACAAAGTCAATAGGAGATGGACACCTCACAGTAGTCCTTAGTAAACAATGGCAACCATAGAACCCTCAAGAACAGACCTCAACCAAACAACAGCAGTGGAGTGGCAGCCCTAACATGTAGCAGACAAGCAACGACTGCCTCAACAAGGGGGACAACTACCCTAACATGCAGCAACCAGGCAGTGGCAGCCTCAATAAAGGTCTTAACAGACCTTGGCACCCTCCTAACAGGCAGCAATGCCCTAAACAAGGCAGCGACCTACTCACACAGGTGTCAGCAGTCTTAGAACAGACCTCAGCCCCCTCTAAATCAGTCAACCAATGAACAGCAGACTCCACACAAGCCTCGACCCCCTAAAGACATTCAACATAGGCACCGAGCAGCTCTAGGATGGCAAATTAAACCCTTGAAAACAGTCCACGCAGGCAGCATGCAACCCTAGGATGGTCCACACAGGCAGTGGCCTCTTTTAACAATCCACGGCTTGCACGTGTGATAGGAGGGGAGATCAACCTTCAAGCAGGACATCTAGGAGAGCATAAAACAAGAGAGCACCCAAGAATAGAGAGGGAAGAAACCCTAGACGTCACCCACACAAATCTGCTCTAAAAACCCTAGATCAATCAAAAAAATCAGATCTGAATTGCCACCACAGAATGATCTCATAATGAATGGTTAAACTTGTATTTATAGCCTCTTAAAGTCTTCTAGAAGGTTATTTCTTCTCAAACTTCATTGACTTAGGGTTACTCAAACTAAGTCAAGACATCCTATGGATTACTAAACATAAAATTATAATTTAATGGTATGATGTCTTTAGGAGTGAGTAACAAAGACATAAGGAGTATGACAACATACAAGGGAGGCGTTAGCACCTAGGACCAACAAGGAAGGGTCAACACAAGACAAGGCTAACCACCATAAATCAAGGATGGGTAAACACCCCTTCAAACCACAAGACCAAAGGTGTAACCACAAGGTGGGAAGTGAACCCTTTTACCCACAAGACCAAGAACAACAAGGTGGGAAGACAACATTTCTAACCACAAGACCAAGGTTGTAATAACAAGGTGGGAGGACAACCCATTTATCTCTCTCTCAAATGTACAAGTGTTCCATACAATAACTGAAAGTTCATCATCACCATATAAGGAAGGTCCACACTAGATGATGTGATCATGTGGTCCTCTTGACTGCTCCTGAGGTCAAGTGCTAGTGACTTCATCAAGGGGTGGCCAATCCCTTGATGAAACAACCTAGCTCAACAATCTCGAAGACCTAGGAGAGGAGGGTATCACTTGGTTAACTGACCAAGATCCACTTGGTTAACGGACCAAGATCCACCTGGTCAACTGACCAAGATCCACCTACAAGAACTGCTTGATCCTAGACCAAGAATTTGCCTGGTCCCAGACCAGGATGTCTCTGTCTCTTTTCCTGCAGGTTCTACTTGGTCCTCGTGACCAAGAAACTGTCTGGTCCCAGACCAGAATGCCCTAGAGACAAATAGGGGCCCTAGCCACATGTTAGGGACTTTACCATGGCTCCAAACTGCTTGGTCCCAGACCAAGAACCCCAGTAGACTGCTGGGGGTCCTAGATACCTGCTAGGGACTTACTATGCCTGGTTAACTGACCAGGAACCCTAGTTATCTGACTAGGGTGCCATCCTCCCAAAGAATGGCTCTTGCAACTGCATTATCTTTAACACCTTCTCCTTTGTTTTAACCAATGATCAAATAGAAGGTTGCCCCCCCAGAGGTTTACCTCGGCACAAAGAAAGGTGAGGTTGATGAGGGGATTCGAGAAGCTGTGGGCCGTGAGGATGAGGAATGGGATTGTGGTCCTCCCATTGAGGCACTTGTTCAGGTGTTTGTACTTGTAATTGTAAGTTCATTTTTGCGAGCCTCATTCGCATCCCTCTTATTAGCAATATCAATGATGGATTGGTTTGCAATAAGCATAATTTCCGAGGTAGTTTTGTCACAAGCATCCACATCAAACCCGGTGAGTTTGGCAAGGTGGTATTTCAAGCGACTAATTCCTCCATATTTTTTTTTGCTGCAAAAATTGCATGTCAATATTTGTCTATTGGGAAGCTCTACTAGTTCACCATACACCCACATTGGATCCAAGGGCTTTGGCATTTTGTTGAGGAGAAAATCTTAAACCTATGGCATAAAAAAACCAAAATAAACACATGATAATGCAAAGCTTATATAATGAGACCTAGATGAATGTGGAATGATTGAATCTTCCATTCAAAAACAACAAGAAGAGGCACATTGAAAACCCTAGGCTAGGTCTAGAAAAACAAACAAATGAAACCAAAACATTTGATACATACCTGGAAAGCTTGATGGTTTAAATCCCCACTCCACGATCTCTCTGCTAATGGCAACAAAATCCTTGGCTTTCTCCTTCTCTGATGGATGCACAATATTCTCCCACACTTCTCTCTCTATTTCACACTTTTAGAACACACAAAATGAAACAAAAAACTCCACCCGCACACTACAAGACGTTGTCGACCGACTTTTTTATTTTTTCACTCACCAACTCGATAAATTCCTTCGACTCGCGATATATTCATTATATCGAAAATATCACGATAAATTCAATTTGATATATCGGACTAGGGTAAATATCGGCGATACATGCAACAATGTTATTAACTCCACCTTTATTACACTCATTCCTAAGATGGACCGTCTAGAGAATTTTGATGCCTTCAGGCCCAAAGCTTTGTGTCACTGTGTTTACAAGATTATTCCCAACCTTCTAGCAGTGAAGTTAAAGAAACTATTATCAAAATTCATTTCTCCTAAATAGTTTGGATTTTTGGAAAGGTGCCAAATCCATGAAACAATAGGCTCAGCACAAGAAGGCCTTCATACCATCAAATCCAAACACATGCCAGTTTTGGTGATCGAGTTGGATTTATCTAAAGCATATGACAGGGCGTGCTGGTTATATTTGACAGTACTATCAATTCATATTGGTTTCAACTTATCTATAGTTAAATTGATCATGGGGTGTGTTGCTTTTGTATCATATGTTGTGCTTATCAATGGATCAGCCTCACCTTTTTTTAAACCCGCTAGAGGTTTGAGACAAGGGTGTCCATTGTCTCCATATTTATTTTTATTAGTGGTTGAGAGGTTGAGCAGGTATATTTCAAAAGCCAAGAGAACAAGAACAATCCAAGGTATCAGGATAGGAGATAAAGAAGTTCTTACACAAATATTATTTGTGGATGACATTTTATTGTTTTGTAATGGCTCTATTGACGAGGGGAGAAAGTATAGGGAGGTACTTCAATTACATAATAAAGCTACATGAATGGAAATTAATATTCACTAATTTGCAATGGCTTTTATTGACATTGATGAGGATGTGGAACGGATCTTGAGAAATTATTTCCCATTTAGACTTGTCTTTTAGGAAGGAATCAAGTATCTTGGTTTCAATCTTAAACCTCATGGATATGATAAGAGGAACTGGTCTTGGTTATTGGCAAAAAATGAAAAGAGAATAAATTTTGGTGCCATATGTTGATGTTTGTAGCATCGAGAGGTCTCATCCTCAAGTCGGCCCAAAGAAGAAATAATAAACAATTATTATTATATATTAAATGTGCAAGTCGGCCCCAACTAATGGGGAAAATTCAAACACCAATCAAGTATAAATAGAAAGGAGGCAAATAAGAGCTCTCACAACCCATTCCTTATCTCTGATACACGCAATGCAAGGCAGGTCATCATTGCCATTTTTCGCAGCAACTACAACGTGAATGCGAGGCATGCGAATGGTGGCGGCATCGCAAGATACCATGGATGCAACAATCAAGAGGCATCGCCGCAAGCGAAAGCTTCGCATTGAGCCGTTGTTGAACAACCTACAGCGCAACCGTGATTACACCCGATGGGAGGCCATGAGCAATAGGAACTCAAAGCTCCCAAAGCCCATCAATGTTCCAGTGGGCAATCACATGTGCCTCCATAATTGAATATAGACACTCTGCTGGGTCGAGAAGCTTGACAAGGCTACGCTCGGTATCAAGCATGCGATGTACTCTAATTGCCGCCCTACCGTCTTCACCTACAACTCTGTCCTTGGCACTTTACACCAAGCAGGAGAGCATGATAAAGTTGTTTCTCTTTGAAAATTCATCTAACAGACTAGTGTTATACCGAATCTCGTTACATATAACATTGTGAGAGACTAGACATGGAGGCCTCATTCGATAAGCTATCATACCATATAAGCAAGCAAGCATTGAGGAAACTCCTGCGAAGCTCAATTCATCAAAAGCTCTGGCTAAGAGCTTAAGTCGTAAAATCAGGGGCATCTCAAGTGATTTGTTGGCGAGATCGGCAATGAAAGAGATTCAAAGAATTTTCCAAGCAGGCGATGCACAACAATGGCACATTTCCTTTCTCAGAATCTCAAGTGCACATCTGAGCAGCTCATCGTTGCTATCAAAGATCTGCCTATAGACTTCATATTAACAACTAATGCTCGACTTCGCAACCATTTTCCAAAGAACTAAGTTTGTTTTGATTTCGGCATCCTTATGCAATTGTAGTTCTTGTTACTTATGAGTACAAGACGATACTAAAGCCACACTTAAAGCTGATTGTTCAAAAATAATGATCGTCAATGGTTTATTGTGTTTGTACCAAAAGCATGTGAACAATGATCAAACTGGCACATACAGTACACAGATATTTTCAATGGCGGTCCCTTTGTCGAGCATATTTGTGTATAATCATATGGGAGGGATTGATGAAGCTGCTCTGGATCAAACATATTTGAGTTAGAGCTTCAAAGGTTCGAACCACAACAATAGATATTGGGTAGTTCTCTTCACACTTTATGCAGCTTTTGCGATTTTTTTATTTGAACCTTGCAGAAGATGGTAGGATGATAACCCCACAAGAGTATTTGGAACTAGCCCCTAAACTGATGCCTGGAACTGAAAAAATATTTGCAACGACTTTGATCAGATTGCCATGGAGAAATTGCGCCCTAAATTTTTAGCTACAGCGATGCCAACAATTGCAACTTCCTGGCAGATTTAACAACCCTGACCAACCTGTCTGGAGAAGGAGTCGGGACAAGTATCGTACAAAGATTCCCTAAACCAGCAAAGATAAGTATTTGAACTACTATTTCTTAAATCTTTGAGTGTTTAAAAGATATTGTTGTATGCAAAATCAAGAAGTGTGTTATGCATGTTATAGTGCGGCATGTTATGCAATTATATGACTAGAATTGATGAGCAATATGCTCTTAATGTGCATGTGATGTGTGTAAGTAGCCTATAGTGCTGCACAGTGTTCCATGAGCCCTTGATGGAGCTAGTCTAGGATGAAACCTCTTTGCTAACATGTCGAGAGTAGTGCATGCTCTTGATAGTATGTTTTGGTGAAGATGGAAGGCATCAAGATAGTTACCGAGTGTGTTTGGGATATCTATGGGTGTTGTGCTAAAGCATTGGCTAAGATGATTACGTAACTGTGTGAACTATCATCAATGCATTGAAATGTCAATATGATTTGATTGAATTTCATGATCATGCAATGTTACTAACTATTTGACTGAATTTGACTTATAGGAAAGACCATGTGCTATGACCTACAAGAGAAGGATGATGAGACTTGTTCTGAAGAACAAGTGATGATTGTTCAACAGTAACAACAGATCTAGTACATTCAGTCATATGTGGACCCATGACGCCAAGGTCCAGAGGATCTCATATGGAGATTGACGGTTGGGAGCAGGAGGCTCCAACGAATGTTATCTCTCTACTACAGATGTTCAACCTTTCGATGATCATGAGGAGTTGCAGTTAGTAGCAGCTGATGAGTTCTTTGAAGTTCCTCGATTACTTCAGCATGCTACCTGAGATGAGGGGACCACATGAAGAGCAGTTGGCTTCCAGTTGGAGTCATGGCAGACTCTAGAAGTGGTTAGAGCATTACTTGTGCCTGAGTGGAGAGTTAGTATGCTCTAGGACAAGAACTACTCAGTTGACCTCTGAGGGGGTGAAATATACATATGTTCAATTCAAGCAGCAACTCAGGATTCAGCATGTGCAGGTGGCACAAATTATTGATGATGATTCCTTAGTTGTGATGTTGTTCCTCACTGAGACAGAGAGATTCATTGGTAGATGCAGAGGGAGTTAGCCTCTGAGTTCAAGATGAGGATCTTGACCTGTTGTATTACTTCTTGAGATTGGAGGTGTGGTCGAGACCAGATGAGATCTTCCTCGGTTGAGGAGAGTACACAATTTAGATATTGAGCAGATCTAGCATTGTGAGTCCATAGCTACTCCGATGGTGACGAATCTGAATAAGTTGAGTGTGCTTCCAATTCAAATTTGGTAGATCACACCATGCATAGGCAGTTGATTGATTTGTGATATACCTAGTTGACACCAGACTAGTATACTCTCATGAGAAGCTATGATTATTTTCTCTATGAGAGCCAGTGTTCAAGGTGCAGTTCAGATTAGCATTTGGGGTGACATCTCTTATAGGTTGATGGACTAGCCAGTGAGCAACTCCAAAGGGAGAGTATGATGCAAAGTTGCAGAGGGAGTCCGGAGTGATATCCAATGACATAGAGAGAGCAAGAGGCTCATCTCAGAAGACTCACTTCAAGAGAGATAACAGTGATGGAGGAGCAACGGTGTCCAGTAGTGCAGCTTGCAATGGTGTGCTATGGTGCAGAGGAGAGCAATCCAACTCATGTATCTTCCTACAGATGATCAGATTACTGACATTCTCACCCAGCCTCTTCCCAAGGTGAAGTTTGTGTACTTTTGAGATAGGCTTGGAGTGGTGGAGAATGTCTCCCTCGTTGAGAGGGAGTTTGCATGATCAAGTGATATATTCTCCCTGGACTAAGAATGGCGGAACTCTCCATGTGAGGGAGAGATCTTTGTTGTGGACATATCGACGGACTGATATGTTGTGCATGGGCACACTCCCCGTTGAGTTGAGTTACCATGAGATGCATGGGCACACTCCTCACTGGAGTTACCATGAGATGCATGATCCATGGGTGCACTCCTCGATGGACTGAGTTGAGTTACCATGTGATGCTACGCTCCTCGATGGACTGAGTTGAGCTGATTTGTAATCCTCAATGGACTAAGTTGTGTTGTAGTCTCTAGGTTGGTGCCAAGCAGCTCTTGTGGCTGGGAACAACTACGCTCCTCGATGGACTGAGTTGAGCTGATTTGTACTCCTCGATGAACTGAGTTGAATATGACACTTCTCGATGGACTGAGTTGAGTATGACACGTCTCGATGGACTGAGTTGTGTTGAGTTACTGAGTTGAGTATGACATGTCTCGATGGACTGAGTTGTGTTGAGTTACTAGGTTGGTGCCCAACGACCCTTGTGGTTGGGAGACTTATGGGTTGTAACCCATTGTCGTCATGTTGGTTGTAGCCACATGGATGAGAGAAGACCCTTTTATTATTATGAAGAGATGATCAAGACAAGAAGTGATGCCCATATGAAATCCAGATGTGTTCTAGCATGATGATACCTCCCAAGTTAAGAGGGAGTGTTGATGTTTGTAGCGTCGGTAGGTCTCATCCTCAAGCCGGCCCAAAGAAGAAATAATAAACAATTATTATTATATATTAAATGTGCAAGTCGGCCCCAACTAATGAGGAAAAGTCAAACACCAATCAAGTATAAATAGAGAGGACCCCTTTCTCATTCTTACATACCAAGAAATTCACTCAAGTCATTTGATCAAATGCGCAGATGAGGAAGAGAAGGATGCAGCAGCAGAAGAAGGATAATTTCTGGGTTTGATATCTTTGGGATTACTTTTTGTATCTGGTTACACTTCTATCTGGATGTACTTGTATCTTGAACTGATTCTCTAAAGATTGCTGGGTTTTCTTCCCTAGTGTAGAAGGGCTTCCCAGGATAAAATCTTTGTGTCTCTTTGTTTCTGTGCATGGTTATCTTTCAGTGATCCTATTTTGTTTCCGCTGCAAAGAATTAAAGTTACACTGCTATATCTTAAAATTCTAACACCATAGATGGCTTTCTAGAGGTGGAAGATTGGTTTTAAATTTTTAATTAAATCTGTTTTAGAGGCCATTCCAGTTTACTGGCACACGGCACACATTCCCAAAGGCATTCTAAAGAAATTAGAAAACTTTGCTTGAATTTCCTTTGGGAAGGATGTAATGACAGGATCAGTGCGCACTTAGTAAAGTGGCAGATCATTGC
This sequence comes from Larix kaempferi, assembly GCA_027924585.1. Taxonomy (NCBI): domain Eukaryota; kingdom Viridiplantae; phylum Streptophyta; class Pinopsida; order Pinales; family Pinaceae; genus Larix; species Larix kaempferi. The sequence goes on from BSBM01000291.1 coordinate 14,691,513, forward strand.
CAGACCCAAGAACGAGGGAGGACGGGGACTTAAGACCATTCATGTATTTGGGATATCTCTTGTAGCAAAAATAATATGGACTCTGATTACTAAAGACCGTCTTTGGAAGAGAATAATTATACAAAAATATATATCTCCAGGTTGTTTACTGGATTGGACAGGAAAAGTATTACTAATGTATCCAATCAATGGAAAGCCTTGACACTTGCTTTTCCAATAATTGGATCCTAATTGGCCTAGAAAGTTGGTGAGGGTTTTCAGGTTAGAGTTGGAGTCGATGCTATTATGGGGTGTGGTAATGAGGTATTTTTATTTGCTGATTTGATCAAATACTTACAAGATATAGGTAGATGCACTCTTGACCTGACAGGGGATGCCCCTCTACTCAAGATTTCGGTCTAGAGGGAGATTTATTACAATCTTGGAATGTTTTTCACACTGTGTTGAGCAGAGCTCACATTAGAATAGAGGATGCTCCTGATGAACTGCTGTGGGTTAGAAAACAAGCCAGGTGGGCATTATTCTGCTAAATTAGGCTACAGGGCATTACAAGACAATGCAAATCAGGAAGAAAAATCGTGGTGGGATAAAATATGGAAAACTAAAGCTCCTATGAAGACAAAATTATTTATGTGGCTAGATTTGACTAATAAGGTCCTCACATGGGAGATGATTCTACAAAGAAATAAGGAATTGTGCAGGTAGGGAGCTAAAGCTGTAACTCATTTTTCATTGACCGTATCTTCGCTCACCATGTCTGGAGGGGCATGGATCATTGGATTGATTATAACAAATTATAGAATGAGGCCAGTCTGGAAGATTGTCTGAAGAAATGGTTCGAGAGACAGGAGCGAAAACAATTCAGGACTATTACTTTCTTGGTTCTGTAGGGTATTTGGATTGCACGTACTGCTATTTTGTTTGATAACAGAACCATGCCAATACTCCAAATCACCTCACAAGTATGTGCAATCTTTCATCAGATCAAATCATCAGTAAAGGATCGACCCATTTGATAGGTGGGAGAGATGATGATAGACAGGTCTATCCCTTGGGGTTTTTTTGATGGGGCCGGTCAGGGTTCTGATTCAACCTGCCACTTGGGGGGCATATTTTATCTATCTGAACATCATTTTTTTCAGTTTAAAGCTAATCCGGGTAGAGGTACCAACAACTATGGGGAATTCATGGCTTTAATATGCTTATTGAAATTAGCTATAAAGAAGGGATTGTACTAGATACAGGTATTTGGGGATTCTCTTTTGGTCATTCACTGGATGAAAAATATACTACAAGTTCAGAATATTACTTTGCTTCCTCTGGCAGAACAACATAAGGAGATATCTCTTCACTTTCACTTTCACACATGTTTACCAAGAGATGATTACTGTTGCTAATGCATTGTCTAAAGTAAGGCTCAAACTTCCTGTGGAACGAGTCCTACTGGATGAGTTTCATGATGGTACCATTACTGAGTTCAGATAGGATATTTAGGTGCCATAGACTGTATGTCATAGGTTGTGCTGATGTTAGTATTTTGAAAAGTTACTCGATCCTAGAATAATATGTCTTAGTGGACAATAGCACTTTTATGATGGCCTGTTTTGTTATCATCAGCTTCTTGGCCAAGTATTTTAGTGTAATTTCAAAAGTTTTCGAGAACTGGTTCTATGAGGGAATCTTTCCCATATATATGTACTGTACCCAGAGCACCTGAAGAGGGTGTTTTTTATTCTCTGCTGAAATAAAGAATGCATTTTTTCCCTTTGTGGTCATTAGTTAATAGTGTTTAGGCCAAATAGTTATCATTACTAGCTAATTGATGTAATAACAGGGGATTCCCCTCATTGTTTCAATAGACTCCATTTATAATAAAAGCTCATATCTTGTATCTCTTTTCTATATTTTATGCATCTTATACCATCGTATAAGAGCCAAGTTAAAAAACCTTGAAGCTAGTGTTGAATCTTTGAGAAAGAAAGGAGTCCAAGATTGAAAGAGTTTGAGGAAAGAGAAAGTTGCCAATAAGGTATATATAAATTATATACCAATTAGGTAGTATATAATTTATACTACCTAATCAAGTTATGGAAGAAAGATGCCCTAGCTGCTCACCAGTGAAGAAGTCCTAACTTCTCAATAAAATTGCTCACATAAGAAACAAGACACATCCAAATGGGGGGCCGTGTCTGTATCCTACACATTGGACACAAACATGCTAGGACACATTGTTGCACGTGTCCTAAAACAGGACGTGTGTTGGACATGTGACCTAGATGTGTCCCATTCTAAAAAACCTTTTTTCATTGTGTTTTCTCACTTTTAGCTGTAGGGAAAGAGTTCTCGCGGTCTCTCATTGTGTAGGCGATGGGTAAAATCGAGATTTGAAAGGATTCAAAGTGTTTTGTAAATGTTCTAGTTTCTAAAGAAAATTGGATTTTTATGTCAAAATTTCATTTTTGTATTTGTAAGTCATAATTTTGTGTAATAATTTTTTTTCATCAAGAAAAAAGCTGTTAACTTGTTATTCATCAAAACTTAAAGAGAATCAAAGATAACATTGTTCAAAATTACATCTTTTCACCTGAATCCACCTCCCAAACAACATCCTATCAAACTACTCCTTCATAATTTTGTATTATATATATATATATATATATATAAAACATGTCCCCATGTCCTATTTCTGAGGTTGACGTGTCCCATGTCGGATACTCCTATTTCCATGTCATCTGCGTCCCATGTCTCTCATGTCATGTGACTTAGCTACTCACACAAAAACAACAACAACAACAACAAAAATAGCAAAGGAGAACGGAAGAAGCTTTTAGACATGTGTTTTTCAACCAGAAAATATCCACATTTTTCAAACAGAGATATCCACTAACACAAACAAGATGGATTTTTTACCACTCAGAGAAACTAAAACCTACAGACACATAAGATGAATTTGTGCCTTAGTGCACCCAGCAAAGTGTGAATGAACAAACAGAAGCCCTAAAGACTGCAGACCAAAATGGAGAACATAGAGCAGAGACGTATATTTTTGTTCTGAATATTTTCTGGAAAAAGAAAAGAACAACAAAATGGAAAAGCATACAGTATAGTGTTTTTGGTACATGTGTAAGCTCAAACTCGACATTAGAAAAAGCATTGTGTATTCAACACAAAACCTTCAAAAATTGTCCAAATTTATCCTAACAGATTATTATTCCAAAAAACAATTTGAAGAAAATTACAAGTAAGGACATTGAAGTTTACCCCCGTGATTTGTGAAACCAATAAAGACTGTATTTTTTAAAAATCAGCAGCACATAAATATTTCCAGCAGGGCACATGAGTTGAGTAACTCCACATCTCAAGGTGAACTCATTCTTGCTTCATTAAAAAGATATGGAAAAATATTTCACTTAGGTGGATTCTTGCCTCAGTGAAAAAAGATGCCAAGATGATTGCTTGGGTGGATTCCTACTTCAATATGAAGAGATGGCAAGATGATTATTTGTGTGGGTACCTGCTCCGATATGAAGAAATGGAAAAATGATTGTTTGGGTGGATGCTTCCTTCAGTGTGAAGAGATGGCAGTATGATTGCCTTGGTGGATGTAGTCTGTAGACAAAATCACATATCGCAGAAACTAGATAAAGCATCAATCTATTTATGTAGGGCCCTCGAGCAAGGAGGCCAAGAGAATCAAATCATCAACAAAAAGAAGAATAGGTGGATATCCACACATGCTGTAAAAGACAGCCATCGTTGTCTTTAATATGTTCACAAAGAAAAGACTCCAACTCATCAATGTAGATCCCAAAGAAAGTTACCCAGAGGGGCACCCGTACTTACTGCAACAGTGCTCCAAATGAATATAGAGAGGTCATGGGATGTATGGAGACGATCAAGAACCAACTCTTGGTCTCATGATGGCAACCAAAAGGGTCTCTGAAATGACAACATCCCAAAGCCTCTACAACCAAGCCTCTCTTAAGATTGGGTCAAACCCTTTCTGAAAGTCCACAAAGCAGCGAAAGACTTTCTAAGTGCGATGATGAGCCTCCTTAATAATGGCCCTGAGTGTGAAAATATGGTCAATACTAAATAGTCTAATACTCCAGGCAGAACCCCACCTTTATTAGATTAAATAAATAAGGTGTTCAAGAAATGGCACAACGGATTATTGTTGGGCGTAGGTGCTAATTTAGCTGGTTGTTCCTATCAATCAGCTAATTTGAGCCTAGCACATTTGAAGAAGCTCAAAGGAAAACCTGAGTGGGAAGCGCCATGAAGGTGGAATATGATGCATTGATAAAAAACAAGACTTGGGTGTTGTCAACGCTGCCTCCAGGGAAGAAACCCATTGGTTGTATATTAATGAAGCCAAATAGAAATCAGAGGCTTAGTTGGACAAATACAAAGCTTGTCTTCTCACCAAAGAATATGCACAGGAGCAAAGGGTGGACTATGAAGAAACTTTTGGCCCAACTATAAAGATAGTAACTTTTCAGCTGGCTATCTCTATCGCTGCTCATTTTGGATGGAAAGTATACCAGATGGATGTCAAAAGTGCCTTCTTGAATGGAGACTTCGATGAGGAGATTTACATGTTGCAGCCACAAGGGTTTTCAGGTTTTTGAAAAGAAACATCTGGTTTGTCGGTTGGTAGAATCCTTCGATGGACTCAAGCAGGCTCCTCAAGCCTGGTATTTCAGACTTGATCAGTATCTTAGAGATTCTGGATTCAAAAAAAGCTATTATGATTCATGAACCCACTCCTTATATCAAAAACACTGGTGATTGCATAGTGATCCTAATCGTCTATGTCGATGATCTTGCCATCACTGGTAGCAGTGCCGACATAATTCAACAAGTGAAATCTGATATTTGTTTTGTTTTTGAAATGATTGATTTAGGCCTGCTTTGTTATTGTTTAGGTGTACAATTTTGGCAATCCGATCACACTATCTTTGTATCACAAGTCAAGTATGCCAAAGCCCTTTTAGAAAAATCCATAATGATTGAATGTAATCCTACATCTACACCTACGGAAGTTGGGATAAAACTCTCAGCTTATACTGACTCATCACCAGTCAATGAGTCTTTGTATCAACAATTGGTGGGCAGTTTAATTTATCTTACTACTACTCAACCGGATATATGTTTTGCAGTAAGTTCTCTACCTTGATTCATGTCTAAACCTCAAGAGATACATTGACAAGCTGCAAAACAAGTTCTTCGATATGTCAAAGGGACCCTTGACTTTGGCATTATATATCAGAGATCTGATGACTTCATGCTAGCAGGATATACTGATTCTGATTGGTCTGGATCAGTTGATACAAGGAAGTCAACAACAGGTTATATGTTCACTCTTGGATCAGGGGTAATTTCATGGCAGAGTTAACTACAACCTATAGTTGCCTTATCTTCCACTGAAGCAGAATACAAGGCAGCCGTCAATACAGCTTGTGAGGCAATATGGTTACAAAGGATATTGCTTGATCTTCAACTTGACCAAACAGCTCCAACCTCACTTTTCTGCAACAATCAGAGTGTTCTCTAGATGGTGAAAAACCCAGTCTATCATGCCAGAACTAATCTTATTGAAGTTCATCACCATGACATCAGACGGTTGATAATGAAGACATTCGTCTTTATTATTGTCCCACAGCAGATCAAACTGCTGACATAATGATAAAACCACTTGGTAATGATCAATTTGTCATGTTTAGAGATAAACTTGGAATTGTATCTGGTTTAGACATTAAGGGGGATATTAGATTAAATAGATAAGTTGTTCAATAAATGGCACAATGGATTATTGTTGAGGGTAGGTGCTAATTTAGTTGGTTGTTCCTATCATTCAGCATATAGTTTCTCTTGGGATTTGGTGTTATCCAATTTGTTAGCGGATTTCATATGGCTATATATTGAGGCCAATACAGTGTATTGTTTGAGCTAGTGAATACAATTTCTGTATTGTTTTATCTTATAACCTTGTCCTCTGGGCCTGAGATACCTGCCCTCAAGCTCATCTGAAAGCCATAAGCGAAGAACTGTTAACAAACATAAATACACATATAATAATAATAAATCATAAATCATAATAAAACAATATTAAATAACCAAAGGTCACATGTCTAAAAGGCATGTCTATTCAAGTAGGTGCCATTCAATGTATATTTATACACAATGTCAAATGCTATTGTAATCATCTCTCATTTTTATATATTCAATACATTATATTTATCCTACATGGAATTCTCGTCATTGTCCTATTAATTTTGGTTTGGATACTCCATATATGAACCCTTCAGTTCATTAATCGGTATCAGGGCCTAACTTCGGTCAATATCCTAGGAACACTCTCACTTCATGTTTGGTCAATTTTGTTGACTGTGGCAACAAAACTGCTAGCTTGTGTGGCCAAATATTTTTTCAATTCAAAAAATATAAAGAAAGGCATTAGCATATCTTGTCGATAATATAGAACAACCTAAATCGCAGTGGGGGGGAATAAAAATTGGGACCGTGACAAGCTAAAGGCTGCTACCAAACTGTGGGAGGTTTAAAATAGAGCGCTGTCATAAGCATCAAGGGAAATGGTAGTAAATCCAAAGAAAAATAAATCTACTTTAGAAGTTAAAGACATTGTTGCTCCTGCTGATCCCATCAACCTGCCATTGATCACACTGCCATTACAAGCTTTCTTTTTCAAATTAAGTTATAATAATAGGCCCTGACAGCAAACAATTAAGACATAAAGCTATAAAAGCAGAGTTTGCATCGAATTATGAGCCACCACTACGAAGGTATAATCATGGGCAACCGTATTAAATATATGCAACATTCAGAAATCTAGACAGTAGACACTCAACGTTAAACCCACACCGTTACTAGAGTCATCCACTCATTCACCGCAACCCACAACCAATAATTCCCACTGAGAAGAAAGGTAAAATAAATTATATTGCATATGAATGATGACCACAATATTATGTTCATAAAATATTTGGAAGATTTTCAAAAGATTACGAAATTTCAATATTAAGGGACAAAGCAAAAAACTAAGGGTATACTTCCAAATAATGCTCTAGCATCAAAGAGTTAGAAGAAAAAGGAGTATATATTAAGTGAGTTTATTTTTAAGCCCAAATATAATCTAAGTAATTGTTTGTGAGGCCCTCACACTTCAACCACCCACTTAATATTGAAGGTGTTATTAAAATAATCTATACAGGAGCCATGGCAATACCAACAGAAATAACTATCGAGATATGTGAGCAATTAAAAAGGGAATTAGAGCAAATTCAAAAAAATTGATTCTCGAGTAAATGAAAAAGATTTCTCATAATTAAAGTCAATCATTTAACACAAGAAGGAAAACGAGCCCATGAGGAAAAAATTAAAGATCTTCAAGATATGAGAGAAAACTTCAAATATGTAATGCAGACCCTATAGTGTAAATTGAACACACAGGGTAACAAGACAAATGCTTACAAAAAAAACTACAAGAATTGAAAAAAATAAGATTCTGACTCGCTAGCCAAGGATAAAGTGCCATTTCTACAAGACGTCATAGCCCAATGTGATCGAGAATCACAATAGAAGTAGGATACCATGAATCAATTCGACAAGACTTATCATAGAGAGATGAAGAAAATTCTCGCCTAATGGATCTTAATCATAGGTTTCTTAACAAATCAAGGAGTTAGAGAATGAGAAGCGCAATTGAAAATTACAACAGGAGTATCAAGATCTCAAAAACAAAATCAACAAGAACTTATTAGGAAAAGATTAAGAAATTTCTCTCATGATGACTCATAGTAAAGACTTACACAAATTAAGAAATTAAAGAAAATGAGAAAAAGATGCAATAGAAGAAACAAATCATTGACAAGGAAACAACAATAAATCCAGTTGAACTAAGGAACTCTCCTGAGGTTAAAATCCAAACCATAGATAAGGGAATTATCACAAATACAATCAAAGTTATAAAAAAATGACTGTAGATTTATCCTCAACAAGCCAACAATCAACAAGCCATCAATCAACAAAGCAACACTTACAAATCCAATTACAATTGAAGGTCCACCTGTTGTCACTACTGATTCTAGAATACTAGAAGGAAGCTCAACTAGTTACCCTTATTGTCATCAAAATTACAAATTTCGTCGCACAGTTCAAAAATCAGTTCACAATTCTTAAATACAGGAATACCGATTCAACTCATTTCCATAGGTATACCAAGGATCGTAGTCAAAAAGTCCTAATACAATATCAAATCATACAGTTTTACAAAAAATTGAATTGGTATGCATTAATCCCTTCACAATGTAATAATTCTATTCAACACTTTGAAGAACATATAATTTCATTTTTTCAACCATGACAAAATCAGGAACAGAGCCTCAAGTAAAAGCATTACAAGCAAGAATGGAAGCGTAGCCCTCTTATGCTTTGAGGACAAAGCATTAGGGAGGCAATAAAACATATATAAATAATAATAAATAATAATCATAATAAAACAATATTAAAGAACCAAAGATCACATCTCTAAAATGCATGTCTATTCAAGCACGTAACCATTCAATGTATATTTATACACAACGTCACATGCTACTATAATCATCTCTCATTTTTATATATTCAATTTATTATATTTATCCTATTATGGATTTCTCATTGTTATCCTATTTTCCCATTCAATGTATATTTATACACAACGTCACATGCTACTATAATCATCTCTCATTTTTATATATTCAATTTATTATATTTATCCTACTATGGATTTCTCATTGTTATCCTATTTGTTTTGGATATCCAGTATATGAAACACTTTGGTTCATTACAAGAACTATAGCATAGAGCCTGGGGAAGGTGTGTCCAATCATTATGTTTCTGTAATTATTTGGATTCGAGTTGGCCTATGACTTGAAAATTGGGTGAATGATATGTCAGGACCAAGCCTGACAGAACTAAAACATACAACATTGTTAAACAAATCAGCAATGTGAAAGTTGAAAGAATGTATACCATGTTTGAAAAATCTGGCTTGGAAGCCTTCCTCATTAATTACCCTGCTATTACTCATAACCCTGACTGCTCTCCTAATGTCAACGAAGGGGAAAAATGACAAGAGGGGGGAGAGAGGTGATATGGATAGGGGCCTGTGTAGAAACATCAAGGGAGGTTGTATGAGAACATGGATTGGGGAGAGCAATATGCTTAGGGAAAAGGGTGCGACAAATAGTTTTAGGGGAATGGCAAAGGACCTGTTATCACACAACTTGTAGTTGCCCCTAGTGGTATCCCATCCGGGACGGTAGAGGAGATAGGCAACTAAAGAGGTGACCCAAGAGATGCCACGGTTCCCAATGCAAGATGGGAGTCACGTCAACCGAGGCACTCTTCGCTTTAGGTCAAGGTGAAACAAGACCTAGGGGGAGACCCTATAACCAATCACAGTTGATTGGACCCACACAAAGGTTCCTAAGGATAAGTAAATGAAGAGTTACGGAAACCAATGCAAGGTTGAGTGGACCTAGAAGTTAAAGTATGGTTGAAGGCGGTTTGGGAGATTGTTAGTGTTTCAACCAATGTATGATTTAGGCCACATAATTAGGTATAATGATAAGGTATAGTACCATATGCTACACAAGTGGATCCTATTTTCTTGGGATATGTGAAATGGCTTAAAGTGGACCCACAAGGTGAAGTTAAGGGATGCAATTGGCACTAGAGGCTATGTAATGAGTAGATCTATGGATCTAAGTTGACTTTAGGAGTACCCATGTACCGGATCTAAGGTTTGACACAATTCCCAAGGAGTGCGACTTGCTTTGAGGAGGATTAGTGCCTTGTTGGATGGGCTAATGGGGTCAAAAGGTATGTCAAAATGTAGATCGGGACACCTAGGAGCCAAGTCAAGTGGGCTAATTGAGATAGAATGGTTGGATCTTGCTAGATCTAGGTTTTCATGAAATGACCCTAAGTGGTCCACAATCCCTTGAAACAAGGAATGCTACCCCCAAGGCAGATCGTCACAAAATGATACTCTAGACCTAGGTTTCAAGGTATGGCCGTTCCAAATCCACAAAAATCTCAACCACCCACGTCCTCAAAGTGGGCAAACTCACTCACCCAAGGGAGTGCGACCTTGCTCAAGGAGGGCTAAAAGAGGGGTTAAGTGGACCAAATCAAGTCCAATGGCCACCAAACTGTAGATCCTAGTAGCTTATACACCGATCTATGTGGATCTAGAAAATTATGTCAATCCAAGGGTTAGATCTTACTAGATCTGAGTTTTAAGGTGCCAAGAAATTCAAAAGGGGGTTTTAATCCCTTAAAACGTGGAATGATGCCCACAAGGTAGAAATCACCAAAGTAACAGTCTGCGGGTAGGTTATCAAATGTGTAGATTGCAAATCAAGTGGGATCTCACCTACCCATGTGCTAGATCTTACCAAACAAGCCTCTCTTAAGGAAGTGCGATTTGGTTCAAGAGGGCTTTTTGCCTTGAAAAGTGTGTCAATTTTAACCCAATCACCACCAAACTATAGATCCCACTAAGGGTGAATGCTATAGAGTTGGGTTCTTAATATCTCTTCAAAAGCAAGGCTAGATCTAAGTAGATCTAAGAAAAACCAAAAACAAGGGTTTTAATCAATTAGAGTTTTTATGATCTAGAAATTATGGATGATTCAAGGAAGAAGAAGATCATACCTTTGGAGCATACCTGGATGAAGAGATGAATGCTAGTTGAGACGAGGATTACTTTTGCCAAAGATCAAATGGAGAATTGTTGAAGCTCTCTTGCCAAATCGATTTTTCCAAGCCACATATGAGTCCCTCTAACCTGTCAAAACCAAGGAGCAAAGCATCAATTAGTTTAACATGTTGAAAGTAGATACAAGCAAGAGAGAGATAAGCATAGAATAGTTGGCACAAAGACAAAACTACTCCCTGTTTAACCAAAACGTCTTCCTCCAAGCTTTAAGGGCAAGCCTCCCCACCAATTCGCACTTGTCAAAAACATCCTCTTAACCTGTAAAAAGATATGGCAAATATGCAAGATAGCTACAATAGATCCTCCAGTGCAATGGACAAAAGCATTTACAATCGAAACAACCAACATCCACTCCAATCCAAGCATGTACTCCAAAAGATAGAAATTTTATTCCAAGAGCCAGGAGCCAAAAATCTATAGATGCCTTTACAATGAGAGGCTCCCTCCTTAAATAGGATGGGGAGAGAGTACAATCCTAACCACTTTTTACATGAGTGGCTAAGATTAAAAGATCAAAAGATCTAATCAACGGCTAATAATAAATCATAACAATACATCACATGGATCACCCAATATAATAATGACGTTCCCACTAAATGCTACAAAGGGAGGATGACGTCATCCACTAGAGGGGTAAAAGTACAAGAATCCACCTCATGATGACTAGGACATGACAAGATAAGCATATGGTGGGGCTAGGAGGCATCAATCCTTACTAGCTCATCCCCAAGGCACAATAAAATAATAAAATATGTCCAAGATAATATAAATGATCAAACCTGTCCTCAAAATCTGTGACAGACAAGCAGTAAAAGACCTCCTGTGATCGATGTGGACATACCCACATGGTGAAAACTAGCTGGAAGATAGTGAGATCACCCTGGAAGACCTCTGTGAAAACCAAATGCCAAAACCTTGCCTCAATTGCCCAAATCGAATTCCTCAGTGACCACTTTATCCCATTTTTTAACTGCCTCGGTAACTGTGAAAGTGCCAAAACTGCCTCCCAGGGCATCTGCACTGTCCATCTGAGCCCACCAGGCTCTCCAGAAGGGGGGGTAAATGGTAAAAACAAGTGGCTGGACCACCCCCTCCTCATACAGCGCCCTAGGTGAACTGGCCTCTCATGGCCCCTGCTGCTCAGGCTGGGAAATCAGCCCCAAATCTGGTCAACAAGTGTAAAACTGCATCAATCACTGTCAGGAGTGCCCGAAACTAAAAGATAAGTGTCTCACTGGATCCAGAAGACCCAAATCCACTAGGAATGTGTACTCATACACCATGGGTTGCCCTAATGGGCCAGCTGTAGGGTCCACCATATATGGACAATGCATAATCTGCTGATCTGAAGTAATAAATAAAACTGCTGAACTGCATCAATCATCATCTGCATCATATGTGCATCATATGATCTCATCATCAAGTACATGGGACCATGAATCATCATCAATAAGCATATATATATGGCCCACATCATCACGGATCCCGAGGATAAATCACATCAGTAGACTAAGACATGCTTTTCTAATCATTCTCACAGCCAAGCTCGAAGTATAACATCCATTCAGTGGCATTAATCAAGTTAGCATATTCCTTTGTTATATAAAATTACTTGCACAATAGTTCAAATGACAAACTCACCCATTGGACATGGTCAAACTGCTAGTGAAGGATGAAGGCTAGGAACAAGGTTGGGCCAAGGGGTTGACTTGTCTAACTTAACTCAAAAATACTTTGGACTGGGAGAAGGGGAAAAGCTACAAAATCTGTGCTGGACAAAATAACACGGGGAATGGCTGTGTCTCAGAAATGGATAAGTTGTTTAGAGAGTGCTTATTCAACTTAGGCATCATGTCTACATCAAGTTGATCCAGGTTCATTAGGATCATTCAATTTCATTTCATGGCTTTTTTGGTCTTCTTAACCCTTCGGATCTCAGGTGTGCTAATAAGTACAACTAGTTGCAGCTTGCATCCAGGGCATGTTTTTCAAATACATATAAGGTCAGCAATTGTTTAGATATAACTTTTATGAATCATTGCTTTTTAGACCTTTCTTATACTCTTCGTGGAGTATTTTTTTTAGTTGTTCATCGCTCTTGCCCCTTTTTTTTGTTTCCACGGACGAATTTATAAGTTTCCATAGGTAGAACATGAGCTTTCAGTTTTAGCCAACAACATCTCAAGTGACTAGGGGGAGTTCGAGCCAATGCCAAACATCGGGACAACCGACCAAAATGATTTAGGCCTACAATCCAACTCACCAAAGGCAAGTTTTGTCACCAACTCAAAGCCGAGACACTGAATACAGGTATGCGGTCCAAACACAGAGGTAGAAAAATGGGGAAGTCCTCAGTATCAGAAAGTCAAATGAGATAGGTCAAGGTATAAAGTCAAATAGGAAAGTCATGTATGGATGGAGTTAAGTGGATATGGAGCCTACACTAGCAGACAACTGGTGTCAGGGAAGACCATATCTATGTAAGGTAAAAAACCAGTGGGTTTTGTTAAATGACCTAAATGTGCAAGCAATTGTCCATTTTATGATTTACAGTTCATTTTAAACAGTTTGCCACATCAGGAATAATATACCAAGCAGATGCTGTGAACATGACTAAATCAACAAGATAATAATCCACAGTCAGTGATAACATATCCATAGATCATACAACATCATCATAGTAATAATCATCATACACCATCTAAAACACTGCTGCAATACATCTCTAAGCACTAAACTGAAACTGTATGGGATAAAGGGTCACATCGGTCATCAAATCTGAACTCTCAAGGCTCAGCCTTGACATAAGTCTGAATAATATACTACTCTGATCATGAGTGATCCAAAATATATATAGCCATGCTCTGAATAATGGAAGCTCTGGAATGTGCAGATATCTGCTGAACAAGGATAGTAGCCCTGCTACTATAGTGTGATAACAGGACCTCACAAAGCTCGCATCTCCACAAAGAAAAAGTCATTTTTTTTGGTGAAGGTGGCAATAGGATTTGCAAATGTGGGGAGAGGATGGGGTGTGGTGTGAAAAGAAAACAAAGGTGCTTATGATGTAGTTAGCATTCATCATTGAACTAGCGGTTCATGGGGCAAAACTCAAAGATTGGGGTGCAAGTAGACTGCTCAATGAAATGGAGGTAAGAGTCGAAAGCAACCTATCAAATAGTTGTGAAAAGAAATTTGTATATAATTGAAACTGTCTCAAGGGACGAGAAATGGGATGGTGGAGAAATCCATTGCCAAAGGCGGGTGGTATAGGAGTCAACATACTCCCTATAAAGAAGATAATGGTGCACGAGGCACAGGCGAGGGAGGAGGTAGGAGAGAGAGGGAGTAAGAAAAGATGGAGGATAGGAAGGCATGGTCCGTCAAGGAAAGATTGGAGACTATCAAGCGATAGATGTGGGGGAATACCTCCTAGTTGGCCAAAACATAATTGAGCACACTGGACCCACCACTGCGAGGAAAGCATTGAATCCCACTGAGCCAGGATAGCACAAAAGACCATTCAAGAGCAACAGACAATGAGATTCCCCAAGCTAAAGAAGGTGCCTCAAGTGCATGGCCCATCAAGGAAAGGAAAGAGACTATCGAGTGATAGATGTGGGGGGTTACCTCCTAGTTGGCCAAAACATACTTGACCACATTTGCCCCACCACTGTGAGGTAAGCATTGAATCCCATTGAGCCAAGGTAGCACGAAAGACCATTCAAGAGCAATAGATCATGAGATTCCCCAAGCTAAAGAAGGTGCCTCACATACGTTGTAAGGGGTTCAAGAACATCATCTAAAACCTTGTGAAGGACCGCAATGCCTGGATCAATCTCCTAGAGGCAAATGGCATCCTTAGATTTGTCATGAAGCGGTATCTATAAAGCTTTGGTGTTGACGTTAAAGACAACCAAAAGGATGACTTCACCAAGAGCAAAGTAATGAGAAATATATGCATATAAATCGAGGAATGAGTCACCACCATATTCAATGTGAAGTGTGAAGCGTGACGAAGTCAGGGGAATGTAGTAGACTATAATGTAAATGTCTCAAGGAAGGGGAACACTCTCTTGAACTCAAACCCAAAAGAACCTAGCATGCTCATTAGAGGCAACCATAGAAACCCTATCTTGAAGAGAGACATGGATGAGGCATGCAATCCCCCCCCCAAACCACTCATGTTGTTAGAATGGCAAGTTTCCTATCTACAAGCAAAAGACCAATGGTAACCCTAGATCATGGATAGTGTCCACTTGGGGCTTGAATGGGTCTCAATGGGAGAGGAGGTCACATGTCCCTATCACATCATATAGTGTACCCATAGAGGAAAAAAATGCACCATTACAATTCTAGCAAGCGCTGGAAATGGCAAATGAACCCCCCAAACACCCCAATGAGATTGTCATCTAAATGGCCAAGGACAAGCCCACCCTAGAAGGGGGAGTCCCAAATAACTGCTTTGAGGTCTCAAATAACCACTCACCTACTTTCCTGTCCGCCATAACCTATTCTCTAGATTGCTTGAGCTCGACCAATTGGGATCTCGTGAGGTTTGCATCCAAGAAGATCCTGTGAGGGAGGGAGGAGAGTCATCTCCTCACCTGCAGGGTTCTAAGGGAATCCCCTAGAGTCCTACACTCGATCAGAAGTGTTGAGTTGGCACCAACCAAGCTCACTCAAGGTAGATATCTTTCGAATAGGATATCATTAAGGAAAGAGGTGCCCATGACCATAGGGTCCAACAAAGTTGGGGGGGGGAGCCCAAGCACCTTGAGGTTGAGCTGCTTGACTCAAATAATGCATTTCTCTGTGAATTTTGGCTAGACCACCTATTCAACTTCCATGAGCGGGAGGTTCTTCGCCCTCTTCCAAACAACATGTGCCCAAGATTTGGTCTCCTACTTGATCAATACTTGTTGGGATCTCATCTCCTCCTACATGCTTTTAAGTTTGGAGATTTCAAATTGTAGTGTGAAGTTGTCCCCAAGTGGGATTTGGAGGATGATTATTTTCTGATTTTTCACTTTTGTGACCAATTTTTTCAAGTTGTGGTTTTCAAATTCCACTTCCACCACTCTATGCAAGAGATCACAATCCTCTCACTATAATCTGTTGTTTTCATATCCAATTCACTCCAATCTTGCCACGATGCTTTTAATAAGCTCTGCTCAAAGGGAAAAATCCAATGAGTAAGAAGTCTTCTCAAACAGGTGTGTGTTTATGCAATTGCATGCGGCATGTTGCTCGTTGTCTGTCGTACCTTGTGTACCAGCTTTTGTTGCAGGTGAAAAAATCTGTGTTGATGAGAAAGTCAGGCAGTCTGGACCTCCATGTAACAGCTGTCCTTGCAAAGTCAAGGCTAGGGAGTTAGGCAGTGAAGGGTAGCTAGGGGTGGTAGCATTAGAGGGGGAGGGGGCCAAGACACATTGAGAAGAGTTACAATTGCAAGAGAGGCTCCTAGTAGGTCAAGCTACAACCCCACCATCAAGCTGCTCCTGGACGCTATTGTGAGGTTGAGCTTCCTCCTTCGCTGTTACAAGAAACCTTTTTAACAACCTGCAAAGTCTCAAAAGCAACAGAGCCCTTCAGCTCAGGTTGTGGAACCCTTTTCCCAGTCACTCACAAGCTCACGACTTCCCCTAGTAAAGCTTCTTCTCAGTAGCTCATGGGCTCACGGCTTCTTCTTGAACTTCTAGAGACACCAAGAATGTTGATGTCTTCTTAAAGAGAGAAGATTCCCAATAGCCTACTTCCATTTTGCATATACAAACTTTGTAAAAACCATAACCATTTTGCGATAAAAAAGTTTGAAATCAAATTGTTGTTTACAAATCCTTGTGTAATGTTCTGCAGTGTAAAGCATATCTTTGTTTGTGTAATGTGGATAATTTTGAATTTGCTTGTGAAGCTCAATTTGGAAGCAAATCAAAATCCCTGTTAAGCCATAAGATAAAAGCACCTGTTGCAAATTTGCAATAAAGCCATAAGCTAAAGCACCTGTTGCAATAAAGGCACAAAGTTTAAAAACTGCCGACATATTAAATCCCCGAAGTACTTGATATCAAAGCTGCAATCCAAAGAGTAGAACAGGCAATCTGATTTTATAGATCACACCAAGTGTACGAAACCATAATTTGTGAGGGATCATCATTAGTTCAGGAACACCGGTGCAGGATTCTATTTAGAATGAGAAAGCAATGCCCCAGCTTAAGCAGAAAAATCAAGAGCTGATGCAATCACCGGCTGTGCATAAGGGTGATGGAGACAAATTTGGAAGATCTCAATGGAAAAGTGTCATTGACCGTGGATGGTATAAACTTTAAAGACAGGTCACGACGAACAGCACTTTAGGAGGAAATGCTTTATAAGGCTAGCCAAGCAAATCCTTCTCAGTGACAGACCCAATTAGTTGTCTTGGTCCTTGAATATCAATAGGTTGGTACCAATTTTGTGGTTTCCAAAAATTTGTTTATGGCACAATGTTGTAAAGACTGTGAGAACTATATATTCTGATGTTGGCAGAAAACGGTCCCATCTATGTATTATATTTTAAAAAGACTCTAATGCTTCCTTTAAAAGTAAAAAAAAGGAAACAGACCTTTAGCAGCTCTATTAGGAAATTATAGATATGAAATCTATTTATTTTATAACTACCATAGATCCACTTGAACCCAAATCAAATAAGCACAGAGAGACAGATCAAAAAGCTTAAGGCGATTAAGAGATCCAAGGTTAAGATGGACCTATGCTGGTAAATTAAATCAGAAAGTCCCGTCTTTTTTTCTGTTGGAATGTCACACAAAGACAGACCGAATGACAGGCAGACAGACACAAAGTACCCAGCATCTTCAAAACCCAAGCTGCAGAGCACCTCGCTTCTCTTGGCAAAATTAATATATAAAATTGAATTGTTTTCCAGGAAATACCAGTTGAAAAGAAAATTTGAATAAAAAAAATTGAGATTGTTCTACCACAGATTTTGAAATATTAAAATTTCCCTTATAAAGTAAACTCCAATAACATACAAAAGTAAACTAATCTCAAATTCTTTCACATTCTATACCCTGCAAAATTTCATAGAAAAAGCAATATAAAGCAATCGGAAATTGAATGTAAATTCAGTCACATTACATGATGTTCAGAATGTATGTTAAAAAAATGTGCATAAATCTCAAAGCTAACGAACCCCTCAAAACCCCTAACCTTCAACCCTAAGGGCGAAGCCTGAGGCATTCGTTCTCACATCGGCGCTGGCAAATGTCGTTCCAGTTGGGCACATGGTGCTGGTTTACGCAAACAGTTCTAGCACAGGCTTCCGCACATGCATCCAATTCCGATACTCCGCAAACAGTAACGCAAGTATTCGGAGTCGGATCTTTGGAAAAACCCCCGACCTTATTCAGCATTCGCTTTGAAGTGCAGACACGTTCGCAGACGAATGTGTCGTTTGAGTTCTTCTGGCGTCCGGCCCGTGCTCTGAGGCCTTCTTCCTCCGCTCTCTTGCTTCTCTTCAACATTTGTTGAACTACCAGTGCAGGTATCGAAGCTCCCACAACTCCCCACCACCACTCCACCATGGTTTTTTGACAAAATCACAGAAGGGCACAAATGAGCGTTGCCGGAAATTACAATTTCTGCCGAATTCTTTGTATTTATACGCTTTGCTGCAACCAAATGCAATTTTGAGATTTTTGAGATTTTTTTTTACTATAGGGTTACTGGTTCAGGATGACTGAGAACTGGCCTGCCTTGTCAAGCCATGTGCATGTTGGTAGCTTGGCATCTGTATTTGCTTTACTCTAAATCACCAGAGACCAATTTGAAAAAAAAACAAACAGGTATGTGAGACCGATTTGATAAATAGAAAAGGGGATGTGGCTAAAATTTGCCGTTTATTCTTAAGCTTTATGGTACATTCAAACCGAAGAGTTGCATATTAGAAGGAAAAGGCTTACATGCCAATGTAATCACAATGAACATCCACGTAACTTGGAACTGGGTGATACTAGGGTATACTATAATCAGAGTATTGACAATACCCTACTATAATCAGAGTATTTAAAACAGAGTATTGACAATAAAGATGGAACACAGCACATTAAGTAATAAAAAGAAAAATCATGTTTAGTACTAGCAATTACCCTAGGAGGGGCAAAATGAACGCCGAGAGGAAGAACAAGGAAGGAAAAAGAATTTGGCTAGATTCTAAGCAATAGGTTACAATGCATCATCAAAACATAAAACAAAATCATAATTGAAGTAAGAATTTTTTACTTAGTAAGAGAATGAAGTAAAGTAAATACTCAACATTGGTAGATACTTCCAATCCTAGCTCCCAAGTGCCTCTTTCTCTCCATACCTATCTATACCATAAGGACGATAACAAATGGTCTAACAACAATAAATATGAATAGACCTATCTAGCACCATCTCTACGAGTGCTCAAGGAATCCTAGTTATCACTCATCACCATAGCACCCAAACCTTGTCTTACTCTCAATGGGCACTTGAAGGAAAGGAAATAGCTACCAAATATAGTCTTTTCAATCTTAAGTAGCTGCAACCTAGAGTGAGTGCCATAAAAGTAATGGACCCTTGTATGCCCGATAACAAATTTAATAAATCTATTCCCTTTTTTGTACATGTCATTAATTCATCCATGGTCTTTATGTTTGATAATATCACGCATCAAAAGGTGTAATGTCTGCACCAACTACCCAAACTAACATATCTGAGAATGAACTCGCTCAATGATTTTTTCTACTCCCTTATAATTCTCCACATCATCAATGATTACCTAAATCACATTAGAAGGAGCAACAATGTTGGTGGTTTTTAGTAGGAACTTTGAAATGTTTTGAGTGGATGAAGTGATTGACAAGGAGTCATGTATTGCAAGAAATGTTGCACCTCTAGCCAATCCAATAAGAACATGTATCAAATGTCGATTTCTAACATTTGTCCAATCGTCAACTACAATCGATACCCCAATATATGCCCACTCCTCTATGGATTTTTTCTCTTTCCATATCTAGTAACACAATTCTAGATATCTCCTACATTGGGCCCTTATACATCACATGCATAGAGAAACCGCATCACTTTTGTGTCCACCTCTTTTAGATTCACCCCCTATATTCCATGAGGTTCCATTAGCATGAGGGAATGTAGATGTATTGCTACCGAACATAGATGATGCATCAATTTGAACCTTTTGTTTTAACCATGCATTCTTTGTGTTGCTTCCTCTTTCTTGATGTGTTTTTGTCTATCTTCCTTCCATACCCTAGGGAAAATTCAGATCCCAATGGCCCTCTTATTATCATCACTCTCCATTACCACACAAAGATGGATCCTCACACAAGTATATGAATTTAGTGGTTTGACCCCTTCCCCCCTACTTTCTCAAGTTTTGTCACAAACTTCCATAATGGTGTTAATGAAGTTTTGCCACCTGCATCCCCTTCCAAACCTTTGTCATCTTTATATAATGGATCACTATGAGAATGACCAATGCCCTCTTCTTCCCTCTCATTCCTAATCCCCACCAACACCATGAGAATAAAAAATGGAACCATAAACTACAAGAAGCACATTTTATTCGAGTTTGAAATGAACAACTTGCTATAAAATGAGGAAGGAGAAGGAATATGAAAGAGTAGGAGAAGAGGAATAATCCACAAATAAACAACACAAATATATACATGCAAAACAATAATATATGTACTTTCTCCAAATCAAATTACAAATAAAAAATATATGCAAATCAAATTGTACTTAGACATATAGTCTCATCATTAACTTCTAAGCATATCTAAAATTAAAAAATTTTAAATTAAATTATAATATAATAACTATAAATACTTCATAAACCTTAGCCCCAAGAGTTAGTTCAATTGGTCGAGTACTCGTAGTTAGGCCTCCCAGCATGCGAGGTCGCGGGATCCATTCTCATCGACTCTCTTGGGGTTAGGCACGCCACGGCCGCGGGTGTGAGGCCCCTTCGGGTGGGTCCGCCAGAAATTATTTCGTGGATGTAGCGGTCGGCTAAGCCGATTAGTGAACCACATGGAAAAAAAAAAAAAAAATACTTTATAAACCTATAATTTTCTTTAAGAATTAATTAAATAAGTTCTAATTAAGTTAAATTTAATATTTGAGAAAGACTTATTTCTAAACTAGAGAACATAATATTCTATGAAACAAAAAACAAATAAAAAATTTTAAAGAATTTAATAAGAATAAAAGATTAATAAACATTTATCAAACGTTAATTTGTTAATAGTTATTGATAACTTACATTAATAAGGCTACATTAATTAATTTGGTATGGATTAATATAGGAACAATTAATATTAGCAACATATATGTGTAACTATCCTTAGCAAAGTAACATCTAATACTGCGAAAACCCTAGCCGCCGGCTCCCTCCTCGGCCGCTCAGCTGCTTCCTCCTGCGATGCCATGGCCCTTTCCTTTGCCGACTGCCTTGTGGGCAATGCTCTTGATGCCCCCTCGATTTCTTTGGCTGCGAGTTCTCCCTCTCGGATGACACGCCCTTCTGATCCGCCGAAGTCCCCCCGTTCGCTGAAGGTCGAAGCGCTCGATGCTGTTGCGGCTAGCAGCTCGAACCCACACCAGCAAAGCTCGTCTTCTGGCCGTTCGTCGGGTTTTTTTGTGGTGGAAGCTCCGGATCTGGTTCTTCCGGTCAGTCAGGAAGCCGTTTTGCATGCGGACCACTACTCTCAGCGTGCCTTGGTTTGCAGGTTCAATGGTTTTTGGCCGAAGCTTGCAGATCTTCATTCTTGGGTCTTGTCCGCTTGGGCTCCTATTCTGAGCTCTGATGCTCTTATTTGCCCTTGTGCTAGAGGGTTTTTTGTTGTCATTTTTGGATCTCCCGAAGATAGGGACCAGATCTGCAAATCTGGACCCTGGTTTTGGGGCAGATCTGGACTGCCCTACAACCTTGGACTCCTTCCTTTGATGCCTCTACTGCGGACATCTCCTCAGCACCAGTTTGGGTCCGTTTACCAAATCTTCCCCTCCACTTTTGGGGACCTGAATCCCTGCAATCCATTGGAAATGCTCTTGGGAAATTTCACAGCAGAAGTCCTGAAACAAAAACGGCTTTCACAACCTTTGCTTGTATCTACGTTGAGATGGACTTCACCAAGGGATTCCCTGCTCAAATCATTCTTCAAGGTAAAGACAGATCTTGGACTGTGAAGTTAGATTACGAACACATAAATTTCAGATGCAGAGTATGTTTTGATACTGGGCATATAGCTGCTAACTGCAAAAATTCAGAAAAAAAGAAATTAGCCAAATCTCGTCGGAAGCCAACTTGGTGGGAGGGGGCGATCCCAGCTCACCAAAGTATTTCAAAGGATCCAGACTCGGAAAAAACCCTGGGTGATCCAGCAGAACAGTCCCAGAAAAAACCCCAGGTGACCCAGCAGAACGACCCGATTCCCACAACGTCTTCAACAGGCCCAAGCTGGGCTGATCTAGCAGAAGAAGCTCTCTCGGATGCCAAACCAGATCAGTCCAAGGAATGGACGAAAGTAATAAAAAAGAAAAAGACTCCTATCTCCAGGCATCCAGTGTTGACGCGCAGTCAAACTGGATCTTTGAAATAATTTGTTTGAACTTCAGCAAGTTTTGTTTGCCAGAAGTAGATGCATTGCAGATTTAGTGCGTCTCTTGTTCCTTTAGAAGAAGAAGTTCTGGCCTTATTTGTGATGAAGAATTTTGGTTTGACAGAATTCTAAGATGTATCTTTTGGATGGCTCAGCCATAGTTTTATCAATATAAAACCTACTCGTTTTTGTCAAAAAAAAAAAATATAGGAACAATTAATATTAATTTGTTTTAATCAATAGGTCGGCGCTCTCTCATTAATTAAAAGACAAACTTACATTATAAAAATGTAGATTAGTGTAGATTCTCAATTGAGATACTTTTTTCTCCTGAAGATGGACTCGGCTATTGAGTCTGAAACGCGTCGAGATCAAAACCTCTACACAGGTTTCCAATCTCCCTTCAAAATAACTCATATCGCTGCTAAACTTTGAACAACGACCCAAAGAGATATAATACAAAAGTACTTTAATGAAAACACATGTAATACATGTCTACAAATATTTACTAAACCAAGTCTCATCGGGTTATGCTTTAAATGTTCTCGTAAGATCCCAAATTGAATAGTCATGCCACTAACCATTTTAATTCTTATTCTAGTTGAAACAAAACACTTTTACACCAAAAGTTTAACTTGTCACTTCCCCAATAATTTTATAATTTCCAACAAAGGTCTTGATCATTATAATAAAAGAATGTTGGAAATTTATTGACAAATATGAGAGCTTTTCCAAAAGCTAGGAACAATAGAGTTGATGTGCCGAAAGCTATGTTGTCTAACACCACCTCGAGAGCTCGTGTCTTCTTGGTTGTGAGCCAACAAAGTGATTACTTTCACTAACCAATTTTCAACCAACGCTGCATTATAGACATTTTGCACTAGTTATAGGGTGCAATTGAACCCTTTGTCCCTTGATTATCCATTATAAATAGTTGCAAGGAGAAACTGGATTCCCATTTCCTTATTTCCCTATATGTAAGGGTACACACATCCCCAACTGTTGTTTTCTATAGAGATAAAAATATCTCTAATGTGTTTAATCAACTATCTTGATAGGATCTTTAATGTGTTTAATCAGCTAGCTTGATAGGATTGTTTCCCTTTGTTTATCAGTGCTAAGTTGTATTCAGTGCTAGAGTCTTGTCTGCAACTAGATCTCTTTGACGTTTACTCATCATTTTTTCTTTGTACATGGCTGGTCATTTTCCAATCATCCATTTTCCTACAAGATGTTAAGATTTGTGGGTTTTTGTTCTTTAAAGGAACTGTGGGATTATTTGAAGGCTTTATAAATATAGATGATTTGTATTACAGTAATATATGACTGAATCAATGCAAATAAAAAAATGCTAAGAGGCTGGTGCTTTTGAATTGATAACCATTGCTTATGAAATTAAATTTTAATTGAATCAATGAGGCACAAAACAGGCTCAAGCAACCCATAAGGCATGCTCAACATATTTATCCACTGTTTATAATCCAATAAAGCCTTTCCTACTTTTTGTTCAACTTCCAGCCAACCCCTATTTTGAAACAAGTGAAAAATAGTGGGTATATATCCAATGAAGCAATAACATAACCTGTGTTTTGTAGAAGATATATCAAGGAATCATATGCATATGTTTTGGATGTTGAGTTGGTAAATCTCACTCCATGGCTATTACACGCTTAGTTTTGAGAAAATATATCAAGGAGACATGTTATTTTCTATGTTGAGTTAGTAAATCTCACTTTACATTTATTACATGCCCCAGTTATTTGAATGACTTAGGAAGTTTGTAGTGATTGCGAGTATAACAAGGAATGGTTCTATTGACTCAAAGTATCCCCCAAGTCTTTCTCCTATGATAAGATGAATTTTTAATAATTAAAACTCTTTAGTTCACCTTTGCATGCTTGGAGAAGAGGGAAAACCTTGCCTATGCAGGCATCAACTCACATATAATGAGAAACACAAAACATGTCAAAGAGATCGTAATTTAAATTATGGAAATCACCATACCTTGAGATAGTGTAAACCCAAAAATAGATCTACAACGAGTGAATTTCCCTTAAGATGGTGTTAAACCCAAAAATATATATACAATTAGTAAATTTATCTTACAATATCTTTCCATATGATAATTATTGCCAAGGCAAAAAATTGGTGATATGATTCCAACAAGTACATTACCACCACTGAAAATCAATACATGGTAGAAAATATGCAAATACCCATCTTCATTGTTTGTTCCACTTAGCATTACTAATAATCCCCATAAGAGCATTGCCCATGTTTGAAATGATGGAAGCGTTTGGAATCCCTCACAACAATTTCTCTGCCAACAATCTTTGTGATGGACCTAGTTGCAGGGTGACAATCAACACACACTCGAAGGTTCTTGACAATTCAGATAGGGGTATCAGGGAAAGTATTGATGAGCCCAAAAGCAATGTCCAACTTCTCACTATGATAGCATATAATATGCTCCTTTTGCTCCTCCTCTATGTACTGAAGAGCATAGTATTTGTTGGGTGTATACCCTACATCCTTCATTTGCTCAGACAATCTATCTAACTTTTCATAGATTTCCTTTGGTTGAATGTGTGAATGGTCTCCTGTCAAAAAATCATGTACCTTGTTATTAAACTCAATCCAGCTGCATCTAGGTAACTTTGTAATGTTTCTGTCTTTCATCAATTTTCGCACCTTTGATACATTATTCCACGAGCTAGTTGTTGCATAGATGTTTGAGAGTTGCACATAGTACACAACATTTTCAGGGTCCAACTCAAAAAGGTGATTGTCACACATTCCCCTAACTCTATATTGGCATGAGTTCTACAAGCACCAACCAAGGATCCCCAAACAACATTTTTAGGCTTTAGTGGCATTTTGTTGATAAATTCTTCTGCTTCTTTAAGGTGCCCCACAGAACCAAGAAGGTGCACCATGCAACAATAGTGCTCCATTGAAGGAGAAAGTTGATAATATTGAACCATTAAATTGTAATATTTCCAGCCATCATCCATTAGCCATGCATGGAAACACACACAAAGAACATCAACAAAAGTTATATTGTTTGGTTTTGTGCCAGAGAATTGCAATTGTTCAAAGAGTTGAAGTGCTTCCTTCCCAAAACCATGTGCAACATACCCCACAATCATGGCAGTCCATGAAACAACATTACGCTTGGGCATTTTGTCAAACACTTGGCATGCTTCCTCTATGCTTCCACATTTAGAATACATGTCTACAAGGGCATTCCAAATGAAAATATCAAATTGAAATGCCCTCCTAATTATGATATCGTGGATCTCCATACCCTTGCAAAGAGCTACTAAATTAGAACATGCAGGGAGAATGCTTATAACAGTTACTGAGTTCGTCTTCATGCCTGTCAGTTGCATTTCTCAAAAAACCCTCAAGGCCTCATCAAAATTCCCATTATGTGCATACCCTATGATCATGGCATTCCACGAAACCATATTCCGCTCTGGCATTTTCTGAAAGAGCCTCAGTGCCTCATCAAGGAATCCAGCCTAGGTATATCCAGTAACCATCACAGTTCACGAGAACAAATTTCTTTCAGGCATTTTCTCGAAGAGCTCTGTAGCCCAGCCAACATCCCCAATGTCCACATATATTGCAACCATAACAATGCAAGAAACCACATTTTGTTCAGGCATTTTGTCAAACACTTTATGTGCATCTTCTATATACCCACATTTCACATACATATCTACTAGATGAAAAGATTGACAATTGCTCGAAACGTTAACAACTTTTGGATTCTAAATATTTCCCCTATGTTGTTATGATTCAAAACAATGCTCTTTTGAAGCTTTCTATCATGCTCATTCCTAGATTAGATGAGAGTTTTAGAACATTTCCTTGGACCCTTTCTTATAGGAATTTAAGGGTCTTAGGGTTATTGAACATATGTATCTCCTTTTTTCGATTACACAACAACTGCTTGATGTCATATGAAGTCTCTAACATTTATGTGTTTCAAAATACAATGCCTTGTTCTTCATACCTTTTGAAGTAAGACTTGAAATTTCATGGGGACTAAACTAGTCCCAATGCCCCTTTTTCTCTACTCATATAGGTCATTTTTATACTGCATATAATGCATAAAATTGCCATGTGGAAAAAGTTCCACTTCTGTTTTGCCACTAACAAGATGTTCAATTACAAATTTATTTTAGCAAACTAACACTCATTTCAATGCTCTTTTGTTATCTCAATGTTAAGAATATTGTCTACAAGAGGCACTATATCGCAACCCCATTACCTCTACGAATAAAGGCATAGAATTCATCAAGAACCCATTTCTATTTTGCAAAACCCAACGTTGTCCATAGCTTTGTGCATACATGTAGAAGAATAACCATGAAATAATGTCAATTGTCCTTGTTACTATGCCACCACTGAGTTGATATTCTTTGTCAATTCTCTATGAACTACAACCCACTACACACAATCTTTCAATTACATTGCACGTTTGTCTTTCTAACAAAAATGTTCCATGGAAGAATATTTATATTCCAGACGTTCACAATAACAAATTAACAACAAAATCCTTTTGAAATTGTTGTTTATGTTTACTACAATGCCTAACAATTCCTTAGCTTAGGAAGTACTCCCTTTTGATTGAATCCATGCAACACCATCCACTTCTCAACACCAAAGCATCCACTCACTCCCACACTGAGCCCGACAACATTCCACATGACTCTTAAATCTCAAGCTAGGCTTGTAGAGCAATCAACACTTCATAAAATTCCCACAAACAAACAAATGTCTAGAGCTCTCCCTCACTTTTATAACTAATTCTTACCCCATTGATAAAAAACATTATTTTCTCTCATAGAGTAAGGATGGAAACATTCTCTCAACCTCTAGTCTTGAAATCTCATGAACTACTTTGCCCCATTAACATTACCATTTCCATTTGTCTATGTTGTTGTAACAAGTGGTATTATTCTATCAAAATCACTTAGAATTCACACCTAGCCTAGGTTAGTTATCATATCCGAAGGAAATTGAACCTTGCTGAGTGTCTAACATGACATCATCTTTGTTACTGAAACAAAACCCCATTAATAAAGAAAAGTATAAAATTTGTTGTCTCTAAAGTCATGCCCCTTCCTCCCACCTTTAACTCAAAAAGGATATGTGAAGAATATGAAAGATAAAGAAAGAAATCAAGAAGATGGAGAAGAAAATTGAAATAAAAAGAATGTGTATTCATCTTATCCTTGGTGCAATTGATTAAGGAGAAGGAGGACCACAAAAACTAAAAGAAGAAAAATGAGCATTAAAGGCACAAAAAAGTGGAACCAACGAAAAAATATTTTAAAAATGCAATTAATAAAGATGAAAAGATTTCAACAATTGAGCTTATAAAACATACTTCAAATGAAGTAGAACAAACTCTTTTTCACTGAAAAATATAACTTACTATTAATATACGAAATAGTAAATGTTGCCAACTGTCAGAAAGAACCATACATCTCATCACTGCCGAGCAGTACATGTGTCTGAATAAAACAACCGGCCACAGTGCCAAACAGCCACATAGAAAGGACCAAAAAAAGTACCAATTGTTCATACATAGTAGAACAAACTCTCTAAAGACCAAACCACATAAAAAAAATGTCTCAAAATACAAATAATAATGATAAAAATATTTCAGCAATTAAGCTCATAAAACAAAGTCCAATTAACAAAAGACTAATACTCAAACGACCAAATCAGATACAAATATAAAGAAACAATTTAAAAGTTGGGAATTGCCCCCCCCCAAAAAAAAAAGGAAAAAGAATAAAAAACATTAAAATATATTTATTTTGTGGTGGCAACTCTCAATTATAGAAACATTATTCTAAAGAGATTATTTAATAAACTTCATGATATAGTGAGCTCACAATAATAGAAACATTATTCTTAGGTTCACAATAATAGAAACATTATTCTTAGGAGATTATTTAATTAACTTCATGATATAGTAAGTTCACAATTGTAATTGTTTTTATACCATACTCAATTCATTTAGGCTAGGACAAGAAATTAAAATAAATCTTTCCATGTTGGATGTAGGCTGTTTTATTTTATTATTTATTTTCTTCCAATTTTTAGACATTGACCTTAAATTTTACTTTGCTCGCTCATCCATACTTGATTGTAAAATGTACATTACTTCTATGTGTAATTTTCAAAAATAAACTTTTATATTATGAGATAACAAATAGTTTGTGATTCCATATAATAGAAATGAAAATTTAGTTTAATAGTGTGTGGTTTAGAAGCGATAATTAAAATTTTAATAGCATTAAGAAAACTTTTAATAGCATTAAGAACTAGGTTTAGAACTCTCTTAATATATATGGGCCAAGTATAAGTCCTAGTCTTAAATGATCTTAACAACATAAAAATGCCTTGCATAATGCAACATTTCTATCTAATATAATTCTTGAGATTAATTTTCATCTCTCTCACTCTAAATATATACGAAAATAAGAGGTAAATGTAAAATTAGTTATAATACAAAACAAATTGGGAGTGTGATATTCATCAACTAAATTTGAATTTCAAAACTATAGATTATTGAAATGATTATGGAGAGAAATCAGGTTCTCTAAGTTTATAAGTTGTAAAATTACAAATTTTTTTATGCAAAAGTTGGATACAATTAATTATAATTCTTAAGAAATCTAAAGGAAGGATTCCTTAAGGTAAAGCTTCTAAATATTATAATGGTACAGTTATATGAATAGAAATAATTTATATATTATAATGATAATATAAATATATGTAAAGATATTTTCATAAGTTATGAATTAAATATAATTTTAAAAGTATTTATGAAAATAATTATCAACTTTAATATTTTTTGTTTTATTTTATGGTTCTATATTATGAATTAAATATCATTTTAGAAGTATTTAGGAAAATACTCATCAATTTTAATATTTTTCGTTTTATATGAATATAAATAATTTATATATTATAATGAAGAGTCATTTCAGCAGCGTCTGGTTACTGGTGAGGCCCATTTGAAGTTAGGGTTTTCAGGTAACTCTGAACACACCATTGAAAAACCTAGTGGGTGCCTTACCAACCCATAGGTTAAGCGGGGCCTTTTTGGAGACAAAAAGGAAAGTGGGTTTTCACCTTCAGGGGATAGGGTTTCCAAGGATTTGATGGACCCTGATGAAGGGGGTGGAGGGGGTATTTGTCAGAACATTAATGAACCTGGAATTTTTATTCCAGAGGAGAATGATATACTTTTAGAATCCGGGTATCAAACTAGATTTAATCTGGGATTATTAACACCCTTGACCATCTTTTCTAAGAATCCTTCGAGTAAAGATGAGGTTCAACCCCTTAATTCCTTAAAATTTCAAAATGTCACAATAAGGAAGAAGAAAAGAGGTAGTAGAGATGTGGAAGATGAGTACCTCATGGTTTATGAACGGTTGAGGAGGACTGCTGATGAGGATTCGAAATTTGACATTTCAGGGGGTCTTAGAGCAGGCTGCCTCCAAAAGACTGTTCCTTAATGTCTATTTGCTCTTTGAACATCCGTGGGTTGGGTAGGGCTGTTAGGGTCAGGGCCCTATCCAATCTCATAAAAACTACTGGCCCAGGGATGATTTTGTTGCAGGAGACGATGTGTTTGGATAGTTTGGCGATTTTGAAGATTGGCAATATGCTCCCAGGATGGGAGCGTGTGGCGGTTAGTTCAGATGGACTTTCTGGTGGACTGTTGGCAACATGGGATCCAAATATTCATACTTTCAAGTTTTTCAGGTCAGCTTGGGGTTTGTTTTTGGAAGGTCATTATTTCTCAATTAATATGCCTTTAACCTTACTAAATTGCTATGGACCCTACCGGAATAGAAGCAGTTTTTGGGATGGGTTAAGAATCTCAGGCATTTTAGATATTGAAAATTTGATTATCGTGGGAGACTTGAATTTCACCAGGATGACTGGGGAGATTTGGGGATGTACTGCAGTTCTGGACAGTTTGGAAGATTATTTCACACAGATGTTACTTAATTATGATTTGGTAGATGTATGCACTACTGTTTACCAGCCTACTTGGACAAATGGGAGAGTAGGACAACAGAACATTATGAAGAGACTTGATAAATTCTTGGTTAAATCTTCTGTGTTGAGCTCTTGTAGCTGTTATAGGTCATGGGTGGGCAGCAATAAGATTTCAGATCACTGGCCTATCTTCCTACAGCTAGGGAAGCAGGATTTGAAGGGTAGATACCATTTTAAATTTAATCACTCCTGGCTTACAGAAGATGAGTTCTGTACAAAGGTAAGAGATTTTTGGGCAAAGACAAAATTTGATTCAGATTTAAATCCTGTGGATTTTCTCTGCAAAAAGTTGAAGGCATTAAAATATTACACTTCTCTTTGGATACACAAAAAGAAGGAACTTGATCAGAAAGCTTTGAGGGAGGTAGAAGAACAACTACAATTACTTTACATCAATCAATGTGTCTCACCATTAGATTTGAGGGAACAGGAGAAACTGAAACTTCTGGAGGTACAGAAAGAAATTTTATTATTAGAGGAAGAGAAAGAATGGAGACTTAAAAGTAGGGCTCTATGGATAAAAGATGGTGACGGGAATACTAGTTTCTTTCATTCTTTTGCTTCAGCAAGAAGAAATAAAAAGACCATCTGGAAGCTTCGGGATTCAAATGGAATTGACATCTCAGGTGAGAAAGATTTACAATTGGGTGCAAAGAATTATTTCAGGAATATTTACACTGATGAAGGGAAATGTGATTTAATTTCTTAGTTGAATGTGGAAAATCTCTTTCCAAAATATTTTAATGAAGTTGAAGCAGCAGAATTGGAAAAGGATGTCACTTTGGTAGAAGTAGAAGAGACCTTGAAAGGATTTGCTAAGGAGAAATGCCCTGGGCCCGATGGTTGGACAGTTGAGCTTTTTATTCACTTTTTTGATATTATGGGAAGTGATATTTTGAGGATGGTTGAATTTACCAAGAGAACTAGGTACATCAGTGGGGCATTGAACGTAACTTTTGTTACACTTATTCCAAAAATTAGTGACCCTAAGTCTTTCGGGGAGTTTAGACCAATTGCTTTATGGAATTTGGTTTATAAAATTGTCTCAAAAATTATTGCTGAGAGGTTGAAGCCCATACTTTTAGAAAAAATTTCTCCTGAACAATTTGGCTTCTTACTGGGGAGACAGATCCATGATGCGGTAGGAATCACACAGGAACTTTTGCATTCGATTAAGAAGAGGAAACAGAAGGCACTTTTCCTGAAATTAGATTTAGAAAAAGCCTATGAAAGAGTGAACTGGGATTTTATAAGGATAATTCTGATTCATATCGGAGTGCCTGCAAGTGTAATCAGGTGGATCATGGCATGTGTAAGCACTATGAAAATTTATGTTCTAGTTAATGGTCAACCTTCTGGTTTCTTTAGCTGCAGCAGAGGAATTAGGCAGGGTTGTTCTTTATCACCTCTTTTATTTCTATTGGTGATAGAAGGTTTAAGTCTCTTGCTTAAAAAAGCAAAGAAGGATGGGCACATTAAAAGATTGAAGATCAACAATTCGATTCAGTTAACCCACATTCTTTTTGTTGATGATGTCCTTTTGGATGGAGTGGATACACTTACTGAATGGATCTCGATCAAAGATATTTTGGAGACTTTCTTCAAAGCTTCAAGTATGATTATTAGTTTGAAGAAGTCCACTTTCTATCATTTTTATGTTGAAGATAGTAGGAAGAAAGAAATTTTGAAAATCTTGCCATGCAAATGGGAGGTGGCTTGTGACGGTTTGACTTACATTGGTTTTTTTTTAAAACCAAATGGATACCTTATAAAGGATTAGTATTGGCTTTTAAGAAACTTGGAGAATAGAATTTCTCATTGGACATATCGGATGCTGTCTGTTGGAGGAAAACTGACCTTGATCAAGGCTGTTTTAACCAGCATTCCTGTTTACTGGTTTTCTTTGCTACCTGTCCCAAAGAAGATTATCAACTTGATGAGAAAGTTGATGTTCAATTTCCTGTGGACAGGAAAGTTAGGATCGGGTGGACTTGTAATGGCAGGTTGGGAAATTCTCTCATTGCCAATTAGTTCAGGTGGTTGGGGGATTAAGGATTTACAATATTTCAGTGAAGCTTTAAGACTATAAAGTTTTTGGAGAGCACTGTTTGGGAACACACTGTGGTCAAGAGTTATGCATTGCAAGTATATTAAAATTAAAACTTCAGATTGGTTCAAAACTCCTAAGAAAATTTGCAGGGGTGTCTCCCCACTCTAGCGAGGTTTTTAAAATGTTTATAAATGGTTGGCTCTGGACATATGTTGGCAAATAGGAAATGGAAAAGAAATTTCCATTGGGACTAATCCTATTATAGGGTTGGGTGATTGTTTCTCATTTTCTTCTGATCTGAGAGGAGTATTAAATGGTACAGGGTTATATACACTAAATAGTATGAAGAAGCAGGGATCTGGCAACTATTGGTACAGTGATGAAGAATTAGGTCTAAGTGGAGTTTTGGCTACAGAATGGGATTGTTATGTCCTTTCTTTAAATTCAGTTGGCTGCAGGTTAAACAATGAAGAAGACATTTTAGTTTGGAAAGGGAATGAAAGTACAGGTATGGTGACTACAAACACAGCATACAAATCTATCATAAAGAGGAAGTGCATCTTTCCAAAGCAATGGTGGTACAAGGTCATTTGGACTTGGGAATATGCCATTGAAATTAAAATGTTTTCTTTGGTTTGTACTTATGGAAAGAATGAAAACTTGGGATAATCTGGTAAAGAGAGGCTGGAATGGGCCAAGTAGATGCACATTGTGTAAGAATTGGATAGAAACTGCTCCACATATATTTATGGATTGCACATTTACCTTACATATATGGGGAAAGGTATGTAATACATTGAATATTAGTACTGTTTGGAGACATGGGAATTTTATAACAAGTTTAAACTTTTGGATTAAAAACTATGTTGAACATCTCACACTACCAGTTTTCATTTCTTGGACAATATGGAGGATGAGGAATAAGTGCATTTTTGAAGATCAAGAGGCCAATATTGAAAAGGTTTTTTCACAAACTTTAAGCCATTACTTGCCACACAAACAGATGAAGGGAAAAACATCACAAAGGATTGTAGGGAACTTTATTTTGATATACAATGATCCTATTATATTTTTTGATGGTGCAACAGCTCTAGGACAGTGTGCCGTGGGTGGTAAAATATATTTAAATCAGGATAATTATTTCACTTTTCGACTTAGATGTGGAATGTGCACAAATATGAAGGCAAAACTATTAGCACTGCGGGTTTCTGTGAGATTGGCAAATCAATTTGGTTTTCCAAGACTTAAGTTATTTGGAGATTCCAGAGTAACTATAAAATGGGCATTAGGTGAATACAAGTTGAATTCCATAATATTAACACATTGGTGCAATAGAATAAGGACTGAACTGAAGAAGTTTGTGGATTTATACATTAAGCACATATACAGGGAACACAATCAGGCAGCTGATAGTTTATCCAAACAGGCACTTACAGGAGAAGATGGATTCCTTATTTGGGAAGAATATTTTGAAGAAGAGATTCAGGATAGTGGATCTCTTTACTTCCTCAATTAGATATGGGTGTTTTTTATGTTTTGGTCAGAAAAGGGACATTAGAGAAAGGATGTGTATATCTATGTTTTTTTTGCTTTTTTTATCATGCAGTTTGTAATGACAAGGACTGATAGGTTTTGGAGGAAGAAGTGATATGTGTCATCCTTTTGACCGATCTATCATTGTACTGTTTTAATTCAATATTGAATATAAACAGTATGCTTTTTTCCGCTGGAAAAAACTACGTGTAAAGATATTCTCATAGGTTATGAATTAAATATCATTTTAGAAGCATTTATGAAAATAATTATTAACTTTAATATTTTTTGTTTTAATTTATGGTTCTACAAATTATGAATTAAATATCATTTTAGAAGCATTTATGAAAATACTCAACTTTAATATTTTTCGTTTTATTTTATGATCCTTATGTTATGAATTCAATACTACTTTAACAACATCTATGTAAATACTAATCAACTTTAATATTTTTTGTTTTATGTTATGGTCCTATCTTTATTAGCCTAGGATTCTTTAGGATCCTATATGGTTTTAAATACTTGTCAAATTTCATATTTTGTGTTTTATTTTATAGTTCTATGAGTCATGAATTAAATACCATTTAGAAGCATATATGAAAATACTAATCAACTTAGGTTCTGCAACTGGTCTGTGTTTGAGTTTTTCAAGATTGCAGCCCCCCCATGAACCTTTCTTCAGCTTCATCAAAGGTTGTTGGATTTCAGGATACCCTGGATTGCCATTGAAGCAGTGTTGAAATCTACATTTGAATATATAGAGAAACCTTTCTTTGGCTTTGCAATCGATCTTCGTTGAGTTTTTCAAGATTGCAGCTCCCCTGTGAATCTTTCTTTAGCATCATCAAAGGTGTTTGGATTCGGGATACCCTGGATTAGATCGGACAGTTCAAAGTAATGGCAAGTTTATCCGAGGAGGTAGGAGCTCCCCCGAGCTGCACCTGAAGAGCTCGTTTGATCTTGATCGCCTCCATGGCCCCAGGAGGGGGTCCCGAGGCCCTCCCTCCTCCATCTTCTGAGATCCTGGCATTCAGAAGACTCATATCAACCAACAGTAAACATCCAGTGTCAGATTCACAGCAGAAGTTTGTCAAGAAGCTAAACAGTATACCCACGGTTTCCCTCCCTGGAGAGGAATCATGCTGGTCTACCATGAACTTAGCTGAAAGAGGGATTATCAGATAGTTTACAGGCCTATGGCCCTCCCCCAAAGCTGTGGAAGCATGGGTGTAGAGGAACTAGAGTCCATTAATCACGGAGGGCATCTGAAGTCACCTGGTAGGTAAAGGATTTTTTGTCTTCGTTTTTTATCTAGCTGAAGATAGAAATCTTATATTCAGGAACGGTCTGTATTTTATGGGTCCTGAGGGCCTATATTTAAATAAATGGACTCTTGATTTCGACCCAAATCAAGATGTGCCTTCGGTTGTCCCTGTATGGGTGCGTCTCCCACACCTGCCTTTGCATTGCTGGAACCCGAAGTCTCTAGAAGCCATTGGCAATACCCTTGGAAACTACATTAATCGAGCTGAGAGAAAAGATCAGTATTCTTGTGCAAGAATTTGCGTCGAGGTAGACTTGGAAGTAGGGCTACCGGAAACCATTAAAATTATGGTGGCTGACTGGTCATATATCCAGGAACTGGATTATGAACAGTTACCTTTCAAATGCTGGCATTGTCATTGTTATGGCCACTTTGCAAGGTATTGCAAAAAAAAGGCCGAGGAAGATGAAGAGAAATTGAAAGGCGAACAATGGACCCAGGTTTCGAAAGCGGCTCCATTAAAACAAAACAATAGGTCTAAAGGGAAAGTGGCGCCAATGGGAAACAAAAATTCCACTCCAGGGCAGGTTCAGGGAGAAGGGAGTTCAGCTCCTTTAACTGCAGAGGCTTCCAAAAATCCCTTCAAAACTCTTAGCACTCCTGCTATTGAAATATCAATGGAGGAGGTAGAGCAGCAGAAACAAACTCCAGCAGTGACAAAAGAGGCAGAAACAGCTCAGCCGGGTTCTCCTTTAGAAACCTCTTCCTCCCCTTCCTATGCTGAAATGACAAGAAAGAAGCCACTTGAACATTCTGGCTCCTCAGAGGATGAGACCTTCGGGAGGTCCACAAAGAGAGCAGGGAGGAAATCTCACAAGGAAGCTAGAGAAGAAGAAGCAGAAAGGCAAAAAACACAAGGAAGAGAACCCACCATTGAAATTTCTATTGGGAGAAGCACCAAAAATAGACCTCCCAAGGGAGGCGCTGCCAATACTACCTCCGGTAAATAATGCGTGTAGTCTCTTGGAATTGTAGAGGCTTGAGGAACCCATTGAAAGCCGATGCTGTTAAAGACCTTATGAAAATTGATTCTCCCAAGATCCTTCTACTCCAAGAGACAAAAATTGTAGGGAACATCCTTCTTGATATCAGCAAGACAAAATGGAAGAAAAATGCAGGGAAGGCCATTAGTGCAAGATTATCTTCAGGCGGTCTTGCAAATTTTTGGTCGGAAGACATGTTTCAGTTAGAGAGCTCCTTCGAGACTCAACACTGGATTTTCACCAAGCTTCGACACATCCCAAGTAATTCAACCTTTTCTCTTTTCAATCTCTATGTTCCCATTCTCTTCTCTGAAAAGAAAGATTGCTGGCATTCTCTTTCATAATTTCTAGACCTACATATCCCTACAAACATCATTTTAGTTGGAGACCTCAATGTAGTGCTTGATCAAATTGGGAAGAGAGGTGGAAATAGTAGCAGGGATCATATGCTTCCCTTAGTGGAGGATCTTATTCAGACCTAGGATCTCCTTGATCTCAAGCCTACAAAAGGTCTGTATACTTGGACAAATAATCGAGCAGGAGTTGACCACATTTCCTCCCACCTTGACAGGTTTCTTGTTCAGAGCTCTCTGCTGATGGGAAAAAGATTAATCTCTTCCAAAATTCTCCCTAAGCTTACCTCAGACCGTAAGCCTATTCTCCTAATTCTGGAAGAGGAATAAAACTTGGGTCCATTGCCTTTTCATTTTAGCCCCCTTTGGTTAAAGAAAGATGGGTTTTTGGAAGTTGTTCAAACAGCTTGGTCCACTCCATTTACAGGGTCACCTAGCTATGTATGGGAGCAAAAACTTAAGACGGCTAAGTATGCTCTGAAACGTTGGATCAAAAAGCCTCAGAATACCCCCTCCAGCCACAGAAGAGAGACTGTTCAGCAGCTTGCAGATTTGCAATGTGAAATGGAAAGCAAAGTAATCACCACCTCAGAAATTGAAAAGGAACATGCTGCCCAACTCAAATCCTTTTGTTCCTTTCATTAAGAAGAAGAGTATTGGATGCTTAAGTCTTGTAGCTTGTGGCTAAAAGTTGGAGACCGCAACTCCTCTTTCTTCCATAGGCAATACCGCGCTCGCCTCTCATGAAATCATATATCAGAAATCACTTCCTCAGATGGGACAGTCCACAAAGGTCAAGACCAGCTTAAATTTGCAGCAGAAAACCATTTCCAACATCTTTATCATGAAGATGGAGTTAGTTGTGAGGAGGACATGTCCGACTTTCTCTCACACATCCCTTCTCTTGTCAGCAAGGAGAAAAATACTGGTCTCATGAAGCCATTTACTGAAGATGAAATTTGCAAAGTTATCTGGTCTATGGAGCTCGATAAAGCACCAAGACCGGATAGTTTTTCAATTCAACTTTATAAATCTTGTTGGGACATAATAAAAAAAGATTTGCTGAGAATGATCAAGTCTTTCCAATTAAAAGCTAAAGTGGGAGGAAGTATCAACTCCACCTTCTTAGCTTTAATTCCTAAAGAGGTGAGCCCTGGATCCTTCGAGATATTTAGGCCTATCTCTTTGTGTAATGCCTCGTATAAAATTCTAGCCAAGCTAATGGAAAATAGAATTAAATTGCTTCTAGAGAAGCTCATCTCTCCGATGCAAGGTGGATTCATAAAAGGTAGACATATATTGGACAATGTAATTTAGGTTCAAGAAGCCATGCATTCCAGCCATCAGCGGAAGGAGCAAGGGATGCTCATTAAGCTCGACATGACAAATGCATTTGACCGGGTAAATCTCTCTTTTCTTTACAGATTCCTTTACTCCTTTGGGTTTAGCACTGATTTTGTCAATTTGATAAAGGCTTGTATTGAAAAGCCTTGGATAGCCCCATTAGTAAGCGGAAGACCTGCTAATTATTTTCAATCCATGAGGGGAATCAGGCAAGGCTTCCCTCTCTCCCCCTTTCTGTATATATTGATGGCTGATTCTTTAAGTAGAAAGCTGACAGAAGCCAAGAGAGCAGGGATAGCTCCAGGTATTAGGGTGATGGCGGGCCTCGATCCTTTAAACCATGCCTTATTCGCTAATGACTCTCTTTTGCTGGATGGAGCCTCCATAAAGATTGCTAAGGCTTTCAATGACATCCTCAAAAGTTTCTGCATCATCTCTGGTGCCCTCATCAATAAAAGGAAAAGTGCAATTTATGGATGTGTTAACACCCAAAAAGTGCTCACTAGCTCATTTCCCTATTCACATGACCCATTTATCCACTTTTTCACCATCAGAGCCTCTGAAACCAACAAAAGGTCACCAAAAGACCTTAGTACACCCTTTTTCCATTAAAAAAGATTATTTTTTCCAAAAAAGCATAAAAAACCCTCAAAAAGGGTCCAAATTCCCAAAAATATTAAAAAGAGAATTAAAATATTATTTTTATTCAAAAAAAAGGAAAAAGAGGGAAAAGTACCTAAACCATGTTGGTCAATACCATTTGGTTTCCACAAAACCACAAATGGTATTTCCCACCACCAAAACCTATAAAAAGGTGGTAGGGGCTCCTCATTTCAGATCCATCCATTATCTCATCCTTATGCTGTTGAAATCTCCCCTGAGCATTTTAGCCATTGCAAACTACATTGGAGAAGAGACCATTGGAGATTGGAGTTGCTCATCCTTGGAGCCATTCAACATCAACCTTCACCATTGAAGGTATTATCGCAAGCACTTGCTTGCCCCCATTTTTCAATACAAGCTCATTCTTTAATATCTTCTTGTTCTTGATTTTAAATTATTTTTGTTATTTG
Source organism: Larix kaempferi (assembly GCA_027924585.1). Taxonomy (NCBI): domain Eukaryota; kingdom Viridiplantae; phylum Streptophyta; class Pinopsida; order Pinales; family Pinaceae; genus Larix; species Larix kaempferi. The sequence continues at coordinate 14,730,704 of BSBM01000291.1, forward strand.
CTTAATATCTCTGCTTAGATCCATGAATAGTCTTGTTTAATTAGTTTATTGTTATTTATTTCCATTGAAACTGCTGCTACTAGTTAGCAGGTGCCCATAGCACTAAGCCTGGTTGCAAAACCGGGCCAACAGTTTTTGGCGACTCCGCTTTGGTTTGAACTATAGATCTCTAGTTTTGCCTTTAATCTTAGTTTTTTATGAGTTTTTAACCTTTAGATCCATAGATCTGCCATCTTAGACAGCAGATCCATTGCTGCTCTGAGTTTTGGCCCCATAAACAACCTGAAATTTTCAATTTTTGGGTTCGTTTCTCGGTTTCCGTGCACGGCTTCCGCCTCGCAATTTTTTGCCAGATAGTCGCGCGGTCCATCGCGACTTTTCTGCATTTTTCCGCGCGGTCCATCGCGGCTTTTTGCCAGACAGTCGCGCAGTCCATCGCGACTTTTCTGCATTTTTCCACGCGGTCCATCGCGGCTTTTTGCCAGACAGTCGCGCAGTCCATCGCGACTTTTCTGCGTTTTTTCGCGCTGCACACCGCGGCTTCGCGGCCAATTTCCGCGCTGCCCATCGCGACTGTGTGGCTAAAACCCGCGCGGTCCATCGCGACTGTGCGGCCAAAACCCGCGCGGTCCAGCGCGACTGTTCGACAGAAACCCGCGCGGTCCATCGCGGCTTTTCTGTCAAAACCCGCGCGGCTGAATTTTTTCATTCGGCCATCCCGATTTTGAAAATTTTTTTTACTGTACTTTCTGCCCATAGCACATTTTTTACAGTATTAAATCCTGCATATTTTACAGCTTTGAAAAAAATTTTACTATTTAAAAAGTGCATATCTAGAAATCTTTTTAAAAATTTTCAAGAAAGTGAAAGAAAGACTCATTTTGCATTTTCATCTAGATTCAAATTTTTTCTTGTTTACTTCTTTAAAATCTTTCCCTTAGCAATTTTCCTGAATAAAGAAATCCATTTATTTCTTTTAAAAAGAAGTCTATTATTTGCTTTCATAAATCCAAAAAATCCATTATTTTTTGAGTTATTTTTTGAAAAGCATTTAAATTCCTTTTAGTGAAAAGTCATAAATATTTGCTTTTTATTTTCGAAAAATCCTTTATTTTTTGAAAATTTCCTGTAAAGCATTTAATTTTTTCAAGTTCAGTTTACAACACCTCACGTGCACTCACACGATCACTTAATTGAACTAAGCCTTAAAACGTACCCTAATTTGAACACACTTTTAACCCCACTTGGGGAACACTAAAAGAATTCTTGTAGCTAGGTAGTATTGGGGGGATAGGTGTTCCAATAACACCCCTCAGTTCATACATCTGAGACATAGAAGTTGTCCAATTAGGGAGCTAAAATCTCTTAGTACTTTTTGGCGCGGTCACAACCGGTTTGTGGGAAGGCCTCTCCCTTAGGAGGGTTGAAGTCGCGAGGATGGTTCCGGAAGCCTGAGTGGAATACCGAAATCCATTCAGTAACCGAAGGGCTACCATTCGCAGTTCTCGGGATATCCCTGTATTGGGATATTGCGATCAAAGGACCAAACGGCAGATTTACCTTTTCTCGACGCGTCATGAACGGAGTATCCTAGTAGCCTGTCTTTAGGATTGATTACCCGGTGTCCCTCCCGGTAGGGGGATATCTAGCCGTTGTCTCAGCACTCATATTGTCTGACTTGGATTTCATCACCTTGCAGAGGATATCGTTTGTTTGAGTCACAATACTTTTAGTTAGGTGTTTGCATGATTTCAACCTACCTGTGGTCTAGTTACACCTATTTTTCTAGGAGCCGTTTGCATGTTGGTACTCTGACCATTTGTTGCATTCCTCCACTTATTGTAGCACAGCTGCTAGAATAAGTGCCTTTTTTTAGGATTGATTTTTTGCCTGAGAGCTTTCTTTTTTCACTCCCCTTCTTGCACTCTTGGTTGCATTAGGGTTTTGAGTCTTTTTTAGATATATCACCACCTGATACTTAAACAAATTTTTACATAAAACCTTAATTCTCACCATTGAGAATTTTAGACGCTCTCGTCGTCTACAGGGCGAACTCCCAGAGTTTAGTCCACTTGGCTCTCCACGTCACGGACGCAGAGCCTTATCCCTTGATTCGACACATGGTCAATCAACTACACAGTCATCCGATTCTGACACACCTCACTTCACTTTTGATTTGGAGGTAGAATCCGAAAAACCCACAGAGTTACCACCAACCACCATTATGGCTGGAACACCATTTGATCCATTGTTTACAAGCACCATAGGTGAGACATCCACAGACCCTTCTGCGGCGGTGCCATCCATGGCAACAACCACCCCCCTGGGTATGCCCAACATGGGTAACACTCCACATTTAGGAATGCCCAACACAGGGCCACCACCTGTCATAGGTATACCCAACATAGGGGTCACACCCCCTCTGGTTTCCACAAACCCTATCCCAGGAATCCCCACGGCTTTTCCTAACCCAAGTGTAACCCATGTTGCACTTGGAGGCGCTGGCCCATACCAGACTACACCTATTGGAGGGCACATACCCTCCATACCTAGCATACCTTTAGGAGCTACTGGACCCCTACACCATACCACAATGGCTAGGCATGTCCCAGTTCCAGTTACCACATCTGCTAGCTTACCATACATGGCGAGTCTGAACCTGCTAGACTTAGCTAGGCTAACAAATGACCCCATCAGACATGATCCTGCGTGGCCTCATATGCCCACCAAACTCCCCTCTGACATCCCTAAATTTGAGGGCAAGGCAGGTGAGGACCCCCAGAACCATATCATGTCCTTCCATTTATGGTGTTCCTCCAACTCCATAGTGGACGACTCAATCCGCCTTCGGCTTTTACAACGCACCTTCACTGGCTCCGCAGCCAAATGGTATATCGAGCAGCCCCATGGGACGCATGCCACATTTACCTCCCTTGCCTCGACTTTCCTACAATTCTTCCAATTACCTGTCCACTATGATGCGGGCGTCGAGATCCTACTGTCTTGCAGACAGAATACGGCCACCCACATCACGGACCACATTCATGAGTGGCGTCGCCGCCGAAGCCTCTGCAAAATCAAATTAGACGACCGTATCTTCTTAGATTGGTTCCTAAAATCCCTCCTCCCTCTCATTGCGAAGGATGTGGCATCTGAAAGACCCTAGTCTGAAGAGGAGGCCATCCTCAAGGCCCAACAGTTTGATCTCATATACACCCAATCAGGTTATCTATACACAATCATACCTGACGCCCCACGAGGTGACTCTTCACGTGGTGACGCACCGGGGGCATCACATGCCGCTGATGGCATCATTGGCCAAATCACCCCGCAACCTAAACCTTTCAGCATGGTGAGCACCATGCCCGCCCCAGACCTCTCTAGGGCTACATCCAGTTCCGGAGCAACAACTTCTTATGCTCCAACAAACCAGACCCATCACATTCATGGACCCTCTTGTCCACAACATTGTTATGGGCAAACGCCATCAGCGTATGTACCTCCTACATACTATGCTCAACCTACTACACAGAACCCCATTCAGTTCTCACCACAACCGTTGCAGTACCCACAGCAAACTGCACCAGCTAATCTACCACATCCAATAAATCAGGGGTACCAACAACCCCAACAGGCAACTGGACCACCTCCAACTCCACCTGCATACTACCCACCGCAACCTGCTCCCGCACCTGCGGCTCCCCAGAATCCCCCCAATGCTCAAGGGCATGTGTACGCACAACAACATCAGCCCCAATACCAAAATAACCAATGCAACCAGGGTGGGCAACCAAACCGCGGAAGAGGACGTAACCGTGGAAACAACCAAAACCATAACCAAGCTCCACAACCTACCCATCCTCCGTAAAACAATAACGCGGCGCCTGCTCATCAGAATCCCGATCGGCCACCTAAGCAAGCCAAAAATGCTAATCTACGAACAAACCATCCTTGTTCCATTTGCGGTGTCTATGTCCACTATACCCACGCTTGCCCACATCTGGAGCGAGCTCGACAACTATGGACAGATGACGCCCATCGTCAAGAGCAGGCGGCTCCTCAGCCGCCACCCAACCCTCCACCACCTCAACAACAGCCTTTGGTGCTACAAAACCCTTTCCCAACACAAGGAGTGGTGAACACTCAGCCGTTAGCCCCCCCACAGGGCAACGTGCAACCACAACAAATCACTTACGCCGCTCCTGATCAAACAATGTTTGATTCAGGCACTCACCACTTATTGATGATGTCCACTTCCGACGTCAACATCCAAACCCGACGGAACCAGTATGGTCCTACCTCCGAGGCTACCCCCGCCGACAAGGATACTAATGCTAATCCCACCGATCAGACGTTACGGATACCACCTCTTCCACTCGATGGTGCCTCTAAAGCACCTCGTTTCCCTCTCCGTCGTATCAACAACAACCCCAATGCACGGGCTGCGTCAAATTACAACATCGTAGATGACCTAGCTCAATCTCCCGCAGCCATGTCTGGTTAGAAGTCTTAAAAAACTGTCCTACGCAGCGCAAGACTCTACTTTCCGCCATTGGGGCGATTGACCCAAATGATTCGAAATTGATGACCTTTGATTTGGAACAATCCGAACCACGTCTGCCTTCCACCATAGCAGTCCAAGTTTCTGTTTCTATTCGGAATCTTGTCATCCATCGATGTATCATCGACGAGGGTGCCTCCACATGCGCCATGTCCACATTTGTTTGGCAGAAGTTGGGATCCCCTACTCTCCAGCAATCCACCACTGCATTGCGGGCCTATGACGGCCGGTCAGCTCAACCTCAAGGTCTACTACCCAAGGTTCCCGTCCAATTGGGTGGGAAAACTGTGCTTATCGACATAGAGGTCATTAACGCCCAGCTCGATTATAACCTTTTACTGGGTCGTAGTTACATGTACGCCATGAAAGCGGTCGCCTCCTCCGTTTTTCGTACCATGATGTTCCCCCATGAGGGACGCGTGGTCAAAATCAACCAACTCACCTACTACGATCCCAATGCCCCTGCAGCCCCCGAAAATGTTCTTCCCATGATTGAACAACCCGCTTCTAGTGCAGTTACCTCCTTTGTGTCTTCTGTGGGACCCGGACTCTACTCAGATACACCAATGACCTCTACATTCCAGGCCATTCCACCACCGTCACCAGAGACCCAGGTCGCAAACCTCTGTACTCTTTCACAGAATACACAAACACCCGGTAGTCAACCACCATTGGTACCGAGTCACATCGGTGTTACACCCATCCACACCATCCCCTTTCTATTTCCTCCTTCGGGTGTAGTAAGCGCCCCGGTTATGGCTACCCTTAGTCTACCCGGGTTAACATTGGGATTACCTGTGTGGTATATTTCACCTCTCGTTCCACCACCGACACCAAACGTCATCCTCCAACCGGTACAACCTATTGTTACCACAAATCAACCTCCTCCTGGTGTCGCAATCCCTTCGTCGTCAATGAAACCTCCTCCTGGTCTCACAATTGCTTCGACGTCAACGAATCCCCCTCTTCTTGCTAAGCCCACTGGGGGCAGAGGCCCACAACCGTACACTGCGATACCACCTCCTAAGGCAGTTAAACCCCCACCAGTGTTTCGAGCTCCCCCCAAATGCTCATTATGCGATGAGATAGGACATCCAACTCATCAATGCCCACACTTACCGGCACTCCAAGAACATATGAATATGTTGGACGATGACATCAGCATCCCAGTAGTCAGGTTAGAGCCACCTCTACAGCCTCGCGACAAATCACTGCGCACTAACCATCCTTGTGCTATATGCAGTGTTTACGGCCACTACTCTCACCATTGTCCCGATCTACCTGACTATAGAGCAGCGTTGTACGAGTTAAACAACGTCGACTTAGAGATATCTCCTCCCCTCATCGAAGAGATCCACCCCCCGCCATCATCCTCGTCGGAAGAAGTCAATACAATTTATATGATTTCAACAACTTTCAAACCAGAACCCCTTGATTTATGGTCTGACTACTTCAATACTGATGAACAAATTTTGGAGACACTCACTGCACCCGACTACCCTTGGGATGATATGCATCATCGCTCGTACTTCCTCCCGGAAGCATCTACATCCACCACATCCAACCAGCTATCGGTCGAGTCGAAAGACTTCATACCCACTAAGGTCGATTGGTTAAAAGACCCCATCCCAGCACCGGATGCCTTTGAAGAAGGGAACATGTCAAACATTTCCCCCACTATACAGATAGACATTTCCACAACACCAGGGAAACCTGAGCTCATCTCGCTGGGCGCATCTTGCACTCAAGCAGAAACTCAGGCATACAAAAAGCTCTTTCAAGAGTTCCGAGATGTCTTTGCCTGGTCCTATATCGAGATGCCTGGTCTCGACCCCCGCCATTATTGAACACCACATTGATACATGGCATGAAGTACCCCCTGTTCGTCAGAAACAGCGACCCATTCACCCTTCCAAGCTCCCCGCTGTAAAGGCTGAGGTCGAGAAACTTCGAAAAGCAGGGTTCATTTACCCTATTCCGTACACCACCTGGGTATCGAACCCCGTTCCCATCAACAAAAAGCAGGGCACCCTTAGAGTATGCACTGACTTCCGCGATTTAAACCACGCTTGTCCAAAATACAATTTCCCCACGCCATTCATTGACCAACTCATTGATGAGTGTGCGGGCCATGAGGTCCTATCCTTCATGGACGGGTTTTCCGGATATAACCAGATCCACATCCGCAAGGAGGATCAGTACAAGACTGCCTTCACCACCCCATGGGGCACCTTTGCCTATCGCGTCATGCCATTTGGCCTTAAAAATGCTGGTGCCACTTTCCAGCGAGCCATGACCTATTGCTTTCATGACTTGGTCAATATCCTGCGAGTCTATCTTGACGACCTCACAGCTCGTTCCCGAAAACGATCGGACCACCTTAACGACCTCCGGCAAGTTTTCCTGCGTTGTCGCAAATATAAAATCCGCTTGAACCCACACAAGTGTGTCTTTTGCGTCCCAGCGGGCCGGTTGTTGGGTTTCATTGTTTCCCAAGACGGAATCACTGTTGATCCCCTGAAAGTCAAAGCCATCTTAGAACTTCCCCCTCCTCGCACGCTTCGGCAGCTTCAGAGCTTGCAAGGGCGGTCCAATTTTCTTAGGCGCTTCGTTCCTGATTATGCCACCAAAGTCCATGGATTCTTACGCTTACTTCGTACCCATATACCCTTTGTTTGGGATGAGCAAGCAGATACGGCATTCGAAGCCCTCAAGAAAGCTCTCACACAAGCCCCCTTGATATCCCCACCGGATTTCTCTCAAGACTTCACCCTTTATGTCTCGGCATCTGAACATGCTGTGTCCGGAGTTTTGGTCCAAGAAGATGCCTCCCACAAAGAGCATGTGATTTATTACGTCAGCCAAACCTTGTCTGGCCCACCTCTACGTTACCCATACGAGGAAAGATTAGCCCTAGCTGTAGTCTTTTCCATACAAAAATTGCGACACTACATCCTACTCAGTCATACCACGGTCGTGGCCGACTCCAACCCCATGGTCTATCTCCTCACCCGGCGGCTCCTACAAGGTCGTGTTGCTAAATGGGTCATTATCCTCCAGGAATATGACCTCACTTTCAGAACTCCCAAAAGCACCAAAGCGCTCGCGCTTCCTCACCTCATCACGGACCTCCCATCCTCCTCAACACCACCCATTATCCAAACGGACCTGATTGACGAGCAGATCTTCATCATTTCGTCCAACGACCCTTGGTACGGAGACATTTTGACTTACCTTCATACGCAAAAATTTCGACCACACATCGATCGTGATGGGCGCCGTCGCATACGACACCACGCCCCCCGATACCTCCTAATAGGGGATGTACTTTACCGACGCGGCGTTGATACAATCTTACGCCGCTGCCTATCCCATAGTGAGGCAGAACAAGTCCTCAATGATTGTCATAGCGGTGCCTGTGGAGGCCATTTCTCCGGCATGGCTACCGCCCAGAAAATCATTCGGGCCGGTTATTTTTGGCCATCATTGTTTACTGATTGCATCACCGCAGTCAAGCATTGCCAGAACTGCCAACTATTTGCTCCCAAAGCAAGAACCCCCCCTGCCCCCCTTCATCCAGTCATCACTGTTGGACCATTCTGCAAATGGGCCATTGACTTCCTCGATTGCAACCCCCCGTCAGCCGGCGGTCACAAACACATCGTCATGGCCGTAGATTATTTCACCAAGTGGGCAGAAGCCATGCCGACCTATAATTGCAAAGCCGACACTGCAGCACGGTTTTTCTTCAACCATGTTATCGCTCGTTTCGGAGTACCACAACAACTAGTCTCTGACCACGGCTCACACTTCGAAGATGCCGTCTGGAAGGAATTATCAACCATGTTGAAATTTGAACACCATTTCTCTTCCGCTTACTATCCCCAAGGAAACGACCAAGTCGAAGCGATCAATAAAATCTTGAAGACCATTCTCCAACGTACTGTAGACAAGCACAAATCCAATTGGCACCACATGCTTTTCCCGGCACTATGGGCCTACCGCACCTCAACCAAAACCGCCACCGGTTTTACCCCTTTCCATTTAGTTCATGGTGTCGAATCCGTCCTCCCTATTGAGTGCCAGATCCCAGCCTTGCATATCGCCGTTGAACTCCTACCGGACACTTCCCCGATGGAGCAACGTTTACTACTCCTAGAGCAGGCCGATGAAGATCGGCGCACCGCCATTCAAAACATGGAAGCAGCTAAACAACGATCGAAACTAAGTTACGACAAACACGTCCACCCAAGAACCTTTTCTGAGGGAGACCTTGTCCTCGCTTACGATCAAGCTCATGATAAAACTGGGAAGGGAAAGTTCGTGTCCATGTGGCAAGGCCCCTACATCATACACACCTGCCTCGGGCAGGGGGCATACATTCTGACCGATTCAGAAGGCAACACCCTACGCAACCCGCGCAACGGGTTGTACCTTAAACGATTTTACCCATAAAAAATCTGATGGACACCATCGTCCATTTTAGTATAGGCATACATTTTTCGTTCACAAAAAATTTCAAAAAACCTAAATATTTGTTTTTCTCTGCATGACCACAGATGGAGCCTCTTCCACTCTGCCATGTCGGTTTCGCTGATGGTGCAAGCCGTTGGTCTCCCAATCTCGCCTCCGCAGCTTGGGTAATATACTCCCCTTCACATGAATTAATTCACATTGACGAAGTATGTTTAGGTGCCGCCACCAATAATCAAGCTGAATACGATGCCGTGACCGGTCTCCTGGCCGCTGCTCTCCAGATGAGCATACGTCACCTCAACGTTTTCTTGGACTCACAGCTCCTAGTTTCCCAGCTCAACAATGATTACCAGGTACACAATCCCTGTCTTTTCAGAAAATTCCTGTGCACTAAACAAATGGTTAGACAGTTTGAATCCATTACATTCACACATGTCCCAAGACACCTCAATAGTGTAGCAGATAATATGGCCAACAGTGTCCTCGACTGGCACACCAATCACATCATGTCATATCCATAAACATAAAATGCATCCACGTGCATACACGACAATATATCTAAAATATATATCCACATATATATATAAATCAAATAGTCAACATGTCATAAGTGCCCTCAGCACCCGATATACAAAAAATACATCTGTCATACAAAAATGCTTCCCCATATGCTCATCAGCATTTGGGGGCAGATACAATATATCTACTCATCTGGATCCCTAGGATCCTCCGGCTCCTCCTCCGGCTCCTCCTCCGACTCCTCCTCCGCCGGCCCCGCCGGGTCATGACGACCCCGAACTCGCCGCTCTGCTGGCCCCGCTGGGTCGTCCCTCAAACGTATCCTCCCCTGAGCCGGCCCTGCCGGAGCATCTCGTCTACCATCCCCGTGCCTCGCCACGAACACCGCTGCCCTCAATAGGAGCGACTGCCACTCAGGCGGCGCACCGAGACATCCCTGCAAAATATCCCGATCCAGGTCTCTCCAACCATCCTCGGGGAGCCCAGCTACGATCCGGGCTAAGGTCCGTCGGACACCATCTATGGCGTCATCATGAGGGCCAACCCCTCGCCCATGGGCTGCATATCCTCCACCACGTGGAGGAGGTACAGGTACAGGTGGATGGGCGACCACCATCGCCCGCCCCTGCCGAGCCACATAGTCAGGTGGTGGCACTGGACCCACATCTGCACAAAGCAAGTAAGCCATCAGATACTATACAAAAAATCATCAATGATAAATCAAACAACATATGATATAATATCAAATAAAACATAAAACATACCGTCTAAACTCCAGGCCTGTCCTGGGGCACGAGGCATCTCTGGGTCACCTCGGTAGTCCATGCCGGCGTAGGGATAGTCCTCAATAACCAGAGGCATCTGCTCCCACTGCTGATAGAAATCCTCAGTGAAGTAGCCGCGGACACCACCGCCGGCACGGGGCATCATCTGCCCCCACCTCATCATACGAGGCTCACTCGGAAGACCAGCACGAACGGGTACCCGTGGCCGCAAGGTCGGCACCCGCTCGAAGAAAAAACAGCATAAAAATGAGGCATAACAAAACTCGCCTCCCTCTCTAATGGCCTTGTCCAGATCTCTCCGGACACCAGCCAGGAACATCTGCGCCCAGGCATAATAAGTACCCTGTAGAACGGAATCCACCATCATCGTCTGCCCCCCAGACATACGATGTGGTGCAGCAGCACCCAATATCCTCAGAACGCAGGCACCAACAGCTCGCATATCCCACTCACCTAGGAATTTCAGACTAATAGAGCTGTTTACCAAAACAACATCATCCACACAGAAAGTCTGTAAGAGGTCCTCCATATCTACACCCGGAGGCAACCTCGGCGAAATATCACCCACCTCACCCAAGCGAGGCAACCCAGTCAAAAAATATACATCCGTGAGAGTGATCTCTAACCTCTCACCACCAATAATGAAGGCACCCTCTGCCGGCACCCACCACTGCACAAGCTTGTTCAGGAGCCGTCTCACTGAACGTATAGGCGGGATCTGAGCGAACTTCAAGAGTCCGCTCATAGCCAGGGTCTGTCTCACCCCTGCATCAGTCTCAATCCTCAGCATCAGATCACCATCGATCTCCCTCTCTCGCCACACGGACTGAGGTCTCCGCAACATCCTGCCAAAAAACAGAAGAAATTTTTAGCCCCAGCACAAAAATTTTAGAAAAATCCCATCGCGGCTTTTACACAAAAAGCCGCGATGCCCATCGCGGCTTTTCCACAAAAAGCCGCGATGACCATCGCGGGATCCATGCAAAAACCCGCGATGAACATCGCGGGTTTTGGCCGGACAGTCGCGATGAACATCGCGACTATCCCCCATGAACTCGCGATGAACATCGCGGGTTCCGACATCACAGTCGCGATGAACATCGCGACTGTGAGCTTAAAACCCGCGCGGTTCATCGCGGGTTCAGCCCCGAAACCCGCGCGGTTCCACGTTGGAGAGTCAACGTGGAATTTCGCGGCCTTCGGGGACCCGCCGCCAAACAAAAAAGACATAATTGACTAGGCTAAGGCAAATAGAGTTACCTGCAACTCGCTAAATCGAAAACCAACGGTGAAATCTCCCGGAAATCGAGAAATAGCTCTGACAGCTCTATCAAACTCGCACGTAACAATGACATGTCATTTGGGCCCCACGTCCTATTTATAGAAAATCTACCAATTTTCCAACAACCATTGCGGTATCATACGAAGTCCATTTCTCAAACCGTTGGGATCAGCACAGCGAGAACTTCATACAGGTTCCTTCCTTTTCCCGTTTTCATGGGGTCCATTTTTTCACCATTTTTTGGCCTCTCTCGTGGCCTCGGTTTGCGTGCCACATCGGCCGTTCTCCGTTTTCGACGTGCCTTATATCGTCGGATTCAGTTTTCCGCGCTCGTGATGATGCTTGAGATCATTTCTCGCTCTCACCTTTAGATTTTTCGGGCATTTTTTCCACGCCCCCTCGTCACCTCGGTTTGCGTGCCACATCGGCCGTTCTCCGTTTTCGACGTGCCGCATATCACTGGATTCAGTTTTCCGCGCTCGTGATGATGCTCGAGATCATTTCTCGCTCTCACCTTTAGATTTTTTGGGCATTTTTTCCACGCCCCCTCGTCACCTCGGTTTGCGTGCCACATCAGTCGTTCTCCGTTTTCGACGTGCCTTATATCGCCGGATTCAGTTTTCCGCGCTCGTCACGATGCTCGAGATCGTTTCTCACTCTCACCTTTAGATTTTTTGGGCATTTTTTCCACGCCCCCTCGTCACCTCGGTTTGCGTGCCACATCGGCCGTTCTCCGTTTTCGACAATCCTTAGGTCACCGGATCCAGTTTTCCGCACTGATGACGATGCTTGAGACCCTTTTTCGACTCATCAGTCCATTTTTGTTTGGTATAATTTTATCCCTTTTTCGGGCCGAGCAACCCCTTTTACGAAAAAGGCACTTAGGGAGTTTCTGTTAAGCTCTTTTCTGACTCCTAAAACAATGAAAAGATCGCCGAGCAATCTTGCTTCCTTTCATGCTCGCTAAACGTATCTGAAAGGGCGTCTACCTGGTATAAGTTTACCCCTTTTCCGGACCTTGTAGACTAATTACGAAAAAGGTATACTCTAGTCACATTGGCTAAAAGAGTTCTCCATCCGCATCATTTTATCCTTTTTCGGGCCTTGGAGACTAAACTTACGAAAAAGAAACACCAACAGAGTCCACTTACCGTTTTCAGACTCTCTAAACATGAAAGCAACCATGAGCATGAGCCGTCCTGGGCTCGCAAAATCCACAGGACCGTACCATTTCAGAGCACACTTTTATCCCTTCTTGGAGCTCATTAAAACTACGAAAAAGGAATCAATGGTGCCTCTTGGCGCCACGACAGATCACATCTACTCATTAGGCAGCTTCCCCATTTCGGTCGCCTTTGTTCAGAGTATTCTGCAGTATGTCACCTTCATAATTCCTCGACGACACCTCTCAGCTCGTCCTCCCCCCACACCTACAAGTCAGTTCCCTACGCTGCCAGGTCAACCATGTCATCCTGCTCTGAAAAAAGGAAGTTTGAGTCTACCCACTTTTTGACCCAGTTATTTCCCATCTCCACAAGTATGTCAGTCCTACCAGCAGTACTACATCACTTCAGTTATACACCTCGTGCTCCTATCAAGGAAACATCATTGCCTTGTTAGTTGCTGGTCTCCCTCTGTCGACGACAACCACATTGATTCCAGAGGATAGACCTAGAGGTCCCTGTGTCTTGGACTCATTACCATTTATGATGAGTGCCTACGAATCATTTCTAGAGGAATCCTCAGTGCCTCTCCAAATGGTTGTTTCTCACATGCTCGACTTCAACACCTTGATCGCATCGTTGAGACTCGCACAGGGTATTGGTCCGTTCAGTTATTAGTCGAAGACCCCGGATACCACCTGACTCCTCCACATTTGAGAGTCTACCTATGGATAAACCAGTTACATTTTTTCTATAGATATCCAGGTTGCGTATGGCGACAGTATTCCAGATGGCTCACAGTCATTGAGTCCATACAGATGTTGGACACCTAGAGGTTCAGCAGTTCAACAGTTATTCCAGTGTATCAGTTATTGAGATCAGCCATGATCATGAGTATATCCCACAATAATGTCCCCTCTGGACCATTATGATGTACCAGTATATTTCTTTACGTATTAGATCCCCCTTCTTGGGACTAATTGTTTTGTATATGTCTTGATACGAGCATGGGAATGCCCGCCTCGTCCTTTCTCAGAGATTATACCTCATTCATATTGAGGCCATGTAATATTTTTTGTTTTTGCAGCTTCCAAGGGCCGTGGCTCCAGTCTCCAACCGGTCTCTTCTCTCCCCTAAAACCCCAGAAAAAGACAAATGAACTATGATGTCTATCGGCCATACGATGAGCTCCTGCCCTCACACATCAGGGGGCAATCTGTTAACACCCAAAAAGTGCTCACTAGCTCATTTCCCTATTCACATGACCCATTTATCCACTTTTTCACCATCAGAGCCTCTGAAACCAACAAAAGGTCACCAAAAGACCTTAGTACACCCCTTTTTCCATTAAAAAAGATTATTTTTTTCCAAAAAAGCATAAAAAACCCTCAAAAAGGGTCCAAATTCCCAAAAATATTAAAAAGGGAATTAAAATATTATTTTTATTCAAAAAAAAGGAAAAAGAGGGAAAAGTACCTAAACCATGTTGGTCAATACCATTTGGTTTCCACAAAACCACAAATGGTATTTCCCACCACCAAAACCTATAAAAAGGTGGTAGGGGCTCCTCATTTCAGATCCATCCATTATCTCATCCTTATGCTGCTGAAATCTCCCCTGAGCATTTTAGCCATTGCAAACTACATTGGAGAAAAGACCATTGGAGATTGGAGTTGCTCATCCTTGGAGCCATTCAACATCAACCTTCACCATTGAAGGTATTATCGCAAGCACTTGCTTGCCCCCATTTTTCAATACAAGCTCATTCTTTAATATCTTCTTGTTCTTGATTTTAAATTATTTTTGTTATTTGCTTAATATCTCTGCTTAGATCCATGAATAGTCTTGTTTAATTAGTTTATTGTTATTTATTTCCATTGAAACTGCTGCTACTAGTTAGCAGGTGCCCATAGCACTAAGCCTGGTTGCAAAACCGGGCCAACAGGATGGAACGTTGAAAATCAGCTTATTCAGAGAATTGCTAATTTTTTTGGCTTCTCGAGCTATGCCACATGGGAAAAAATTAACTACCTTGGATTGCCCTTAACCTTGGGATTTAACAAAGCTGAGCTGTGGAATGAAGTTCTCTGCAAATTAAAGAGGAAAATTGTAGCTTGGAGAGGACACTGGCTCACTACTGCTGGCAAACTTATTCTCATCAAATCAATGCTCTCAGCCTTACCCATCTACCAAGCATCTTTCCTCTTGGCTCCTAAGGCATTCATGGAGCAGGTTTCAAAGTTGATTAGAGATTTTTTATGGCATGGAGGTAAAGGTAATCAAAAGAAGTTTCATCTTGTAAATTGGGACATTGTTAAACGCCCAATCTCTGAAGGTGGCTTACAGATCTGCGATCCTAGTCTTGCTAATTTAGCAATGGGCAGCAAAATCCTGTGGAAATTATATTCTAATGGCAGACATCCTGTTAGTCATCTATTAAGGAAAAAGTACCTCAGTGGTGTCTCTTTGAGAAACCTCCAGGCAGGAAACACTCCAAAAGGAATGCTGCTATGGAATTTATGTCGTCGGGGATTGGATTTTTTTCAAAAACACTTGTACATAATTCCAGGAAACGGTAATAACACCTTATTGTGGCACGATCGTATCATGGGACACTCCCCCATTGCAAACGATGAAGAATTGAACAGAATTCAGGATTGGCTCTCCGTCCATGCAATTCATAATCTGGTCGACATTTATGTTTGGGATGATGCCGGGAATTGGCAATCGTGGACATTTCCTAACATTCCAGAACACCTTCACGCATAGCTGAAGCTCCTCTTAGCTGCTCTGACGGATATGGCCCTTGTCCACCTGCACGCTACGGATATATGGGGATGGGGGAAGACCGGAGTATATACAGTAGCGTAGGGTTATGTTTCTCTACAAATTCAGAAGGAAATGATCCATCCAACGTCCTTCTGGAAGTAGGTTTGGGATCCGATTGGCCTCCCCAAGGTTAATTTCTTTTTTTGGGTTTTAATGGATAAAAAAGTTATAACCAGTGAAAAATTGCTCAAAAGAGGTATAATTGGTCCTCACAGATGTGCAATGTGCAGCAATGCTCTCGAATCAATGGATCACTTGTTTGTTGACTGTCCATTTGCCCAGGAAGTTTGGAAAATATTCCTCCATGGTCTTAATGCCACTGCTCCATCTCAGATTTCAGTGGTAGCTCTTTTCTCTTACTGGAAGTTGCACTATTCCTTCGAGATTCCTGTCAAGTCTCTTTGGAATCGTATCTGGCAGGCTATCCCCAAATATGCGTGCTGGAATTTATGGCTGGCAAGAAATGATAAGATCTTCAATAGTTCTTCAAGCTCTCCTTCAAAGGTGGCTGCCAATGCTAAAGCTTCCCTTCTTGAAACATTGGCCCATCTAACCTACAAGAAAGACAGCTCTCTTCGTCCAAAAGAAAAGAAATGGTTGGGAACTTTTATTTTCAGGGATAGGGAAAAAATCATTGTTTGTCCCTATAACACTACAAGATGGCGATTAAGAGATCCGGATTCGAAATTCCAAATCTGGTGGAGGAAGCAGGGCAAAGCTTCTATATTCTTTGACGGAGCTTTTAAGGGAAACCCTGGAATTGCTGGAGTAGGTAGAGTATTATACTCTTCGGATGGTTCTAGAAAGGATAGTTTAAGCCGAGGTCTTGGTTAGAGAACTAATAATCAGGCAGAAATCCTTGGGCTGCTAAAAGCTTGCCAGATAGCTCAAGATAATGACATGCGAGAAATCCAAGTTTTTGGAGACTCGAAAATTTTGAATACTGAGGATCATTTCAACAATCCTACTCTCAATAAAATTTTGCAAAGACTGCGATATTTGCTGCACCAATTTGTCTCTTCTCATCTTTTCCACATTCTCCGCAGTTCAAATTCGGAAGCAGATCTCAAAGCAAATATACACTGCCTCCTACCTCAAGGAGCCTTTAGCAAAAATGATGAAGCTCCCTCACAGGTCCCCATTCCCTGAAATAATGTCCTGTTTGGAATTGAAATATGTTCTTCAAAGAAGCTGGTTTTGGTAACTTTGTAACCCAGTTGCTTTGGCTTCGGCCCAACCGCTTCCATTTCAATACAAATAACTGTTTCAGTTAAAAAAAAAATACTAATCAACTTTAATATTTTTTTGTTTTATTTTATGGTCTTATCCTTGTTAGCCCATAATTGTTTAGGACCCTATATGGTTTTAAGGATCTTATAAAAATTTTTAGAATTAAGTACAAGATTTAAAACATAATGAGATTATATTGAAAAATTGTGTACCACAATTATAACTTATTTGTTTAGGATTGGGCATTAGATTTAGAATATAATGAAATTATAATACAAAATTATGTGCATTAAAGGTAATAATTCAACAAAATTACATTCTTATTTTTTATGATTAAAGATTCTTTAGGATCCTAATGGATTTAAGGATCCTAAAGATTTGTGGAGAATTAAGCACCATATTTTTAGAATATAATGAGATTATATTGGAAGACTATGTGAATCCATGATTAAAGCTAACAAATTTATATTATCAAATTTAGAACACAATGAGATTATTGAAAGCTTATGTGTATAGATGATCAAAGCAAAGCAAATTTATATTTTTATATTTGATTATTCAAGATCTCTTAATATCTTAATGGATTTCAAGATCCTATAAATTTGTTTAGAATTAGCATCAAATTTATGGAAGATTATATGCATTATATTCTTACATTTAATGAATAAAAATCAGGATGCCTACAAACCAAGTAACAACTTGTACCTTAATCGTGTTCGAATCAGTCTACATGGATTTTAAAAATTTGTTTAGAATTAGCACCAAATTTAGAATTTAATAACAACCTGTACCTTAATTGTGTTCATTATACAAATCAGTCTACATGGATTCTAAAAATTTGCTTAGAATTAGCACCAAATTTAGAACATAATAAGATTATATTGAAAGATTATATACACATTAAAGATTAAAGCAAAGCAAATTTACTTTCTTAAATAAAAACCAAGTAACGGCTTGCACCCTATTCAGGTTCATTGTATGAATCAGCACAACACAAGGACTGATATGTGTAAGGACTGATATGTGTTGGATCTTGATTATTTGAGGGAAAAACTTATAGTAACCACGAGTACCAAAAAAAAGTTTGATATACTGAATTAAGGATTGGAGAACCTTATTGCATTAGCTACTTTTAACTATTATCATGCCAGGGGACATGGAGCTCTTTCTTGTGGCCATCTCATGTGATCTAAAACTAAGCACTGAACTTTTATATACATAATGTAAGGCTTCAAAGAAATATTAACATTGGATTGAATTAAATGAGTTGTTGTTGTCTTAAGCGTCCACTTCCCAAGTATAAATGATCTGCTTACAACTAATAACAAAGGAAACAAAAGAATTTTGAATACAACTTTCAGTTAGTTTTTCATACAAATGACATTTAACAAGCAGAATCCCTTGATTTCCATGAGTATGTACAAATTCCATGGTAATATTATGTGTTGATCTTAACAGAGAAGGAATAACCCTAGAGATGACAATCAAATCCTCTACCACAATACCATACAATAGGTCAATCAATATATGTGGTGCTCCAGATGCCAACCCGTGTCAGATGAAGAGGTTTGCAATTGGAGGTAGAAATGCATTAAAAGATAGTTGACTTATAAGACAATATATGTTTTCGCAGTAACTCATATTCGTATCATAAGGTTTTGGATAAAATTGTGTAGAGTTAGATTACATTTCAGATGAAATGCAAAATCTGTGATCACCACCATTAGAGAGAAAGAGTACCAACATTAGCTATTCCATCTAGGTTGTAGAAGATTGTTTACAGAGCACCTTATGTTGAACTCTGGTCTAGTGACTGTGACAGAGCCTGGCCACATTAATGACCTCAGTCCCATGCTTTCCTTTGCCTTTGTCATTTGGTTCTGTTATAATGTTAAGGATTAAAGCCTTCTTACTTTATGAAACTCAAAAGATTAATCAGGAATGATTAGAATGAAGTCCATTAGGTCAACAACTTTACATTTTTTAAGGCCTCCCTCCAATCCTACCGTGAATCTCAAATTCTGCTCTTGATAGTTGAGAAAATTTGAAAGTTGTTTGACAAGATTCAGAGAGAAAACCAACAACCTTGTCTCAGTGTAGCAATTGATGTTAGCTAGTTGAGGAAATTTGCAAATTGATTGACATGTTTCACAAACAAATCCAACAAACTTGTATCAGTGTAGTAATTAATTTGGTTACTAGTAAGTTTGGAACCTGTTAGTGTCTTGGAAAGACATGGTGGACCTATCTATCCTAGTAGGATCTGCATGTTGGCAGCACAAGTTTGTTTGTGGCTGTAGACAACATGATGATTTTTGCATGCCTACACCACTAAAACTTGACCTCCTTTCCACAGCTTCATGCAAAGACATTCTCTTCCTTATTTAATATGTGGTTTTCTCAGAAGGTTGTGGCCTTTACTCGGGAGCACTCTGGGAACGAACCTTGTTCCTTGAAGATTCATTGTTAGCCATATAGCTAGGAAAGGTACAACATCCATGAAAGTAGCTCTCTGCATATTCACGACTCTTAGATGGAGTGGATGGATCCATGTTTGCAGTAGTTACATTAGCCTTTGAGGCTGAGAGGAATTGCAAGCTACTTTTCGCTGTTGAAAACTTGTAATCTTCACTATGAAATCCCTGTTTTCTGTTCGAAGCTATTGGGGTCAAATCATGCAGAGTTGACATGCTTATCTCATTTGAAACTGGGCTAGGATTAGATAATCCTGTTCGTAAAGAAGAGGAAGTTATTGCAGGTGAAACATTATGTGCAGAGATATAAGTATAGCCTCCTTCGTTCTGTGAAGGGGAGCTTGGTTGAAGAGTGGAGTTTGAAAACAGGCAGTTACCAGCAGAGACAGTGGAATAAATGCTTGGCTCTACAAATCATGAATATGAGATCGAAGAACCAATTCTCTTCCTCAAAATTGCTTCCTGACTTGGCCTGGATGTATCAATCTCGACAATATTTGCGCTGTCATCCAAGTTTCTTTCCATCTCCTGCTGAGAGAATCCATGGGAAAAACCCATCTTACTTTGTGAATAGCTCATGTTATCCACAACGGAATTGAAATGCACCAGTGGCGTCCCCTGCGAAGAGCTTGGAACCGACGGAGGTTGCGGGGTTCATGGCATGGCTCTGATGGTAGAGATGGGAGTAACAAGGAGCATAGCAGACCAGAGGACAGAACACGAGAGCAGCTTGAAAACCAACGGGAAAACATCAAACACGCGGCGTTAATCTATTAGAGACATAAGCGAGGAATATAGGAACAGTGTCATGTGAGAGGATCTCGTAGAAAGAATGCCTACTGCGTAATTAAGTGGATTAATGCTTTATGAAGTTGTATTTTCTTTTTATATTAATATTTTTTTGTTAGACAAATCATGAGTTAATAAATTATAAGGATACTTTGTTTGTCATGGTGATGGCTGAATATGCAAAGGTAAGATGTAGCAAATAGGAAGAATGTTTGATTTTTTTTAATAAGTCTATAATTTATCATGATATAATAGTTGATTTCATGTGGTTAAGTGAATTAATGCTTATGTATATGTATTTGTTTTTTATATTATGATTTCATGTGGTTAAGTGGATTAATGTTTATGTATTTGTATTTGCTTTTTATATTAGTATTTTTGGTTAGAGGAATTATGAGTTAATAAATTATAAAGATATTTTGTTTAGGTGATGGTTGAACCTATAAAGGTGAGATGTATTTTTGGCGTGGTTTGTTTGGCAACAATCTTTGGTCATATGTTTTAAGAGTTAAATATCTCAAAATGGATAGATTGGAGTGGATTAGAATTGGAAAGAAAAATGGTAGGAATTGCTCTCCTATCTGGCAGGGATTCCTAAAATTATATAGCTAGATTGGAAAAGACCTCTCTTGGAAAGTAGGATGTGGCAAAAATGTTTTTGTTGGAATTGATCCAATCATTGGGATGGGGAGAGATTTTAAACTTACCACAGGTATCATTAACTATCTTTTTGATATTGGATATTCTACTCTAGCAAACATAAGAAAGCCCAGATGGATAAATCAGGCAAAGAACTATTGGTACACTGCTAAAGAGCTTGGATTGGGAGGTTGTTGGACTACAGTTTGAGATAATTTCATCCTTCGTCTCAATGCTACCAGTTGTAGATTAAATAACAGCTTGGACACATTACTTTGGACCTCAAATTCTGAAACTAGATTTATTACGGTAAAATCTGCATATTTGGTAATTGTTAAAGAAAACTTATGCATTGTTCAGAACTAGTGGTTTCATGTTCTTTGGAACTGGAGTATTCCACTGAAATTTAAATGTTTTATGTGGTTTTCCCTACAAAAATGTCTCAATACTTGCGATAATTTACAAAAAAAGTTGGCAGGGCCCAAACATTTGTCTTCTATGCAAAAAAGGTGAAGAGTTGGTCAATCGTCTTTTGATCAACTGTAGCTTTACAACTTTGGTTTGGAATAGGGTTTGTACTTTACTCAATATCTCGCAGGTTTGGCAAGGAGTCCTTTCTGAAAATTCATGCAAAGAATGGAAAAGTACATGCAAAAAATTGGATTTCCTTCCAGCTATAGTCTCTTGGAGAATTTGGAAAGCAAGGAACAAATTTATTTTTGAAAATGAGATGGATGAACTGGAAGTTATTTTTATGCAGATTCTTCTTTGGGTGAACGATTTATTTCTAGAAATACCAATTTATGCAAAAGCAAGAATCCAAAATTGATCCATTTCCAGAATGGAGTGCTGGGATTTTTTGATGGGGTAGGGAAAGATGGAAGGTGTGCTGCAGGTGCCGCTCTCATTATAAATAATAACCATAAATATTGTTTCAAACTCTTTTGTGGTTCGGGCACCAATATGAAGGTTGAGATGTTAGCCTTATGGGTCCTCTGCAGAATGGTTTCTATTTTCGGCATTGTGTCGTTGACAATTTATGGCGACTCTAGAGTTACTATTAAATGGGCAAATGGTTCTTACAAATTACATGTGATCAACCATTATCCTTGGTGTCACAGAATCAATGATGAACTCAAAAAAAATTGCAACTGGAACTTATCCATATTTACAGAGAACAGAACAAGTTGGTAGATTTACTCTCAAAGGAAGCTTTGAAAGGCATTGAAGGAACTCTACTCTGGGCAGAATTTTGGGATGACAGACTTTCAGATCCAGGAAGTTGTCTTTTTTTGCTGATTAGTTTACCTTTTATACTCTTAGTTGTATTGACTGAATCCAATCTATGGTTGCTTTTTGTTGGCACTCTTTTACTATGGACTCTTGTCTAGTTTTTCTGACTTCTGATCATCAGTTTGAATCAGATTGATATCGATTATGTATAATACTTTTTTATTCTAATGAATACCAAAGGTATATTTTTTTCCTCTGAAAACCTCTGAAAAAAAGGGTGAGATGTAGCAAATACTAAAAATGTTTTTATCACAATATAATCGGTAATTGGATTCATAGTAAGAATGTTTGATTTTATTTTTTTATTATTATAATATAAATTATGATTATATTTTTATGAAGAATAATTAAGTTTTATCAATTAACATAATTGGTAATTGGATTTGTACTAAGAATGTTTGAATTTATTTTACTTGGTGATTGGATTTAGTGATTAAATTTGAATATGTCTCTCTTTTCTAAAGGATTTTGATCTACCAAAGTGTTAAATAAAATTTGAAATCTTAATTTTACTTCTTTTATCATCCTATGAATCATGGGAAGTATTTGGAGGGTTTTAGGCTCTTTAGTGGTAAATTTGAGAGTGGTTTTGAAAATTTTATTAGTGTTAGAATCTAGTTGGTGAAAATTTAAGTGTTGCTTGATTTTGTGTTATAAAATATTGGAGCAATCTATTTGTTCTATGTTTAGTGGGTTTTGATGTAAATGTTTTTTAGTAAAATCCAAATTTTGAAGTGTTCAAATTGTGTTTTTGAATCCATAAATAGATTCAACACCCTCAAATACCCCATGGCACCTAGATTATGCAATTTCCATAACTAATATATGTGATTCTAAGATTTTTTTACAGATTTCCAATCAAGTTCGGAACAAAACAAGACGGAAAATATACTCGAAAAGGTTGAAAATGTAGAATATTTAGACTACACCTAAAATATTCGAAAGAAGAATTAAGACTTGTACTTTGGTATAGCAAAATTCTTACCTAAATTTAATAAGAATTATGTTGGTGTCCATTTTTGTCACCATTTTTTTATTAGTAAACATGCTCTGATTGGCGTTATTTTCACTATTTTGATATGATAAGTCATTCTCCTTGCTATTCAGACCGTCAATCAGACCCAGGTATGAACGTATTTGCATATCACATGAATCTTGGTTGAATATCATCATTTTTATGGTTTATTGACAATTATCTCACATTTCTAGATGTGCTTGGCATTTAGTTTTTGATCTACAGGTTGTGGTCGTCATTCAGACCTTCACTCAGTCGCGCGTTCACGCTGAAGACGCCCAGCCGCATTTGAACCATTGTTTAGCCCTCCATTCACACCAGCGGAATCGTTGGTTGAGATATTTGGGGTCATTAAAGACAAAAACGGTGATGTGGGTTCTGTTGGGGACTTGTCCCTCATGGTTCGTGAGCCTCCATTCTAGAAGATCCGCTCTCCTATATGCCTAGCTTGACATCGTATCATCTGCCTACGTTAAAGATAACCAACGCACAGCTACCTGCGTGAAGTAAACCAACGCCTGTGGACTCAGGCAGACGGCCTGTGCGCTGTCGTAAACCGTCCTGCAGCCGTTTTGTGGCCTTTAAGATCTCTATTTTTAGAGGGGTCAACCTCCTCTCTTATTGTAAAAAATTATATAAAGACGTCTCCTGTGGAGAAACATAACACATATACGATAGCAATAATTTTTATGTGTAGAAACGATGTGTAATTTTCTTCAGTTAATGGAAGTCCCCGATTTTAGCTGTTGATGTTCTGTTGTTGGTGAATAATTTGAGTTAGCTTCAATCCCTGATTGCTGAGAAGGGCCCCTCAACAACCAGAGGTTTTGTGTATATTCTGTATTTCTTTTTTGTAAGTAGATAGTTTATTTTCCAGTATATGTATTTAATCTAGTTTCCTGTAGACGCTGTTTTATTTCCTGTAATTTATATCTTGCTGTTGATTTAATTTACATTCTTAGAAGTTAAAGTGACCGATCATGCATAGTTCTTCTTAGTTTGTTTTTCAGTCTTTTCATTTGCAATTAGGTAGAGTTAACTAGTTAATGTTTCAGAGTTTGGTTTGTAGTTAGAATGAGTTCTGCTAAATTTTCTTGTAGTTGTAGATTAGTTTTATTTACATCTCAGCCTTGTTCTATTATGCTATAGAAATAGTTCATTTCTTTAGATAATGATTAGTATAGGTTGCTTCTTGTCATTCCAACTTTAAACAGTCTATTTACTAATTTCCTTGCACTGTAGGTTCATATGCATCAAGTAGCTAGCGTTAAGATCATTTGATCTGCTTCTTTTCTTAGTTTCTATCGTTTTCTTCCATCCGGACTGTCATTCGGACTATCTTTCAGACTGTCATCCGGATTGTCATACGGATTTTAATATTTTCTGCATTGTTTTTATGCTTATTTAGAATCCAATTTCTTAGGTTTTCGAATTGTAATATTTCTTGTAATTGATTAGCATTCATATATGTAATTAGGGCCTCATTCTGCACTACATAGAGTTTCAATTAAGTTTCATATCCATTCTTAGTTCTTGTTCCATTTTCTTAACTTTGCTTAGTTGCTTCTCAAATTATGTCTTTTATGTTTGATTTATTAATATTTTACTGTTATAGAATTTATTAGTTTCATTCTTAGTTCAGTTTACTTCATGTTTATTAAGAATGATTTAGGACTAAACTTAATAATTTCATTCTCCAAAGTACATTAGTTTTGATAGTTTCTTAGTTCAAGCATAGGATTTGCTTCTCTCATTCCCATAATTAGTGAAGGTGTTCATAGAATAGGATTCGACTCAGAAATAAGATATCTTTATCAAGTTTTCTACTTGCTTCTAGATCAAATTCATTTTCAAGTAAATATCTTTATTAAGTTTTCTACTTGTTTCTAGATTACATTTGTTCCATGTCATTTGCTTATGGATAGAGAATAGATTACGATGTTTAAAGTTAGTTGTAATTGGACACTCTTTAGTTTGCATCTCTTTGTGGAAATTAAACTAGATTTGCTTCCATTTTGTTTCCTTGTCACATTTGAAAGTCATTTTGATACATTCTCTCCCATTCCTATTACATTTGATACATTTTCTTAGAATCCCCAAGGAGAATGGAATTAGGTAGTTTAGTTTAGTTTTGAGTATTTGTTGAATGCGTGAATAGTTTAACTATTGAATTTATAAGTAGTTTATAATTTTGCTTTAGGATAATATAGTTTCTTGTTTCCGTAGTTAGTTGTCAATCGAATAATTTCATATATAGGTTTCTAAAACTCATTTATAGTTGTTTTCTAATTCCTAGACTAGAGTTTGAATCATTAATCAGTAGGTTCCATTTTCATAAAAGTAGTTATGTTTTTTATCAAGTCTTGTTCCTAGAATAATATTTGTTGTTTTTATCTTTTCAGTTATCGTTCATAGAATGGAGTAGTATAGATTGATACTATTTTGATCTATTGGTTTAGTTAGGTTTAATTAGTTCAGTAGTTGTACTTTTAAAGTTTGACTCAGTTTTTCATTTTGAAAGATCTTTCGATCTTTTCTTTATTAAACATTTCCAAGGTCTGCCGAGCCGAAACCTTAAGTCCCATTCTACCTCAGCATATACTGTGCCACAACTCTAAGATTACCAACCCTGGTCGATAATTAAATATTTGGTGATTTCTTAAGACAGTAAATACACCCAAAATTTTGGTGTCGTTGCAGCAGGAGACATCTCTCATAAGTCTTTTACACAGATTTGTGAGTTATGTAGGAATTACTCTAGGAGAAGAGGGAAACGTGGAAGACACTTTCGAGAATCTTATGATAGGAACCTAAAAGGAAACACATCCGGTCCTGGTGGAGTTACAAGGGTAGAGTTGGGAAACCTGTTGGAAAATTTCAAAACAGACATCTTAGGAGCCATGGGTTCTCAATTAGATGCATGACAAGCGAAAAAGAGACAGGATGAAGAGCATGCAGCGATGAGTGTTTTTTGTCCTAGGTGTAGAACTAAACATCCCCAACTAGAATGTCCATTAAATCATGTTTCAGTTTGTCACCTTTGTATAGAAGAACATCCAACTGATAATTGTCCATCGTTGCCTGGATTGCAAGCTGTATATAAGAATGGCAACTTTGGTGAAAAATCTAGGAGGCCTTGGCAACCTAGAGATCAATCATCATACCAGGATCCATCATCACAATTTACACCCTATTACTATCCTTATCAATCTCCTCAACAGTGGAACACTTCAGGTTGGCAAAATTGGCCACCATAGTACCCCCCTCAGAATGCTCAATAGCAGCAATGGCTACATGGATGGAGAGGACAAGCTTATGCTCAACCACCTCCTCCTATGCCTAACTATCCTTACCCACCTAATATCCAGCAACTCTTGCCTGGATTTATACCTCCTTCACTACCCCCTATCACAAATCATGCTCACCATTTCCAGAATATGAATCCTCCAAGGCCCACAATATTACCTGCACAACCGATACCAAATCCTAACAACAAGCCAACTCAAGCTCTTAATAGCATTGGGTTGCTACCTCTTCCATCATATGCCATTTCGACCACACCAGTGCATGAGATTCAACTACGGTCTGGAAGAGTTTTGTAAGATCAGCCCAAGTCATCAGTTGTTATCCGAGAAGAGAATGAAGAAGAAAATGTACCTGATGAAATTTTGAATGTGTGAAGAACCTGCAACAATTAATTAATGAAAATACACGAGATAGCAGAAATAATAGAACTCAGAATCGCTTTTATTGATCGCAGGCCACTTCGAGGGGGCAACCTCCTTTGAGCAAGCTCAATACAAATAACTTCACGATACCTTCATCGGTCTCAACACAAACTTATATACTAAGTCTAGGCGCTAATACCATGTGTCAATACAAACCATGGGCTAATACAAACTATGGATCAACAATTACTACGAGATGACTTACAAAGCATATGCGTCCAACAACAATAATACAAACTATGGATCAACAAATACTACGGGACGACTTACAAAGCATATGCGTCCAACAACAATATACTAACAAAGTAAATAGAAGGGTTGACATGGGTTCCTAACATCCCCTCTCCCTTAGAAAAAAATTTGTCCTTAAAGCTTTAGATGTGGAAATTGATGTAGAATCTGAAGGAGTGGTTCCCCTATAGCATCCTTGGGTTGCATTCTGGGCCACTGACGCCTTTTGAGTTTCAGGAGGATTGCTTGGAAGGGTGTAGACGAAGAAGAACCATATCAGCTGCGTGAAAAGTGCGCTCTGAACAATGCTGATCGGCTTGTTGTTTCAGTCGAATTCTTGCCATGTGAAGATTGTCCTACAGAATGAGAAGAATTTGATTGCGGTTTCAAAGAACCGAGTCAATTTCCTGAACTGGGGAGTTGCTGAGGGTGTATGGAAGAAGAACTGGCGGTTCCTGTCCATAAACTACTTCATATGGTGTCCCTTTAGATGTGGTATTGTACCACTGGAGCACTTCTAGGAAATCCATAGAAATAGTTGTCCAAATCTATGGAGGGATGGGTAAGGGTTCGAGCAGTCCCGAAAGGAGTGTCGTTTCACCCTTGTCGACCTGGCAAGTATCACAGTCAACCACCATCTGTTGAATTATCATTTTCAGTCCCTGCCAAAAGAAGCTACATTGTTCCCGGTCATACATTTTGAGGAACCCAGAGTGCCCTGCCGATGAAGAAGCATGGAGTTCGTAAAAGAGATAGCCCTATTGAACAGATCGCAACCAATTTGGAACAAGCAGAGAAATAGCTGTAAGAGAAACTGGGTCGTCAAATGTGCGAGTAGGAGCATCTGCCACCATATTGTCCTTACCCTTCTTGTAAGTGATCGCATAGTCATAACCCATGAGTTGGATAACCCATTTCAGGTGTGTTGGGGAGGAGACCCATTGTTCTAGGAAATTTTCCAATCTCTGGAGATAAGTCTTGATGTAGAAATAATTCCCTAATAGGGATGGCTGCCACTTCGGTATTGCATGCAAAATATCCATCATTTCCTGCTGAGATGTAGATGCGGCTAAATGCTTGCCGGAAAGGTCTCTTGAAGGCGGAAATCCCACTAGTGCAACAAAGACACCTACATATCTATCCAAGGAAGTAGTGGAGACCGTTGATGGGTGCATCTGAATGGAATGGAGTTGAGAGATGACACCATGTGAATTCATCTTAAGGATCTTTTCTAGGAGATGTGAACTAATGAGGCTGAGAGACCCTGGTTGTAAGCCCGTAAATTTGTGTTGTGTCCCATTGACTGGAAACTGCATCCAAAGTTCAGCAAAATCCCATAAGATGGGGCCAAGTGTGCATAACCATTGAATGCCCAAAACCACATCACATCTGCCTAAGGACAAGGAAAACATGTCAGAGCACAGGTTATAATCTTCCAGAGAGATACGCACATTGTGACACTTTCCCTTGCAAGGTAAGGTGCCCCCATTGGCAACCATGACTTCGAATTTGGAGCAAGGATGGACAAAACAATCAACCTGTTGGGCGATCCGAAGGTCAATGAAGTTATGAGTGCCACCAGAATCAATGAGTATTGTAAGAGAAAGCTTCTTGAAGTAACCCCCTGACCCGCATTATTTGGGGGGTGGTGACGCTGGATAAAGCATGGAGAGATATCTCTGGTTGGTCGTCTTGAGATGGGGTGTCAATATGCGGCTCCTGAATGTCGACCTGATCATCCATTGTATCTGGAGCTTCTTCACCAATTTTAGAGGCAGGTGGAGAATCCATATCCAAGAGATAGAGCTTTTGTTGAATACATCTATGTCCCTGAGTGAATTTCTCATCACAATTATAACAAAGTCCTTTTTCTCTGTGTGCCTGCATCTCTGTTTCAGACAAATGCTTGATAGGAGTTGGTCGAGGAGCTGGAGGGATGGGAGGTCGTTGAGAACCCATATTTCAGAAGGGGACATAAGTGGGTTTGGAGTGCTGTTGGGCTGCAATCTTGTCTTCTGCCAACTTAGCCAACCCCAGGGCTTCCATCATTGTGTTGGGACAGAACATTTTAACCTCTAAGCGGATTTCATCCTTAAGACCACTAATAAAACAATTCCTGTAGAATTCATCAGACAATCCTTCTGTGTGATTGGCTAGTTTCTCAAATTCTGTATGATACTCTCTCATAGTGCCAATTTGGTGAAGTTTAGTGAGGGCTCTTGTGAAGTCGTCAAAAGCACTAGGGCCAAATTGTTACAAAAGGAGCTGGCAAAAATTTGGCCATTTTGGCTCTTCATGAGCCTTGATGTACCAACGATACCATTGAAGAGCTTCCTGTTCCAAATGAAATGATGCAAGTGGAACTTTGGTGACATCAAAAGTATTGTGCATACTGAAATACTGTTCTGCATGATAGATCCATCCAGTTGGATCAATACCATTGAAGCGAGGAAAATTAAGCTTCGGACCACAAAAATTGCTAGAAGAAGAGAACCCATTATTTGATGAGGACTCTGACTGTCGTTTGTTGCTCATGGCTGAATGCTCAATATGGAGGCCGAGAAATTTTTCATCCAGATCCTGGAGTTTGGTTTAGATGGCTGCAAGTGCTTCCTCCATGGTTTTTGCTCCTGCTCGGGTGACAACCCTAAACAAGAGTTTTTTTTTTTTTTGGGGGGGGGATGGGTAGAAAAACACAAACATAACCTTATTTAGTAAAGGGAAATTTGGATTTGGGAAAAAATCTGATGGGTAATTGGGGTTGGACGAGGTTTTGGACACTTTCGAATGGACAGGGAAGCAGAAAATGAGGACTTCAGAAGTGGGGTGAAAGAATGGGAAAATTTGTCAGAGAGGGACAAAGAAGCAGAAATAGGGAATGAACACGGTGGCAAAATTTGAAGGCGATTGGGTGAAAATTAAAGAAGTTATGGCAAACCCTAAAAATAGACAAATGTGGGATTTCTGGTTTTGGGAAGTGGAATTTGGGATAGGGTCCTCGGGAATGAAAGATGTAGAATGCGATTACAGGGGTGTTAGGGAAGTTTCAAGGGAAATAGAGTGAAAACAAGGGAGATATGGCGAAAAAATAGTTTTTTTTAGAAGGGATCGGAAACAGATGGATCTTCAATGACGCAGAAGTGATCGGCAACAGATGGATCGGAAACGGTGCCAAATGGATAAAAAATGGATGGATCTGAAACGGTTTTCAGAATAGATCCAAAACAACTGGATCTGGAACGACTTTCAAAATGGATCTGAAACGGCTCGGAATGGATCTGAAATGGCGCAGAAGTGATCGGAAACAATTCAGCTGAAAATAGATATGAACCCTTGGTATGTTCAGCTTCCTAACAGTTTAGGGGTTTCGATCAGCCACTAATGCTGTCTGACAGCTTGCGTATTGGGGCAGTACCCCTCACTTCACGGTTCAGGTAAAACTGATAACCGCTTTGCCACAAATGACAACTCTTGGTTTACCTCACAGGTGGGAACTAGTCAATCAGGTATGGGTCGTTGCCCTTTTCGCTGGCAGGTCCTCTCAATGGACCAATTACATTGGGGTTCCTGTGGTACTCCTCACAATGAGTTTTAGGGATGCCCAAGTACTTCCCATAGTTAAGCGGATAGGGATTATTCCCAGATCCGAACTTGCAATAGATGTGAAATTTTTTTTTGGCAGAAATTCCACCCAATGAGCCCAAGAAAGTGCTCTGATGCCAGATGTGAAGAACTTGCAACAATTAATTAATGAAAATACACGAGATAGAAGAAATAACAGAACTCAGAATTGATTTTATTGATCGCAGGCCACTTTGAGGGGGCAACCTCCTTTGAGCAAGCTCAATACAAATAACTTCACTGTACCTTCATCGGTCTCAACACAAACTTATATACTAAGTCTAGGCGCCAATACCATGGGTCAATACCATGTGTCAATACAAACCATGGGCATTACAAACTATGGATCAACAATTACTACGGGACGACTTACAAAGCATATGCGTCCAACAACAATAATACAAACTATGGATCAACAAATACTACGGGACGACTTACAAAGCATATGCGTCCAACAACAATATACTAACAAAGTAAATAGAAGGGTTGACATGGGTTCCTAACAGAATGATGCCATTCTTGAAGATGTGGTTATTCCTAAATCTTCAACACACAACCACCCTCATGAAGAAGTAATTACAAGAGAAAAAACACCCCCATATCCATAACGTCTAGTAATAGAAAAACCTGTAACTTATCCAGAGTATGATATCATTAATGAATTGAAAAATACTTGTATCAAGATCCCTTTGTTACAAGCCATTAAATATATACTAATCTATAGTAAAGTGATAAAGGAAATCTATATTAAAAGACCCTCCGACGATTCATGTTATAGGTGAGATGTCAGATTACATAGCAAACCCACCTAGAATTCCAAACTATACAAATCCAGGAAATCCTGTGGTAACTGTTATCATCAATAACACTGCCATAGGAAACACACTTATTGATTTAGGAGATGCTATTAACATGATGACTACCACAGTTTTAGAAACTATTCATTTACGACAGTTCCTCCGGCTTACCCCAATAATGCTAGAATTAGCAGATCGCACTATGGTGCAGCCTGCTGGGATCTTAGATGATATCATTGTATCAATAGCTTCATGGGAATATCCCATGGAATTTATGGTCATAGAATCAAAGAACCCTTCTAAAGGACACACCATTATTCTGGGTAGACCTTGGTTGGCCACTGCCAATGCATTTATAGGATGTAGGGATGGAGAAATGATTATCTCTGATGGGTTATCTACAAGAAAACTAGCTTTATACCCACCAACACAGCCAGTAACTGAAAATCTGTTTTGGTTAGATTGTCGTTTTGGGGATGAGAACTTGGAAGAGCTTTCCCTTGTTAGTGATTTCTCCCGGGCACTTCAAGAAAAAAATACCGAGAATGTGTTGAACCAATTTATCTCTTCCACAACATGTATAGACTTTCCTCAGTCTTTTTCCCAACTTGACCAGACCTTTGGAGATGAATTCCAAGAAAACATGAGCCTCTCAACATTTACAAGCACACCATGTGTCTTCACAATTGAAGAACATCTAGGATCCTACACCATACCTTGTGAGGTTAGTTTCGAAAAATTTCTACATATAAATGCAGGTTTAGATGAGAGTCAGCAAAAACAATTACTAAAAGTTCTCAAGAGTCAAATTGGATCATTTGCATGGGAATACACCGATATGAAGGGTATACACCTAGATACCTGTATTCACCACATTTACACAGATTCAAACATACCTCATGTTAGGCACCCCCAGAGAATAATGAATCCAACACTAAAGGATATAGTCAAAGATGAATTGCAAAAACTCCTTAATGCTGGTTTCATCTACCCAAGTTCTAACAGTAAATGGTTGTCTCCTCTGGTAGTAGTTCCAAAGAAAGTTACAGGGAAATGGCGTATCTGTGTTGACTTTTGAGAATTGAACAAGGCCACTCTTAAGTACTACTTCCCTTTACCTTTCATTGACCAAGTGTTAGATACCTTGTCAGGGAAACAATACTTTTCTTTCCTTGATGGGTATAGTGGATACAACCAAATATTAATAGCACCTGAGGATCAAGATAAGACAACCTTTACTTGTTCTTGGGGGACATATGCCTATGCCTATCGAGTGTTGCCATTTGGCCTATGTAATGCACCTGCCACTTTCCAGCGTGCAGTTTTAGGAATCTTTGCTGACCTCATACATGACTGTGTAGAAGTTTATATGGATGATTTTACAGTTTATGGCAATACCTTCCAAGAAGCCCTTGATAACCTCGAAATAGTTCTTATTCGGTGCCAAGAAACGAACTTAGCCCTTAGTCATGAAAAATGTAAGATGTTGCTAACCGAGGGCATAGTTCCAGGACATCATGTCTCTCTTCAAGGTATCAAGGTGGATCTTGTCAAGATAGAAATAATTGTTAACCTTCCTCCTCCAAAAACTTCAAAGGAAGTAAGAAGCTTTCTTGGCCATGCAGGCTATTATAGACGTTTTATTGAAAACTTCACTAAGATAGCCGCACCTATGTTAAAGCTACTCATGAAAGATACAGAGTTTCAATGGACTGAACTTTGTCAACATGCCTTTGAAACTTTGAAGGCAAAACTATCAGTGGCACCAATACTTAGGGGCCCCAATAGGTCCCTTCCCTTCCATATATCCACTAGTACTTTCGACATAGCTATAGGAGCAGTCTTAGGTCAAAAAGAGGGACAAACGTCACATGCCGTCTACTTTGCTAGTAAAAATTTGACTCCTGCAGAATCGAAATACATTGTTACTAAAAAAGAGTTTCTAGTAGTAGTCTGTGCCATCAATAAGTTTCGTCATTATATCACGGGATATGAAGTTTTCGTACACACAGACCACTCCTCCAGTAGATTTTCAATGAATAAACCAATCACCAATGGAAAGGTGACTTGGTGGCTTCTTTTGTTACAAGAATTTAACATCACTATTGTTGATCGTCCCGATCGAGAGAATGTGGTAGCAGATTTTCTCTCTCGAATTCAAATTGACGATAATGCCAGTCCCGTCGACGATAGCTTTCCGAATGAACATCTATTCACTGTGTCTGTTCGAACCCCTTGGTTTGTAGACATAGCCAATTATTTAGCAACTGGAAAGCTACCAAACCATCTCTCCCCACCCGAGAAACGTAGGATCATCGTTCAAATTTCTAATTATTCTTGGGTGGACAATGATCTTTTTTGTACTGGTCCCGATCTTATTATTAGACGATGTGCACGAGAGGATGAGATGGCAGAGATCCTTCATTCTTGTCATGGTGGACCTTGTGGTGGGCATTTTTATGACAAGAGAACAACATACAAAGTGTTGCACTCTGGATATTATTGGCCAAGCATTTTTAAAGATTCTGCCAAGTATGTCAAGGGATGTGACAGTTGCCAAAGAATGGGTAGACCTATGCCATCCGATGAGATGCCCTTACAACCCCAGGTTATGATTGAGCCTGTTGAAAAATGGGCTCTAGATTTCATTGGGCCAATTTGCCCTATGTCTCGCAAGAAGAAGTACATCCTAGTCAGCATAGACTATGTCACCAAGTGGGTGGAAGCTAAAGCCTTATTCAGAGCCACAGAGAGATCTGTGGTAGAGTTCATATATGAAGAAATATTTACCCGATTTGGTGTACCTAGGAAAATTGTGATCGATCAAGGATCTCAGTTCACCTCCAAGTTGATGAAAGAGCTTACTGACAAATATGGTATTAGACATTGTAAATCTTCACCATATCACCCGCAAGCCAATGGTCAGGTAGAGTCTACCAACAAAGTATTAGAAGCCATCCTGACTAAGACTATCCAATTACACCACAAAGACTGGGTAGATAGGCTTCCAAAATCCTTGTGGGCTTATAGAATAACTTGGAGGAATACCACTGGCCACACACCTTATGAACTTGTTTACGTTAAACAAGTTCTTCTACCCATTGAATTTCAAGTCAAAACCTTTCGTATGGTTGCACAATTAGGGATGGATCTAGAAGAAGCACAGAAACAATGAATCCTGCAGATAATTGAATTAGACGAGATTAGACAAGATGTTGTTCAACGCACAATTTTAATACAAAATCAATGCAAAAAGTGGCATGATAAATACATTAAACAAAAACAATTCAAAACTAGAGACTGGGCATTACTTTTTGATTCAAGATACAAAAAATTTAAAGGTAAATTAACTACCCGTTGCATGGGTTCATATGAAATTGTTACAGCTTTTGATAATGGATCTGTTAAGATTAAGACAATTGATGATTCACAAATTTCCTTTGTTGTAAATGGACATATACTTAGACTTTATCATCAACTAATATCTAAACAAGATTTTGTGCAGAATGCCTTACAACAGGAGGAGATGGAGCTGGTAGAAGAGGAAGTCATTCCTCCTTCTCCTGGTTCTTGAATTATTTTGGGTTATCTTCATCTGTATATATGTAAATATATTTTTGTTTTTTTTTAAATAAATGAGAGTCATTTCTAACAATTGATTGCATATATACAGGAAATTCACTCTTATGATTAGCTTATGGAATTTTGTTAATTAAAACAGGAAGACTTTTTTTTTTCCTTCCCCTAATTCTGATAAATTTCATATGACTTTTCTTTGTACATATATTTTTGTTTTGAATAAATTTGAATCATCTAACAAGTGGTTTTGCAGTTTGATTACAAGTACCTTATCTCTATAATCAACTCATGCAATATTATGTGAAAAGGGAAGTGCTCTAAAAAAACTCATAATGCATCTTAACTCCTTCTCTTTCGATTATTGTTGAAAATTGAAAATTTATAGTGAAAAGTTAAAGTGTTCTTTATATCATTTCTAACCACTTTCTCCTATGATTCTTTTTTATTAATTTCATTCTTATGCTTTTATATATGGTATTTGATTCAGACATGCACATTTCTGATTTATCATTAGAACAGTTGCTTAAGACCTACTTTAATCATCATGATTTTCAAAAGTTCTATCTCACACCTATGGACTACTAGTTCATCCTAGATTCATTATTAAAACTTGCCTCTTAAGCACTTTTAAAAAATGTAGCCCAAGAGTAAGTGAATTTC
Source organism: Larix kaempferi (assembly GCA_027924585.1). NCBI lineage: Eukaryota > Viridiplantae > Streptophyta > Pinopsida > Pinales > Pinaceae > Larix > Larix kaempferi. Next base: position 14,766,375 of record BSBM01000291.1, read on the forward strand.
TACTTGTGAGGAACATTACTGATCTTTTATGAAGAAGATAGACTGAGAGGTCAAAGAACAGCTTTAGGTTATTATCTTTTGACATGATCTATAATCCAGGCCATAATAAATAAAGTTACTCATAAGATTCGCTCTAAAAATTTGAATTATGTGTTTAGTAAGCTTAGCACACTCTAGTGCCAACCGACTTCCTCATATTAAAAATCATTATAGGAAGCAAACCCGTTGGGGTACTGAACAGGATCACTGGTAGCGGGTCCATGCTAAGTAAAATCTTAAACAAGGAAGCTCGGTAAATGCAAGTAAACCCGTCGGGGAACTGAACAGGCTCGTTGGAAGCGGGGCTATGCTTGCATGGTACCAAGATAAACACGTCGGGGTACTAAACAGGCCTGCTGGCAGCGGAGCAATATCAGGTAAAAGAGGTTCGGTTAATGCATCACTATGCACATGGATTATCTAAAAAACCTGAGTATACAAATACATGTTGAGGACAAATTATTTATACTGTCATTAGAGAATGGCCGTAAGTTGGACTTGGACCCTGTCATCTAATTCAAACAATACCTAGGATATGATTATCCTAGAAATGGGACCCATAACTATAGAAATCTCACAAACTCCAGGGTGAACTTTATCTATATTCTTTGGATGACAAGACATCTTTAAAATGAGTCATGGATGACTGGTTTTCCTATGGCATTTTTTTGTATCGATTGTACTATCACTATTCATATGGTCTTCCTAAGCACTGTTATTTTTTTTATGAATGTACATATCTGAATCATCTCCATTTATTAGTTAGTATTTCTTCTTTCTTACGAAAAGTAATAACAACATTTTAGAACTATTGGCTAAACTATTCATTGAAAATATTTGAATATTAATCAGTTTTTCTTTGATGGCTTGAGGACACGCCATATTTTTGGTTTGGGGGAGGTTCAGAACTGTTTTTACTTTCTGATTATTTATAAAAAGTTCATTTATCTCTGACAGAATGATAGGTGTTTTCAGGAATAATGCAAGTAGCAAAAGATTGTTCTGATCCATGATAAATAAAGAGGAGCGCGACTAAAGTTTCAGAAAAGCAGGCTTACATCATCCTTTTGTGTGCTGACAGCCCCAGAAAATTCTCTGCATAATCAACAATACTCAGATCCAACACAACACATTTTTGAACAGAAGGTCCATATAGAGGATCGAATGAAGGGTCGAATGATGATCCGAATGAGGAAAATGAACGACGATATGAATGAAGTGCCGAATGAAGTACCGAATGAAACCATAGCATATAACAACATGATTTAGTATGTTAAGGGATCTAATTTTTGAATTCTAATGGTAAAATCCAATTGACTAACCATACCAGGGATCAATCAAATATCATCTCTGCATTCAACCTCATTCCTTTGCTCATTTCTACTTCATCAAATGAACCAGTTAATCATGCATCATTGCGATTTTCAGAATCATTTTATGGCTATCATATGGTTTTAACTCTTCATTAAGTTATATGCATGTGATCTGTCATTGTATTAATTAAGAGTCATCATGTTCTTTTATCTTGCTTATGCTTAATATCTCATGATGAATATTACATTCAACCCGTCCAAAGTTTACTTTGGACATGGTTGAATATATCATAGCCATACGAATTCACCAATCCACGTATTTTCATGATGGCACACAATTCAATATTTTTGCACGATAGCATGATCGTTCGAGCGTGCCAAATCCCTGCTTCACGATCATTTAATCATTCGAACAGATCACGATTTAAACCAATGCCTGCGTGAATTTTTCTCATTCTACTTGCCCTTATCTTTCCGGAGTCTATCAAGCCGCGTCTCTTGCAATTTCTTGCATCCCCTGTATCCATTTGCATCCCTTGACCTCTGCTTAACAATGTCGATCCGCTACGAGCCTAGCAGTTACCAGGACTTGCTCTGCATTCCTGAATTTAAGGCGTGCCATGAAGTGTTTATTCGAGTGGGCTAGAGTCCGTTCCTTCATCTTCTCGACGGCCACGATGACGAGATTTCACTATTATTTGCCAAAGGATTCAATGGAAAAACGGCTAAGGTTGGCCATCTCACCTTTCCTGTAATAAAGGAGTCTATTACATTGGCCACGAAACTTCCCAGGGAGAGTTCCCGTTGGCACAAACACCTTTTTCTTCCGCGGATGGCTCGCGAATTTGCTCTCAAAGCCGAATACCAACATGTTGCAGGCACAAAAAGGTTCCACCGGGAGTGGGTTAAGCCTGAATATCTCGAGGCCTTGACTTCATCCGGTTGATCACCTGTGAAGGTAAGTTCACCATTTTCAAAGCTTGCCACTTCCATTTATTAGCACATTTCGTTAATAATCAGGCCCTAAATTTCCCATTTTATTTTCTAAAGAGCCTAGAAAAGATGTCTAGCCAAGTTAGGAAAAATGTAGTTAACCCTGCTGGCAGTTTATACCATCACCGTCTCATAAAAATCCTGATCACCCACCATTTGAAGGAAAAGGGACAAACATGGGATAGCTTTGTGTTTGAAACACTAAACCGCCATCTGGTCAAGAAGCCCCTTGTTAAAGCCTCTGCCTCTCGCAAGCGTCACCAATTTCAAAACCGTGCAGATGAGCCCGTTCAAACCCCTTCCCATGCAAATAGGGATACCAAGTCTGTATTATTTAGTGAGGGTGCCTCAGGAGAAATGCACCTTGTTCACTCATCCTCTCCTAAGCCTGTCCACGAGGACACAACCACGAAACCCCCATTCTTTTCACCAATACCCACAAAGTCAATAAAGGCCAATCTTGACCAGTCTGTCGACTAGACCGTCGTCTAGTCTATCGATCAGTCCATCATTCAACCAATGCATTCAGACAGTCTTGATGACCAGACGGACGACCCTGTCCTTGAATCACCCCTTCTTGCGTTAGCCAATATATATGCCCGTTTGCTTGAAGATCCCATCTTGGAACCTGCCCCTGCACACATTAAGGATAAGGCTCCTGAGGAACACACTACATCTGCTGAGATCGAGCCATTTCTAAAGGGATCGAGCCCTCAAAAAGATCTTGAGTCTTTTGCAGAAGTATCTACTCCACTCCATCAGAATGTGGATAGATTAACCCAAGACATAGCACAGTTAAAAAACCAGAATGAGAAGTACGTTGAGATAATCTCTGGGCTTCGTGAAGAAAACAAAGAATTACGCTTACAAGTAAAGAGCATTGAAGATTTAAACGATGCCAAAACAGCTTCCAACATTTATCTTCGGTTGAAGCATGATGCCTTGAAGGATCAGTTCAAGAAGCTTAGGGATAAATCCGCTTCCTCTTCCAAGTCAAAGGCAGCTGCTACTGCAGCTCAACCTTCTTCCTAAATTCTTCTCTGCTTGCTCAGTGGGATCTGGCATATCTTTGGTTTGGGGGAATGTTGGTGTCCATTTTTGTCACCATTTTTTATCAGTAAACATGCTCTGATTGGCGTTATTTTCACTATTTTGATATGATAAGTCATTCTCCTTGCTATTCAGACCGTCAATCAGACCCAGGTATGAACGTATTTGCATATCACATGAATCTTGGTTGAATATCATCATTTTTATGGTTTATTGACAATTATCTCACATTTCTAGATGTGCTTGGCATTTAGTTTTTGATCTATAGATTGTGGTCATCATTCGGACCTTCATTCAGTCGCGCGTTCACGCTGAAGACGCCCAGCCGCATTCGAACCATCATTCAGCCCTCCATTCACACCCACAGAATCGTTGGTTGAGATATTTCAGGGCATTAAAGACAAAAACGGTGATGTGGGTTATGTTGGGGACGTGTCACTCATGGTTCATGAGCCTCCATTCTAGAAGATCCGCTCTCCTGTCCGCCTAGCTTGACATCGCATCATCTTCCCATGTCAAATATAACCAACGCACAGCTGCCCACATGAAGTAAACCAACGCCCGTGGACTCAGGCAGACGGCCTGTGTGCTGTCGTAAACCGCCCTGCAGCCATTTTGTGGCCATTAAGATCTCTATTTTTAGAGGGTTCAACCTCCTCTCTTATTATAAAAACTTATATAAAGACGTCTCCTATGGAGAAACGTAGCACATATACGATAGCAATAATTTTTATGTGTAGAAACGATGTGTAATTTTCTTCAGTTAATGGAAGTCCCCGATTTTAGCTGTTGATGTTCTGTTATTGGTGAATAATTTGAGTTAGCTTCAATCCTTGATTGCTGAGAAGGGCCCCTCAACAACCAGAGGTTTTGTGTATATTTTGTATTTCTTTTCTACAAGTAGATAGTTTATTTTTCAGTATATGTATTTAATCTAGTTTCCTGTAGACGTTGTTTTATTTCCTGTAATTTATATCTTGCTGCTGATTTAATTTACATTCTTAAAAGTTAAGGTGACCAGTCATGCATAGTTCTTCTTAGTTTGTTTTTAAGTCTTTTAATTTGCAATTAGGTAGAGTTAACTAGTTAATGCTTCAGAGTTTGGTTTGTAGTTAGAATGAGTTCGTCTAACTTTTCCTATAGCTGTAGATTAGTTTTATTTACATCTTAGCCTTGTTCTATTATGCTATAGAAATAGTTCATTTCTTTAGATAATGATTAGTATAGGTTGCTTCTTCTCATTCCAACTTTAAATTATCTATTTACTGATTTCCTTGCACTGTAGGTTCATAAGCATCAAGCAGCTGGCATTAAGATCATTTAATCTGCTTCTTTCCTTAGTTTCTATCGTTTTCTTCCATCCAAACTGTCATTCGGACTGTCATCCGGATTGTCATACGGACTTTAATATTTTCTGCATTGTTTTTATGCTTATTTAGAATCCAGTTTCTTAGGTTTTCGAATTGTAATATTTCTCGTAATTGATTAGCATTCATATATGTAATTAGGACCTCGTTTTGCACTATGTAGAGTTTCAATTAAGTTTCATATCCATTCTTAGTTCTTGTTCCATTTTATTAACTTTGCTTAGTTGCTTCTCAAATTATGTCTTTAATGTCTGATTTATTAATATTTTACTGTTCTAGAATTTATCTGTTCCATTCTTAGTTCAATTTACTTCATATTTATTAAGATTTATTTAGGACTAAACTTAGTAATTTCATTATCCAAAGTACATTAGTTTTGATAGTTTCTTAGTTAAAGCATATGATTTGCTTCTCTCATTCCCATAATTAGTGAAGGTGTTCATAGAATAGGATTTGACTCAGAAATAAGATATCTTTATCAAGTTTTCTACTTGCTTCTAGATCAAATTCATTTTCAAGTAAATATCTTTATTAAGTTTTCTACTTGCTTCTAGATTACATTTGTTCCATGTCATTTGCTTATGGATAGAGAATAGATTACAATGTTTAAAGTTAGTTGTAATTAGACACTCTTTAGTTTGCATCTCTTTGTAGAAATCAAACTAGATTTGCTTCCATTTTGTTTCCTTGTCACATTTGAAAGTCATTTTGATACATTCTCTCATGTTCCTATTACATTTGATACATTTCCTCAGAATCCCCAAGGAGAATGGAATTAGGTAGTTTATTTTAGTTTTGAGTGTTTGTTGAATGTGTGAATAGTTTAACTATTGAATTTATAAGTAGTTTGTAATTTTGCTTTAAGATAATATAGTTTCTTGTTTCCATAGTTAGTTGTCAATCGAATCATTTCATATAGTTGTTTTCTAATTCCTAGACTAGAGTTTGAATCATTAATTAGTAGGTTCCATTTTCATAAAAGTAGTTATGTTTTCGATCAAATCTTGTTCCTAGAATAATATTTGTTGTTTTTATATTTTCAGTTATCGTTCATAGAATAGAGTAGTATAGATTGATGCTATTCTGATCTATTGGTTTAGTTATGTTTAATTAGTTCAATAGTTGTACTTTTAAAGTTTGACTCGGTTTTTCATTTTGAAAGATCTTTCGATTTTTCTTTATTAAACATTTCCAAGGTCTGTCGAGTCGAAACCTTAAGTCCCATTCTATCTCAGCATATACTGTGCCATAACTTTAAGATTACCAACCCTGGTCGATAATTAAATATTTGGTGATTCCTTAAGATAGTAAATACACCCAACAAATTGTTAACGTTTATATATAAATTTAGTTGAGTTGGATGAGTTGAGTTGAGTACAATTATGTTTTTTTTCCAAATTCTTATGGTTCAATTTCACTAAACTTCTCATTGCATGCACCATATAATAAATAATAAAAAATGTGAATGAATCACAAATTGGACCAAAATACATAAATACATAATAATGAACAATCTAAAACGGTTTAAGCTAAATCAGTGTCCTGCATCTTTGACTCATGAGCTAGCAACGTCTATTTAAAGTTCAACCTCTCCACCATTTCCTCCAATAAATTTGTATGTCAATGCTTATTGTGCCAAAGAGTTGCTTAGGTATTTTTTGGTGCATTTGCTCATGCATTGAATGTTTTCATTTGATGATCATCAAGTTTAGTGATTTAAGTTTCATAAGTGCACCTCATGCTCTGAATGAGGTAGATTGGAATACTATTTATGATGTATGGAAAGAAAGACAAACAAACCAGAAAGCCTCTTCCATTGGAAAAATAGATTCATTTTTTCAATGATGTAAGTTAAAATACTTTTAAAGAATATCAATTGAATGGAAGAAAAAATATGTTTTCTATTTTCATTGAAATGTGTTCATTTACATAAAATTTAAAAAAATAATAATTTGATGGTTACCATGATTTTGAAAGAAATTTTTTTCACACTGAAAAACATGCTTCTTGTCATTCTCCAGAATCAAAGAAAGAATTATGTTGTTACAATTATCATCCTCATATTGATAAAAAAATGATGATCTATTCTTGACTTTTCAGCCAAGATTATTGATCATACTCCCTCACCCAAAAGAACATAAAAGACCCATAAAACTATTATTGTTTATCAAGACATATTCAAAAAATAACTATGTTTTTCCACTATCATAGCAGTTATACTATGACAATCTTATATAAATTATATAGTCATCCAAAAGTAAAGGTTAGAACCTCAAAACATATAAATGGAACCTTGAGAATAGATGGAATTATGCCGGTACTCCTCATATAGCAGCTTACTAGGAGAAATGCCAATGCCTTTCTTAGATAATCCAACAACAAGAGTGTTCAATTCTCTATAAATATGATATAAAGATATGTCATTAAAAATTCTAATAAGTGACCCTAACCTTGAACACTAGTGCTGCAAAGACGAAATTTGAATACTTATGCTTCAAAAGAAAAATTTTTTTATTTATTTATTAAATTTTATTGAAATTTATATTTTTTTATATAATTAGTGTTTCATTCTAATAATTATAAAATTTGAAAAAACAATAATTTATATTTAATTTTTTAATAAAAAATTTATTTAATTCACACTTGTCAATAAAATTACAATTATTTATATAACCTTTCGTCTACCATTCAAATTTGATCATTGATTGCATTGCATTTTACCATAATATAAATGGTGATTAGATTTGCAAAAAGAATTATTGACTTTATTACACTGATAGACCTATTTATCTTAGAAACAATGGATGCGAAAACACAAGGCACAAAACGCCTTAAAAACAAGGCACACTCCATGCTTCTTTGCTTTTGCTTAACAAATTTGACAATTTAGAAGGGGTCAGTGCTGAGAAACCTCGGCATTAAGGAAAAGTACTATCCATCGGTTCTCTTTTACAGCTGGCGAGGGAACAGTTACGACGTTGATAAAAGAAAATTAATATGTTAAGGGAAACGTTAACAACGTTGGCATAAATAAAATTAATATGTACTAAAAGCATAAAGAAAATGCTCTTAATTCACGGGAAATGGTTACATCGCTGGATGCAGTGTAGGTCAACGTCCAATTAAAAGTGGCTATGGATACATCGTTATTGTTATTTATACATTTATAATTTTATTTTTTATACCGTTGAAAATTAAAATTTTAATAATGTGCATATTATTTTATAAAAAAATAAAAATGTAACCAATAAATGGCTTTAAAAGTAAATTCATAATGATCACCACTAATTAATTTTTTTTTTTTTCACATAAAAATATATCTTATTATTAATACCGCGAAATAGTAAATAGGAAAACATACATCAGGTCATCATACCATAAATGCATGAAAGTAAAACATAAACGGGTACATGCTAAGCCCCAAGATAACATCACAGAATCCAGGATCCCACCTAAATCCCAAACATATCCAGAAAAGATGCCACATCAGTATCCCAACAACAGCATAACCAATAACCAAATAGAGCCCAAATGGCATAGTAACAAATCGCCATGACATAAATACATATATAATAAGTCCAAAAATGTCCAAAACAGCGAATGGTTTGGACGCATGTGTCAAATATCATAAAGCATAGAGCCGCATAAACCAACCTAGTAAAAAATCCAACAAGTAGTTGGAGGAAGAGAACTATGTACCTGCACATATATAGCCGAATATAAACATGAGAGAAAAAACAAAACAAGCCACAAGTCGGATCAAAAGAGTCAGGTCCAAAGCAGATCAACCGATCCCCGAGAGAAAAGAAGATCCTCATGCCATTCCTCCCACAAGATAATGCCAGTCGGTGAGCCCAAAGCCTTCTTGGAAAGGTTGTCCGCCTCCATATTTAACTCGCGGTAAACATGGGCAAAGTGAATATGCTGAAAGTCACTGAAGAACTTCCGAACAGCGACCATCCATTTAGTGAGGATCAACACATTAAGTGGGGAAGAACTCAAAGCCCATGATATTATGGATGAAGAATCACCCATAACAACAAGTGAGGAGACCTGTAAGCGCCGAGCAAAGTGTAAAAGTAACCAGAGGGCACATAATTCACTGCGAGTATTTGATCCACCCCCCAAATTTAAATGGATTCTATAGAAAACGGTACAGTTTAGATGGAGCACCACACCCGCCCCACAATTTCCACCCCCACCCACCGCAGCCTCGTCGAAGAACCCGCATGGATACATCAATACCGGAGGAGTATTACGGTAACCAGATCATGAAGCAATCCTGCCACCCGCATCGACTGAGACGGTATGCTTCTCCATGAATAAAGCAATGATACGACTGCATAACCAATGCAGATTTATAGCTATACCATAAAAAACGTAGCGGTTACGGGCCTTCCATAGCTCCCACATCATATAACACGGGAGTTCCAACCATCGAATTGAACGGGAGTCGTGGAGCCACCGGCCAAAGCTATCCTTTAAAGTAGACGAGTGCCAAGCCACAGATATACCAACAGAGTTGACAATAAGCGTCCAAAGCTCATTAATAAATGGGCACGAGGAGAAGAGATGATCAACCGATTCCAGGTGCGAGCAGCATAAAGAACACCAGCCAGGACCAGAGAAGCCACGATGACAGAGGTTATCCCAGGTAAGAATATAGTTTCCCATTGCCAACCAAACAAAACATCTGATCCTCGGAGGAAGGGCAAGCTTCCAGATCACAGGGTGCCACCATTCCACCTTCGGTTTACATTCAGCAAACAATGAATCATAAGCAAGTTTTGAAGTGACCACTCCACGGGAAACATCCCATGACCAAACTAACCTGTCCGGGGAGTCGCATAAATGGATGTTTGCTTGACAGAGGTGCTTCGTGTATTCTGTCCATTCCAATCCCATTGCCCCATGAATGCCAAGTTGACGAGCATTGATCCAACCCCCATTGTTGAAAGATACAGCATGTGACAAGTTAAAGAGCCCCCGAGCACGGAGGTGTGCAAGAAGTTCCGGAGTGAAAGAATACGAGGGGGAAGCCCCCACAACAGGATCCATTCCCAGTCTGATATCTCTACCATTGCCAGGAATCCATGACAGCCATTTTGCCACAACAGGAAAAGATCCCATAAGCCTGCGCCATATATTTGAAGTACCATTTACAGAATTCCTGTCAATCCGAAACCAGGACGCCACCGTAGCATGTTTAAGGTATTTTGCTCGAATGATACAACCCCACATAGAGTTATTGAATAGTACACGCCACAGGCTCTTAGCATGGAGAGCCATCACAAACAGCTCTAGATTCTTGACATTCCAGCCACCAAGAATATATGGCTGTGCCATACATTGCCACTTAATTAAATGAAACTTGTTCTTCTCACCCCCACCAGACCATATGAAGCGGACGAATTTCCCCCGAAGTATGCGAATAATTGAAGCCGGTATTTTACAGAGGGAGAACCAGTATACACCCAAGTTCTGGAGAACAGCCTTTGCCAAAGTAATCCTGCCTCCCAGTGAAAGATATCTCAGGCTCCAATGACTAATGCGCTTATCGAATCGTTTAACAAGCCATAGCCAGTCATTGGTCCTATAATTTGCAGGTTTTATGAAATAGCCCAGATATTTGGAACCCTCTGATAACTCCTTAAATTCCAAAGGAAGAATACCCCTGACACCATGTTCCATAGTCACCTCCAGTGAGTTTTTCAGGAAAAAATATTTCATCATACTAATGAGCATACCAGTTACAAGACAAAAGAAATCAAGAATTCTCTTATACTGTAGCCATTTAGCTAGAGTTGCCAGCGCAAAAAGCATCACATCGTCCACAAACAGCGAATGGGTAACTGTTACACCAGCCGAGATTTTGATACCCACAATAGCACCCACGCTTTTAGCTTTTTGAATAGAGAGGCTCAGCCCATCAATGATCAGCAGAAACAAAAGGGGAGAAAGAGGACACCCCTGCCGGAGTCCTCGAGACGCCTTGAAATAATCAGTCGGCTGACCATTTATAAGAACTGCATAGTTGACAGATGAAACACATGCCATAATCCACTTCATAACCTTCCATGGAAGACCAATTTGTATAAGGATCAATTTGAGAAAGGTCCAATTGACATGGTCATAGGCTTTAACCAAGTCCAGTTGTAGGATGAGTGCCTCCATCTTCTTCTGATTAATATTGTGGAATACCTCCTGTGCCACACCAACCGCGCATGAATCTGACGTTCCTCCAAGAACCCATATTGTTCCATAGAAATGTATGAGGACAAGATTGGTTTGATACGTTGTGCGATTATCTTAGAAATGATCTTGTATACTAAATTGCACAAAGCAATCGGACGGAAGTCATTAAAACTCTCAAGATGTGTTGATTTAGGGATCAGTGCCAGATAAGTGGAATTTAGCGCCCCGGAGACCAAACCCAATGATCGAGATTCATCTACAACATCCCTGAGATCGTTCCCCATGATATCAAAAAAATGAATGAATAGCTCCACCGTCCACCCATCAGGCCCCGGAGATTTGTCCTTAGCAAAATCCCGAAGAGTGTTCTGAACTTCTAAACAAGAAATAGTCTCAAAAATTTTGTCACCCTCCGCATCAGAGAACATCCGGGGGTATTCCTTAATAAGTTTAAATTGAACAGGCAGGGAAGTAGTCTCAGGATCAGTATAATAATCACGAAAATGACGTGAAGCCTCAGACTTCAAATCCCCATCACCACGGATCCATCGACATCATGATCATTAAGATCCCAAATGTTATTTTGTATTCTGTGACCATCCACATATCGGTGGAAGAACTTCGTATTTAAATCCCCAGCTTTGAGCCAAATAGCCCGGCTCTTTAAACGCCAGGACTCTTCCTGGTTAAGGAGAAACTTGAGTTTCCTTTCCTCCAGCATTGTAAGTCCACAAGCAGATGGAGAGATCCCCGTTCTCAGGGATTGGCCCCTAAGATCATCAATTTCGAAATCCAGCGAGTTGAGTTCAGAGGTCTGTTCAGCTTTTTTGGAATGTTCCCAATTAATAGTAAAGTCCCTTAAAGACCCCAATTTGACCGCAAGCTTGTCCATGGCCGACCGCACCCCGGAAACATCCAAATCTGCCCAAAGAGAGCGAACACCCACATCAAAATCTGGATCTTGCAACCATACAGAATTGAATTTGAAAGGGTATATGCGATGATTCGCATCAGTTTCAAATTGCAGAATAATGGGAGTATGATCGCTGATATGGGTCTGCATACTCCAAGTTCTATATGTGTGAAACGACCTTAAAAGTGTCTCAAATATCAGAAAATGGTCAAGTCGTTTGGAGATCAAATTCTCATCAAGCTGGCCATTTGACCACGTTGGGGTCAATGGCCTCGGTTCCACATCAACCAGAGAGTTTGTGGAAAAAAGGTTCTTGAAATAAGTCCCCGGAGGGTCTCTCCTGGCCGTACAACCCCATATTTCTTCAGCACCCCATGTAAAATTCAAATCACCAGCGAGTATCAAATTATCCAATGCCAACAAGTGTCCCGAACATGCCAGATCCCAGAAGGCTTCCCTGTTGCAATAGGGCCCATAACAATTTACAATATTTATAACATGCTCAGAGCCCCTAAACTTGCTAGTCAGAAGTATGCCCAGCGAAGTATTAAAAGGCTCAAGCTTAAGGACCCCCGGGTTCCATGCAGCCAGGAGCACACCAGAAAGGCCAACCGCATCCATAGAAGACATACACCACCCAGGCTTAATTTTATTGAAGAAAAAACGAGCTTTCTCCCCACATACCATAGTTTCTTGTAAAAAAACCAAATCGGGATTAACAATTTGAAGGACTCTAACACTCAGCTATGATGCAATTATAACACTCAACTATTTGACACAAAACTCAATGTGGACAATACAAGGAATTCCTAGGTTTTATATGTTACGGGTGTGGAGATCAAATGATGCAATTTTCAACAACAAGAAACAACATATTGTTGTTATTTGCACTAAAATCATTGTAATTTTTTGGAACACTTTAAAGAAGATAAGGCAAAAAAAACAAAGAACTATTATTGATCTTGTAATTTAATATTCAAATGTTGTGGGCTATTTTGATGGGCCTTTCCAGTCGGGCCACTATGGAGGTGGTATGGTCATTAAAATTAATGAGGATCATATATTCTCACTATGGATGGGTGGTGGCTTAGGGGACAACACTAAGGCAGAACTTATGGAATTGTGGGTCTTACTGAAGTTTGCTACTAATGTTGGTATTGTGTCATTACATGTGATGGGAGACTCGAAGGCGATCATTGATTGGGCTACAGGAAGAACTAACTTGCATGCGATTTCTCTTGATCATTAGTGTCAAAATATCAAGGACATGTTTCCAACTTTTAACAACTTAACATTTTGACACATTTTTAGAGAATTGAATACGGATGTTGACACATTATCAAAGAAAATTATTGGCCTAGAGGAATGTCTCTTACATTTTGAAGAACTATTGGAGAATGTGGTAGTCTCCATCCCATGGATATGTTCCTATATTTTGAAGATGACAACTAGATTAAATGTTGGCCAAGGATAACATTTATTTTTTTGGATTACTCTTTATTTTTATTAAACAATAATAGGAAAAAATTTGGTGATATATATATATTTTTAATAGTTTGAGGACAATTTAGTAAATGTTGTAAATTGTTTTGTTTTTTTTGGTTCATTACATTGAGATGTAATACAACAATATTGCACTTTGAAGATTGTTTTGATGTAAAGAGCATTGCTTTCTTTAATTCAATATGAATATCAAGAGGTAGGTTTTTTTCCTTTGTTGAAAAAAAACATTAATTTAAATTAATTATAAATCTCACTTGATAAATATTAGTTAGACATATTTAAACATGTATTCGTTGGGTTTCTCAATCTTATTGATTGCACTAAGCGTAGGATAGTTTAATTCATGTCAAATTAAAAATAACTACTTATACATCACTATTGAAAATTATTTTATACAAAATAGATATTTATTAGTTAAACAACTTAAAAATTTAATCAATAATGATCATCATTATCACTTGAAATTACTTACAAGAATCATCACCTAAAATTAGTTACAAACTTTACTTAATGAATATTAATTGGACATATTTGAACTTGTATTACACAAAATAGATATGTATTGGTTAAACAACTTTATTAAAGATTTACTTATCGTTGTCACTTGAAATTACTTACAATAACCATCACCTAAAATTAATTACAAACGTTACCTAATGAATATTAATTACAACTAACAAGACAAAGTCGTGATTTTTCTTAATTAAAAAAAAAAAAAATAAAATTAGCTATTTAAAAAAAACCATCTCCTAAGAAGACAAAGTAGTATATGTCTCAATTTTAAAGTTTTGGTTATAAATATAAACCATCTTCCAATTAGATGGACAATTTTGATATTGTCACGGTTGTGTGTTCCTAATAAATTATTAATAAGTCTATAAAAACAATTGAGATGTGAATATTTACATATTCAAAGTATTGATTGATTTTTTATTAATTATTAATTAATTAACTAATTAACTTTTTTTCGAAAAAAAGGTAATTTTCTTATTTATTGAAGAAAGTTACAAAGTTATATTTTTCAGATGCATTAAAGAATTTCAACATAATTATCTAGTAATAGTTTAAAAAATACGAATCACCATACCTTTAAACACATCTAGCTAGAAGTCTCTATATATAATTATGAAATATACCATATTACAGTCTTACGACCTATATGACCAGACGCTCAAAAAATATAGATCCAAATAAAAGTTCAATACAAACACAAGAAATGTCATCATATAATCCACATATAAACTAACAAAGACCAAGATTAACATTCACAAGCGGTATCACGCAAGACATTAAACAACGACAACTTCTTCATGAAACGGTGGATGATAGTAATCAGAGGCAATTCCATCATGAGATTCAATAATGTACCACATCCCATTCTGCATATGAATTCTAGACTTTGATAAGATGTCGGCATCCACATTTCACTCTTTGTAAATATGTTGGAATGACAAAGCAAATCAATCTTAACTCATCTAAAAGGATAGAAAGAGCCAAGTGATTATACCGTTGTTCACCCTTTATCCATTTAATTACAATTTGTGAGTCACCAAACACCTACAAGTGGGATATTCGTTTTTCAACTGATAAGAGTAGTAGAAGCTTCAAAGAAAACAACTCAACATAATTATTTGTTCCCAATTCCAACCCTGCCTGGAATTTGAGGAAGTGTGAATCTAAGAAGTATAATACCCGAGGATTCCCCTGAGATGTTCCATCAAAATATGCCCACGAATGATTTTTATCTATATATTTCTCTACCACCCCTCGATGGCATTCATGTTCTGAATCCTGTGGATAGGCCTCTAGAATACTCAAACTCTATGCCACATAGATAATTGGGGAGACTAGTGAGCCCTAAAAAATACAACAGTTCTAAGCTATCCATATGTCCCAAGCCACAATAACAATTAAAGCCTTTGATTTATTTGTTTGAGCATTTAAGGACCATTACATGTATCCTTCTTTAAATGTCATTCCATCCCATATAAAAATAATGCCAACATGAGAGCCAATCTCTACCCATACCTTTTGTTATCACTCAAAATGGCCCTCGGGGTTGTGGGAGGAGGACACTTCGGGTTAACCACAAAACCACTTTAGACTGCACTTCTGACCCAGTATAGTCAGAGAGGGATCTCTCACTATTACAAATCCTTCTAGCTCAGGATGTTCAATCAAGCACATTCAGAAGGTTAGACTTCTGACATGACAGTTGGTTTTTAAGGTTTTGGTAAGATAAGCACAAGAGAAACCATTGGGTGATGGGGTCAAAACATAGCACGTATATCAAATAACAATGTTGCTACATGGAATATTGAAACAGAGGCAACGTAGCTATCCATTTGCAGTCAAAAGGCTGTTGTATGGTGGTAAGGGAAGAAGAGATGAAAAGTCCATTCGCATGGGCATCTCACAAGGGTGAATCCGATGCCAACTTTAGGGGAAGAGTTTCGTGAACACTTGAAATTAAAAAGACAAAGCATGGATGCATGAATTCTGTCTTAATCTATACTTATCCAAGCGTGAAAAGGAATACAATAAGGAAAAAAGAAATGAGGAATACATTCACATGAGAAGAAGAAAATACAGACTCCAAGACAAACGACACATGAATCTCTGTCAAATGCCCACTGCAACACTGCAATTCTATTAAGGATTATGTCTCAAAATAGAACTCATCCTTCTCAGGTCTCGGCCCACTGATTTTCCAATGTTTTATTATCTCTACTACATGGGTATTTATAGGCCCTTAGGCTCGAAATTTCTAACAGAAAACAGTTATGGGTGTGCCGACATCCATATGGCTCAGTCTACCACCCTTTGAAAGCTAATTACAATAGAGAATGAAAGCTGATAAAAAAACACGATCGATTTTGCAGGTGTCACTGCATGATTGTGGACTATAACGACCCCTGAGTGGCTGGCAGGCCTTAAGAGGCCTCAAAACTATAGGAATATTACATATCCGAAACAGACATATGTGACAGGAAACAAAATACCCTGAACAGGCCGCCACCCTACGCTAGAGCTATTGCATGGCCTTGCTGGTCGAAGAAATCCTCCACTTTGAGGGAATCAACCACTTGCGCTTCTTCTGTCGAGGGAGGAGGTGTCACTTCCTCAATGGGGATTATGAAATCTTTGAGAATCTTTGTAGTTTGGTGAGTGGGCTGCTCAACCTCTTGGATCCCTTTCCTCTTCTTCCACTGAGCTTTCATGGGCACCTGTCGCTCCTTGGGCTCTTCGGGCTCGCTGGCTGAACTTTCATCTACGTGGTCAAATTTTACAGGGGACGAGGGAATGGGATCGTCCTCCACTTCGGATGGCATGAAAACCACCTTGGTCTCTAGATCTTCTGCCATAACCGGATCCTACTTGAAAATATCAGCGCTGATGAGTTCGCCACCTTTTCGATTATGGATACGGACAGTAAGTGTTGGGGAATTTGATATAATAAGATGATGATCAAGATGATTATTCAACATGATTGTTTGGAAGGACTCCTCACATACAGCAGGATGATGACTGCGCTCCGGTGTGGCTTTGAGAAAGCTAGATTAGACTTTTGTGGCAGGTGAAATGGCAAATGGAGGCTTTGATGTGGCCCCTTTTCTTTGGGCAATGATTTGTATGCAGCAGAGGCATCCTTTAACCCTCATTCCTGTGATCGACTCAACAACATTGATTTTGGTCTCCCTCGCATCCAAACCGTCGAATGGCGTGGCCCCTACCGGACTTCGCA
Source organism: Larix kaempferi (assembly GCA_027924585.1). Classification (NCBI taxonomy): domain Eukaryota; kingdom Viridiplantae; phylum Streptophyta; class Pinopsida; order Pinales; family Pinaceae; genus Larix; species Larix kaempferi. Next base: position 14,783,493 of record BSBM01000291.1, read on the forward strand.
AAATCTGGGGTTGCTGCCCATCTATGCTAATTCAATTTGCAAACTTACTCTCCGCCGTAGATCTAAACTCCGTCGGATCTGGGCCGTTGAAACCTGCACCCCTCTACCAAAAGTTCGCAAATATGAAAATGCCTTTTCATCGCGCATGTCATATCCATGAAGTATTTCCCGGTCGTCGATCTACATCACCGACTGTTGATTTAACCCCCAACCTGCTCACGGTCTACGCATGTCGCCTCCACTTAAACCACCGCCACTTTCTCCGTAAGATCACTTATTAGCCGTGGATCTTCGTCGCCCAAGATCGCCGCCCTCCATGTGTGTCGTTGTTTAACTGAGGCAGGCTTTTTCCTTTTTAATCATTTATGCCCTGTTTAGATCTACATTTGGTCATCTTCATCCTTTGGGCCACAAATATTGATCAAACTGCCCCCACCTAGCATTTCTCAGGGCCACTTTGCACAAACCCCCGAGGCTTTCTTCACTCCCTTCTGGGATCTAACCCTCTTCTTCATCTAGGTCTAAAATGGTGCTAACACCTTTTTTGCAAAACCATATTCCATTATTATTATCATTCGATTCCTCAACCAAGCAACATAAAGCACACCTACCTCGACCTGATCAACTTTGTTTTTGAAAATTATCCCACGTGAGGGCATTATTATTCAAAAGGAACCACATGGAATTGTTTTCCTTCAATGGACAATTTAGCTTCCACATAGGCTTCCACCACCACCTATTCTCCCTCCTTTCATGTTCCAAGCATAAGCTAATATACCCTAGTCTGGGTGTGTATGATCCCAGTGGTGCAAAGGACCAACACAACTCACCAGGATGCTCATTTGTTCTGACTTGACAAGACCTTAAAGAAGCAAAAAGGGAGTCCTAGGTATGCGCCTCATCACTAGCTAAACCCAATCTTTCTACCCTAATCTAGCCCTAGCCCCATATGGATGTAGTACCTAGATCTATGATTTGTGAGATATAGAAAATACCCCTATCACTTAGATGTTGTATCATTTGGGGGCTCAAGATATGATTTCTTCCACTACCCACCAGGCGTCATCACCAATCCACACCCTGGAACCTTCCCCAATCTTCCTGGATAAGTCATTTCCAATCAAAGAGAAGGATCTAATGATTGCTTTCCAAATTATCAAGATATTGTGATAGTATTTATCCTCTCTCCTTAACCACCCTTTTATTGAATCCAAGTGTATATACTTGTCTATCACTATCTAGCACCAGAATCCTTGTCCTCTAATTAGTTTCCATACACTCTTGGCTGCCAAAGCTTTTGAAATTAGGAAAATGTTCTTTAGACCCCATCCCCCTAAGGATTTGGGATAAGTAAGCTTGTCCCATCTAACCCACATAATGACTTTCCTCTCACCTGATCCCCCCCACAAAAAAAAAAAACTAATCTTCCTTAGATTATCTAGAACTCCTTTAAGGATCCATGACAAAGTCATCCAGTAAACTGGTATGGATTCCAACACTGATTTGACCAATACCAAATGACCTTCGGTACACAGCCATATGAAGCTCCAACATTCCAATCTCTTTTTCAATTTAGCAATCAACCAATTCCAATATGGTTTTAGATAATTATTTGGTTTTAAATAAAAACCAAGATATTTAAGCCCATCCTCAATATTAGCTAACTTAAAGGGGAATAGTTCCATGGTAGTCACTTGAACATCGTCTTCCACACCAAATCAAGAATAGTCGATTTTGTCCCATTTATTCGCATGTTAGTCGCTAAACAATATAAATCCAAAATACTCCTGAGTTTCAAAATGCCTCTCTTGATCCCATCACATAAGATGAGTATATCATCTACAAAAAAAAGTGCAAGAGAAAGCATATTTCACTTGTCTTTATTCCTCTAAATGATCTCATTATTTTAGCTTCCATAAGGCTCCTACTCTTCCCTTCTACAAAAATGAGGAATAGTGGCGACAGAGGTCATCCTTGTTTGAGGCCTTTGGTTACCCTGAATAACTTGGATGCTACTCCATTGATTAAATCTAAGAAGGACACTATAGTGATGCAACTCATCACCCAAGAAATAAAAGGGACCTCAAATCCTATGTGTGTTATCAACAACCTAATGTAGAGCCAGTTTACCTTTCCATATGCTTTTGCAAATCAATTTTAACAACCACTTCCTTTTGTTTTTGGACCTTAATGCTATGGAGCCCTTCCTATTCCACCCCAATTGCTTCATGTATTTGTCTTCCAGCCAAAAATCCAAACTGCTCCCCCAATATGGTCTTGGATAGCAATGTGTTAATTCTTATGGCAATCACATTTGTTATTATCTTATAAATGCAGTTTCATAACAATATAGGCCTGAAATATTTAAAAGGAGTGGGATTGTTACTCTTTGGAATGAGCGCAATGAAGGTCGTGTTAAAAGCAACCAACATTCGACCTCCCACTCTAGAATATTCTACCACTCTAAGCACATCCGATTCCACAATTCCGTGAAAAGCCAAGAAGAATTCTATAGTCCATCCATCTAGCCCTGGACTTGTGTCCTTTCGGAAACTACCCATTGTAGCTTTTAGTTCCTCAAATGAAACTTCTTCCATCAAAGTTTTATTATCCTCCTCTATAACAAAGCTCAGAAAGAATTGTGAAATTCTTACTATGTCAGCAATAGTGGCACTCTCTTCAACTTCAAATAGAGATTCAAAATGTGCAACTCATGCACCAGCAATTGCTTCATATCCTCTTATCGCTTCACCATCTGAGCTATACAACTTCTAGATGGTATTTGCATTCTTGCCACTTTAAGCATATTTACGGAAAAAAATGTATTATCATCTCCCTTTTCAATCCATAATGCCCGACTTTTAAGTCACCATGTAGATGCTCTATCCTCCAATATCTTCATCTTGACCAGATTCAAACAATGCAACTCCGATTTGGAATCCTCAGATAGATATCCACCACCATATGAATTGTATAGAATGGATAAATCCTCCTCGTATTCAACAAGTTTTAAATCATCCTTTACCCTTTTTTCCTTTGGCCATCCAATTGTTTCCTGCTTCACCTTCTTGAGATTCTCTACTAGATGAAGAGCATCTAATTCCGCCCTAGTAGTATCAGAGGGCCTCCAAGTATTCTTAACCAAATTACATATTCCTCCTCATGTACCTACTCAAGATTAATTTTGAAAGTACTTGATCTTATATTCCCTATGTTCACCATCTCTAGAGCTATAGGGAAATGGTTAGATTCACCCCCTTCTTCCACCCATTCACAATAGCCCATCGAGTTCTGCATCAATTCCTCATGGATTAGGAAATGATCCAATCTCTTCACAACCCTTTCATATCCCACCCTTTTGTTCCACCAAGTGGGTTTAAGTTTGACAAGTTCAATGTTCAAAAGCCTCCCTTCTTCCAACTTATGCAAACAATATTCAACAAGTGGGTTTGCATGGAATCTCAGGACCTAAGCCTCTGAATTCCCCAAGGATAAATTTAATCCCACCTCACCCCAAGAATTAAGTTCCCCTGCTTCATGAAATATTTTTGGAAGAGGTAGTCCTAAAATACCTTCCTCTCCCCACATGGTCCATATACATTTAGGAACATAAACTCTCTTCCCAACTCCTGCAGAAAGAGTTCCACCCCAAGACTTAAGACAAGACCTAGGAATTAGAAAACAAAAGAGATAGAGTATTCCAACCAGTTGCAAGACCCCTTGACCTCCCACAAGAATATAAAACAATAAACCTCCATCCCCCCAACAAAGCTTCAAAAACCCTCACAATTATTGAACCCTCTCCCAAGGTTTCTTGTAACAAAATTAAATTTCACTTGACTCTTTCCACCACTCCTTTGGCCAACCTCTTAGCTTTGCTAGCCATCCCATGACAATTTTGTTAATTTTTCAGCATTTAATTCAATCTGATCTAGGATCTTAACTGAGAGAACAACATGTACAACATATCAAACACAAGAGACAAGAGACACAAAGCATTTCACCGGGGAAAATCAAGAAGGTGAAAAACCCCGCAACTTCCTCAGAGATAGAATGAGCATCAATACAAAGATCACAAAGATCAAACCCCACAACAAGAGAATTTCTCCTAACAGCTGCTCCTCCTCCACTTGTGCGCACTCCTCCTCTCTCTCACTAATGCGAAGTGAGTGAGTGTGTGAATGAATAAATGAGAGAGTCACACTCTCTATTTATACTTTACTTCACTTGACTTTTAACTCTAACTAGGTCGGCCCCAACTTAACCACTTAACATAATGCTAACTGGGCCGACCCCACTAGGGTGATCTAATAACCCTTTGAGCCACACAACTCATACAGGGCCGACCCCACCAAGGTGGTCTAATAACCCATCAAATATAAGTTACGACACTTACAATATAACTTGCGACACTTGCAAGTACAAATGATGACACTTCCAATCGGAGGAATAATACATCTCCGTTGGGGATACAATAAAGTACAAAATTAATACATACAATGTACAAGTGAATATCTTCCGAAGTTACAAATACATCAACAAATTTAGTGAGAGATCTATCACTCTAAAACCCCTCATGGGATTTTCTTTGCTCTAAGAATCCCATCTATTGCTAGTTGCTTCGTTGTTTCCATGTCTGAGGTGGATTTCTCCTATGACTTGTACAAAAGGATCTTTGACCTCTTCCCATCCCCTTATGATTACTACCAATACCACCCCCCAAACCCCCACATAACTCTCCCAAATATCCCCATTTCCCCTTGATCAAGGACACAAATTGTAATGGGGGTTGACACCATCACCATCTAACAAGTTTGTACCCAAATCAAAATCCCTTACAAACATAACCCCTAAAATAGGCATACAATTTATCTTTGTCATATCCAGATGGGTGAAGGCTAGGATCGATAAATCTAAATTGGATCCCCACTCCCTCCACAGCTTCAAAGAAAGGTTACCAGGGAACCACCCTACAGGGTTCCATGACAAATTCAAAGGGAAATTTGGGGGTGAAATAACAGAATAGGGAGGGATATTCTGTTGCAACTTACCTTACGAAAAGACACCATATGGAGGATTCCCCTCGCATGATTGCATTCTTATGTCTTTCACATCCAGAAAACAATCCTTTTGTCCTCAAAGCCTCGGCTTGTAATAAATCCATGTCTCCTATTTCGACCACTTAGAGTAGGTATGACACCCCTTTGCCTCTCTTGTTCTTTTTAGAGGAAAGGATACCCTTTTTGGTTAATATATGTCCTTTTGGTCTCTAGATGAAGAAATAGTTTCAAGGGGATTCTCTAGGACTTGTCCTTGTCCTGCCATGGCTTTGATACCGTGTAAAATTCAAGCACAGTAGATCTAGGAAAAAAGAACAACAGTTACTAGAGATGCATGCAACAAATTGTGTGTCAAAACACTGGTGCAAAAGGTTTGCAGTTGTTCATGCATTATCATTAACTCAGAAGATAGATTACAATGTGTAACAATGGAAATAATAGCCAGGCAATTCAAATCCTAGAGAGGTCATTTGAATTGAATGCATGAGAGTGGCTTACTGGTCAGTTAACACCACTCAGCACATTAGTTAACCACTTAAATGCCAAGTAATTGACTCTAACAGACTCTCAAACTGTCAAACTAAGTCTAAATGAGTCTAGAACTCAACTGATTGCCCAAAATTAGGGGAGGGCACCTTTCTGACTCCAGTTAACTGAATTTTAGGTGAAATGACCCAAAATTAGGTCAAACTGAGTAGGAGGGCACCTTTATGACTCTAGTTAGCTAATTGTTAGGTGAAACACACCCAACTGGATTGATTAGGGCACATTAATCATGCAAATCACCCCAGTTGGCTCCTTGAATGATGGAGGAGGCCCAGTTAAGTGAATTGATGACCCATTTGACTCCCTGAATGAAGGAGGAGGCCTAGTTGACTGAAACTGATGATCTGCTGAAGATGTAAGCACATATTTGAGTAAAAATACTTAGGATAAGTGGTAATTAGGCTGTTAAGCCCAAATAAATGATGTGTTGTTGGAAAATGACTCCATCACCCCCCCTTAATATAATCTCATGTGGAGGAGTAAAATAAAATAATAAAAGGGCCTTGACAACAAAGGCCATAGGTCACCCAGTACATAAATAATCCAAAAAATGCACAAAAAATCTAAGTGAGGAAAGAGGGAAAAACCCAGTGGGAAAGAAACCCCCCCCTTAAAGTGAACACTGAAGGATATAATCTGTCATCACCATAGTATAACTCATCCCCAACAATGAACGAAGGTAAGATAACTTCTTCTTAGTGAAGCTCTTGGTGAAGATGTCTGCAATTTGCTCTTCTGTAGGGAAATATTGCAGTATAATAGTTCTGTCATACACGAGCTCTCGGATGTAGTGCATGTGGATCTCGATATGCTTGGTCCTTTGTCTATGAACCATATCTGTTGAGATCTTGATATCACTCTGATTGTCACAAAAAATGACAGTAGAAGTGGTGTTACCAATATCAAACTCTGCTAGAATACCGTGCAACCAAATTGCCTGAATGCAAAGCATTGACTGCTCCTCGATACTCTGCCTCTGTTGAAGATAAGGCAATGGAAGCCTTCATTTTGCTTGACCAACAACTAGGCCCTATTCCAATCATGAAAATATATCCGTAAGTGTACTTTCGATCAATGCTATCACCCTCCCAATATTAATAAATGAATCCAACCAAGTCAAGATCAAAATCCGCAACATAGTGAATGCCAAAATGTCTCGTACCTTGCACATAATGCAATATCCTTTTGGATTCCTTCCAGTGAAGCTCATGGAGCTACTACATTTACCTTTACACAAGACTCATGGCATAAGAAATATCAAGCCTAGAGTGTGTCAGATACAAAAGACTACCAATCAATTGTTGGTAAAGTGTAGAATCCACCAACAGTGTAGAATCACCATCCTCAAGATTGATTCCTGAGAGGAATGGGAATGGTGCAGCTTTACATTCTGCCATATTGAACTTCTTTATCATGTCCAAAGCATATTTTGATTGATAAATCATTATCCCATCAAATTTCCGAGTGATATCGAGACCAAGAAACTGCTTCAGCAAGCCTAAATCACTCATATCAAATGCTTGGTGTAAAGTGGTTTTTATAGTGTCGATCGAAGCAAGACTACTTCCTGTAATCAATAGATCATCCACATAAAGTACAATGATAAAAAAGTTACCTTCATGCTGCTATAGATATACATTCAGATCTGATTTTCATCTCGCAAAGTTTTGCGACATAAGAAAGGAATCCATCTTTGCTTACCAAGCTCTTGGCGTCTGTTTTAAACGATATAAGGATTTCCTTAATCTGCAAACAAGTGTTTGATATGATCTGTAAACTTAGAGCTGCTTCATGTAGATCTCTTCTTGAATATCCCCATAAATAAATGCACTCTTCACATCCATGTAGTGCACCTCCTAGTGCTTGGATGTGGAAATTGCCAAAACTAGGTGGATTGAGTCGATTTTTGCAACTAGTGCAAAAGTTTCTGTGTAGTCCACACCTTGGAATTGTGAGAAACATTTTAACACCAACCTAGATTTGTATTTTTAGGTTGAACCATCAGCAACAACCTTGGTTCGGTATACCCATTTGCATTGAACCAATTTCCTCCCAGGTGGAAGTGAAACTAGCTCCCATGTTGCATTTTTCTGAAGAGAATTGTACTCTTCATCCATGGTGGCTTGCCATCTCAGATATCGGTGGGCATGGTAGTATGATTTTGGATCTGATCCAACCATCCAAAAACACTTTTCATACAGGAATGGATCATCATATGAAAGAGCCATACTTTCTCTTTGAAAGTCTGCTCGAGTTCTTCCTGGATCAACAAGATTTCCAATGTTAGAACTGACAGATGTGAGAGTCTTTTTTGCCCACTTTGGAAACTGAGGGGGCTCATCTAGATTTGAATCCGAACCTGATATTTCATGTTCATTAATATCAGACATAATATCAGAAATATCAGAACATAAACTTTCAGTATCATTTCCCGAATCTCTTTCCGGAAGAGGAAGCAATTTGGCAATTTCTTCCTCCACTAGTTTTAGATCATGAAGCGGTTCTTCAAATTGGACACTTCTCTCGATGAATATAATTTTGGACCTGATATCCATGAGTTTTTATCATTTGTATTCTTCAGCATATCCAATTAGGATGCACTCATTACTTTGTGTTTCCAAAGATCTTCTCTTCTTAATCAGAATTCTAGCCCATGCAGTGGACCCGAAAACCCTGAGATGTGACACATCAGGCTTATGACCAGTGTAGGCTTCAAAAGGAGTTTGAAATTTGAAGGATGAGTGTGGAACTCTGTTATTAATGTATGCAGCAACATTCATGGCATCAACCCAAATATTTGAAGCCAATCCTTTCGACTCAATCATACAAGTAGCCATCTCTTTCAATGCTCGGTTTTTCCTCTCCGCTATACCATTCTGTTGAGGTGTGTAGGGGACTGTGTGTTGGATTTGGATTCCAATTTCCGCACAAAGTTCCATAAACTTAGTTTTGATATATTCTCCACCATTATCATATCTAAGATATTTTAGCTTGCTCCTAGTAGCAGTCTCAACGGAAGCCTTGAAATTATTGAACCTTTCAAACACTTCTGACTTGTTCTTGAGAAAGTAGACCCATGTGAATCTGGAAAAGTCATCAATGAATGTGAGAACATACCTTGAGCCATTAATGGAGGGATTTGGTAATGGACCACTGATATCACTGTGAATCCTCCCCAAAATACAAGAAGCTCTACTAGCTTTGCCTCGATTGAACTTGTGCTTAGGATGCTTGCCAATAATGCAACCTTTGCATATCCCTTTCGAGGATTTGATGTTCGAAAGGCCTTCAACCATGGAATTATTTTGTAGCAGCTGCAAATATTTTTAATTTAGGTGTCCAAAATTCTCATGCCATATCCATATAACCTCATTTCCATGAGTCATAAGGGCACTTGGCTTTGAATGTGGCAAAAAATGGGAAAACTCATATGTTTTTGTAGCATGATTTGCCTTGCCTATTGCAATGAGATTTCCGGTGGTAAATCAGAAATTTCAACATAATTAGGGATGAATAAAACCTTCTTGGGAAAACCAGTGTGTGTCATTTGATACACAGAAAGCAGGGTCGAAGCTAGAGAAGGGACATAGAGAACATTTTGAAAACTGCCATGTTCTAAATAAATTGTACCTTTTCCTTTCGATGAAATTTGTGAATCATCTCCCATGTGGATGGAGATGCAGTTGTTGGAGTCCAATGATGAGAAAGAGTCTTTGATCGCAACCATGTGATTCGAAGCTCCCGAATCTATGAGAAGAGTTGTTGAATTCGAAACACTTGCCATGAGTTCATGACCTGTTTTTGGATGATCATTCCGTTCTCCATTGTCCTTATTCCTTGCGTCATTTGGAAGAGTGATATTGTTCTTCTCCAAGAGAAGGGCCATATGATCAATAGTTTTCTTCATGAATGATATTTCATGATGAAAGCCCCTTCCATAGTAAGAACACTTTGTATTCTCCTTTCCCTTTTGCTTGTCTTTTCTTGAGCCTGAGGGCTCATCTGACTACTTGGTCTTCTCCTTTTTCTTAGGATGATCAAACTTGGTCTTCTCCTTCTTTTGCTTTCCTTTACCATTCGTAGTCTTGGGTCCTCCAACAAATAGGGCTTGATATTTGGAGGGTCTCATGGACCCCATCTGAACAAGCTTGTCATGCTCTTTTTTTAAGGACTCAATGAATGCATTCAAGGATGACATATTCCAATTCAAAATGGCAAGTTTTCCCAAATGGAAAGTAGAGACAAACAATGAATAATCCGCTCCTAGATTTGAAAGGATTTAAAGGATCAACTGATCATCCTTATTCTCAACACCACATTGCTTCAATTGAAGCACCAAATGCTTGAACTTGGTGAAAAAATCATTGATGGTCTCGAAATTTCTAGGATTGAGGGAAATCAATTTATTCTCTAACTGATAAGTCCTCATATCATCCTGCTTTCCGAAGAGTGTGGTAAGTTGTTCCCATAATTCTTTTGGAGTCTTCAATCCGCTGAGATGGAAAATAAGGTCTTTCGAAATATTGATACATAAGAAACCATAAGCTTCATCAAGATTATTGAAGAACTTGGACTTCTCTGTAGCTGCATTAGGCTCTGGTTTTGTGCCCATAGTAACTTTGTAGAGTCCCTTGGAGCACAATACTATCTCTATATCATCCTTCCACTGATGATAGTTGAAAGGAGTAAGAATATGGTTTGAAGAAGAGTCTATATTAGCTATAGGGAATGTAATAGGAGGCTTTGATAAACTTGCAGTAAAAAACAAACAAACAATATTTAGGTCGAAAACCTGCACTTTTCAAGTTGCATCACACCCGACATAGCCTATCAAGCAAGCTTTATAAACCAGATGCACAATTATCCAGGATTTATGTGGAATTTTTTTAGATTCTGGTGCAGTGTTGGAATAATTTTGAGCAATCTTACTCAAGATTCATATGCAATCTAGGTGCAAAAAGAACTGGTGCAGAAACACTAGTGCAAAAAGCTTCATCAGTAAAACTCTGTAGAAGAGTTTCCTTGTCTCGCCATGGCTATGATACCATGTAAAATTCAAGCAAATCAGATCTAGGAAACAATAACAACAGTTACTAGAGATGCATGTGACAAATTGTGCGTCAAAACACTGGTGCAAAAGGTTTGCAGCAGTTCATGCATTATCATTAACTCAAAAGATAGATTACAATGTGTAACAATGGCAATAATAGCCAGAAAATTTGAATCCTAGAGAGGTCATTCGAATTGAATGCATGAGAGTGGCTTATTGGTCAATTAACACCACTCGACACATCAGTTAACCACTTAACTGCCAAGTAATTGACTCTAACAGACTCTCAAACTGTTAAACTGAGTCTAGAACTCAACTGATTGCCCAAAATTAGGGGAGGGCACCTTTCTGACTTCAGATAATTGTTTTTTAGGTGAAATTACCCAAAATTAGGTCAAACTTAGTAGGAGGACTCCTTTCTAACTCCAGTTAGCTGATTTTTAGGTGAAACGCACCCAGTTGGGATGAGTAGGGTGCATCAATCATGCAAATCACCCCAGTTGGCTCCTTGAATGATGGAGGAGGCCCAGTTAACTGAATTTGATGACCCAGTTGACTCCTCGAATGAAGGAGGAGGCTCAGTTGAATGAAACTGATGATATGCTGATGATGTAAGAACATATTTGAGTAAAAATACTTAGGATAAGTGGTAATTAGGTTTTTAATCCCAAATAAATGATGTGTTGTTGGAAAATGACTCCAACAGAAGTTTCCTGATTTTTGAAGATAAGGCAAAGAAAGGAATAGAAACAACAAGAAAGCACCAAAGAATCTTAGGAAAAGCTACACAGTCCAAATTTATCCAAGGAGGGTTAAATTTATGAGGCAAGTGGTTCCATATGCAAGTGCAGCTTTCCAAAGAGGCCTCGAATCATCACTAGTTTGAATTTCAAGAAGGAAGGCTCTAGAGAAAGGAAGAAAGCCACCAACGGGTTATAAAAGGAGTATGTGAGTCTCTTTAGTAATATTTTGGTAATATTTCATTTGTATTGGAGATATTGATGCTTCTCACAACCTAGGAGATGTGCACCTGGTTTGCATTGGGAGATGTGCCCCTTTGCATACAGTAATTAGTTGGAGTGTTTGCTAGTATTTCAATTGGTGATTGAGGAGAAGGACATCTAGTCCTTTTCACACGAGATTCAATTTGCAGCAGTATGTTAGAATGGATATGATATTATGCAAGTGCTAGTGTAGGTCATGTTCATGATCCAGTTTCCATCCAGTTAGAGTTTCAATTTCAGTATTATGCAAGTTCCAGTTTTGCAGTTTTTTGGGGTGTCTAGTGTGGAGGGAGCACCTAGTGGTGCCCAAAACTTTGGAGGCTGTTTCAATGGATTCATAATCATTAAATCAGGTGGTGAATACATCCATGACATCAGAACCTAACTTCTAGTTTGATTTCCTATTGCAAGCTCCAGTTATATCAAGCAAAATCACTATTTCTGAGCAATATTTCCCATGATTCTCATTGTAAATTTGTAGATATTTCTCTATTCGGTTTTATATTAGAGTTATTTGTGGTTTTGCAGCTGCTAATGCATCCATGAATGTAAAACCAATGGCCATATATCATTAATTAAGTTGCACCCTCACTTGCCTTTAGTTTCATGTGTCAATTCCCCTATCTGTTTACTAGTTTAGCTATATGAATTTGTGGGTAAAGTATCTCACTGTAAAAGTTGTTCTAAGTGCCTCTCTATTGAATGGATGCCATGTCTAATATGATATCAGGGGTAAGGGTCAATTTGTATTCATATTTTCACCATAATCTATTGAGTTTCCACGTAATTCTTGGGGCTATTTCCTTGAAGCCTTTGGTATAGCCAAACGAGTCTTCCTAGGTGTGATGTACTTAGAAAATGTGCAATCTGTCAAGGAAAAATACTATAGTAAATATTCCTAGAAATATATATAACTGTCATATATTTCCATAGGAATTCTATAGGAACCATCCCCTATTTCATATCTAAAATTTGTTGGGGTTTAGAGCCATTTGGGACAAGTTGGAAACATGAAATTTTTAGCCTCCAAAAGCTAGAAATTGTACCTAGTTTCATACTTTTTGAAATTGGCTCATTGTGATTGACTTAATATCTCTGATCTCCATATTGGGGATATTACAACAAGGAATTTTCATCATTACCAGTCTCTAGAAAAGACATATCATCTAAAAGGAGCACTCCAAGGCTATTCCCAATGGCCTTAGACGCTTCCAACTACCAGTATTCCATTGGGAGACTTGGTAACCACACCCATATCGGCATGAGATCCATACATTCCTTCCTCAAATAAAACATAGGACTACATGATTTCAAGAAGATTGGAGTTGTAACCCACAACCACGATCCTCTAAGGATATTGGTAGCATCACATGCCTTATTGAACAAAACAACGAACCAGCCCTAGGGAAGGATAACCCCATTATTTCATATCCTAGCGATGGAAGCCAATTTTGAATAATCCATGTCTTCAAACCCTTCAATATGAGGCATCAACCTCTCACCTATCTAACCACCACCCGCTTGACCAATTTTACTACCTTTTTTAGTTTTACATCATCACCTAAGACAAGTCTCACTGACTCTTTTATGGAGTGAACACACCTCCTAGTCTTGCACCTTTGTGTCACCTTAGTTATCTATTTTGCACTTAACTTTTCCTTTGATCCTTCACCCAACTATTCCACCAAATTCTCACTACACACAGATTGTCCCCCAACACCTCAAAACTTCTCCTCTCCAAACCTTAAGGCTTTTAAAACATTCACCTCTCTACCAAGATTCTCTGAGGTCCTCACTACCTACAAGCTAGACCAAACTCAATAAGGATCCCTCGACACCGTTGGGATTCCATCTCTTATGGGATATCGTTCCCCCCTACTAGAGAAACAATATCCTATCCAGGGCTCTTCTGGTCAAAAGTGCCCTTCCCCTTTCCACTATCTAAACCCAGTCATTAACCCTAAAAATTTTGATTCTCTCGCATTAAAACCAAAAAAGGGAAATCCACCAACTGTTGAGATGGGTAAACTCCAATCAAAATGAGAAAAACATACATTCAGAATTGGTAAGCTCCATTGTAATGGGTTGTAATAACTAGGTCATCCTCCCACCTCGGAGTAAATAGGAGGGAGGATATCGTATAGTTCCCCCTGCCCATCATAGTTGTAAGCCAATGTTGATACACCTCTTGGATCCATTCTAGATTAAGAGTTATGGCATATTGACAATGGCTTGGATGTCACCTCCTGTGAAGGATAACCACCACCATCTAGATAATTTTTGATCACCTTGAACCATCTCTCCTCATCATAGGGTCCAACTCCACCGAAACCCACCTCCATTTCTCTGTCCCGAGCCCACACAATAGGATTGGCCCATATCTACTTCCCCTCCAATGGATCATCCATGTAATCAACCTCTTCCAAGTCATCTTCTTGCGGAACCCTAGCTCTGCCTAGTTCATCCATCTCTCCCTTAATTAACTAATTAATGAATCATGTTAATATTAATACTAACACTATTATTAACAATGTTTAATGTTAACATTAACATTAATATTAATGCTATGAAACATTAAAATTAACATCAATATGAACATTAATAGTAAGAATAATATTCATGTTGATATTAATATTAACATTATTAACATTAATAATATAATTCATACCATTAACATTAATGATATAATTAATATATTAACATTAATAAAATGAATAACCTTAAATAATGTGCCACAATGAAACCTAACCATTGGGGAATGTTGTAGTTCATCATAACACTAGAGGAACATTGCAGTGTGACATAAGCCCTTATGGACACGTTAATGCCACACACAAAATTAAACATGCTCAACCATGGTCAATATTATTCAAACATAGTCAATCATACTCATGGTTGACATAAGTTAGACATAGTAAACCATTGTAACACATGATCAACCATGGTCAACAATACCCAACCAAACGAAACTATAGAAAACATAATCAAACATGATCAACCATAGTGAACCATGGTCAAGAATAGTAATCCATGGTTAATTGTGCTCTACCATGAATCCATGGTCAATAATATTACTAAAGTTAACCATATTAAACCAAAGTCACCCATAGACAAACATCATAAGTAATCCATGGTCAAACATCACAAACTTTAATCAACCATGGTGAAACATAGTCAACCAAAGCATATCATATAGAACCACGACCAAACATGTTAAACAATAATAAAACATGGCTAACCATGGTCAAACATAGCTAAACCATGGTCATAAGTCAACCATAGTCTTACATGGTTATCCATAGTTAAGCATAGTCAAACATATTTAACCATAGTCAACACAAACAAACATGGTAAATCATAGACAAAAATGGTCAACCATGGTTAACAAAGTTTAACTAAAGTCAACCTTGTCAAACACTATCAACCATGGTCAAACCTGTTGAATTATAATCAAACATTGTCAAACATTCTCAACTATTGTCAATCATGGTCAACTAAATGTGAACTATAGTTAACCATTATTAACCATGGTCAACCAAAATTAGCTATGTTTAAGCATGGTTAATAGCATCAACCATAGTCAAACATAGCTAACCAAATCAAACATATTCAAGCAAAGTTAACCACATGGTCAAGCATGGTCAATATTTTTCAAACATAGTCAACCATGGTTGACCTAAGTTTAATCATAGTCATCCATAGTAACGCATCATCAACCATGTGTTGAATATTGTAACTTCTAAGAATATTATATTTTGTACTTTATTATTCCGGAGATGTTTCATCTCTCCGAGGTAATTCTATTATGTATCCGGAGATGTTTATTCCTCCGATGAATTGTGGTAACCAGGGTTATTAGACCCACCATGTGGGGGTCGCCCCTGAGTTTATTATTTGGGGGTTATTAGACTTCACTAGGAGAGGTCGGCCCCATTAGGGATTTTGGTCAGTCAGGAACTAGTATAACTAGAGGAGGAGATCTCCTCATTTGACACACTTGCTCAACTCAGAAAGTAGCGCACTTGTGTTTGAGAGGTCTGCATAGGAGGTAGAGAAGAAGGAGATCAAGTCTTGGAGCACATCTTGTATTTTGGTTGATCATCTTATTGAGGAAAGCTTTGCTGGGTTTTCTACCCCATGAGGGTTTCCCAGGGTAAAATCTTTGTCTATCTTGTGATTATGTTTCTTTCAGTGATCTTGCTAGTCAAATTAGTTTAAACTTAACATGGTATCAGAGCTAGCCTGAATAGAACATCTTTCACAAGGTGAAATGATATTTCTCTCTCTCCCAAAATTAGGGTTTCTGCAAAAGTTAGTATTTTTGGATTCTGGTTGTATGGCTGAATAGCCCTTCTAAAGATCTATCTTTTGAGCCTTGGATCGAGGTTTTTGGTTGGGTAGAACTCCGGGAAAGTCAAACCCTAGTTCTACCAAAGTGCAATAAACCAGAAATTCTGTTGCAGATCTGGAAAAGTGAAAAGTTAAAGTTTCCGGGTAAGTACTACTCTATCTCTTATCTCTTGGACTCCCCCTAGAGAAGATGGCTCCAAACACTAAGCTTGAAGACAAGTTAGAAGGTATAGAGAATTTTCGGGCATGGAAATACAGAATTGGTCTCATTCTTGAAGAGAATGATCTTGCTCATTATATCAAGGATGAAGTTGCAGAACCTGAAGGAGATGAAGCCAAAGAGAAGCATAGGAAGGATTTGATTAGGGAAAAGAGAATCATAGCTGATTCTATTAAATACCACTTGATTCCCCAAGTGGCTTCCAAGAAGACTCCAAAGGAAATGTATGATGCCCTAGGAAGAATGTATGAAGGAAAGAACATCAATAGGAAGATGAACCTAAGAACTCAGTTGAAGAGTACCAAGATGCACAAAGGAGAATCCATTCAAGATTACTTCTCAAGGGTCTCCCAAATCAAGGAGCAACTAGATGCCATTGGGGATACTCTTGATGAAGATGAACTTGTGATGACTGCTCTAAATGGTCTCACTAGACCTTGGGAGTCATTTATACAAACTATGTGTGCTAGAAAAGAAAGTATGAAGTTTGATGTAGTATGGGAGGATTGTGTTCAAGAAGAGGCTAGGGTAGCCAACAGAGAAGCCCTTCTCAAGGAGGATGACCAAGCCTTGGCCACACACACCGAAAGAGGAAGAAAGGGTTACTTCAAGAAAGTGGACCACAAAAAAGTCTCAACCCTCACATAGATTCAAAATAAAAGAAGGAACAAACTCAGAAAGAGATATCCCCACAGTCCAATGTTACAATTGTCTTAAACTAGTACACTATGCTAGAAATTGCACTTTACTAGAAAAGAAGAGGAGGAAGTTTGTTCACAAAAGACATCATGCACATATGGCAGAATATGATAGTGAAGAAGAAGAAGAAGAGGCAAGGCCTCGAAGGAAAATATCTAAAGTAAAGAAAGAAGATCCAGAAGAATATGTCCTATTTTCTGCACTCTCTTGATCCGTGTGTCTTGGAGAAGATACATGGCTCATTGATAGTGGTGCTTCAAAGCACATGACAGGTCAAAAGAAAACTCTCTCAAGACTTGAAGAAAAGTCTTCTCCACAAAAGGTATCTCTAGGAGATGATTATCAATATCCCATCAAGGGAATTGGTGAAGCAAGCTACAAGCCTGATTCTAGAACACCCTTGAAGATGAAAGAAATTTTATATGTATCAGGTTTGAAGAAGAACCTATTCTCTATCTCAGCACTAGATAAGAAAGGCTTTAGAGTGGCTTTCATAGATGGCCAAGTACTTATGTGGCCCAAGGGAAAATCAATTGAAGATGCAATTGTCATTGGTGAAGAGGAAGGAGGTCTCTATAAGCTCAAGGGTCATCCAGAAGTTGCCCTTGCTCATGAAACCTCTAGCCCTAGTGAGCTATGGCATAGAAGATTAGATCACATTAACTACAAAGCCCTACCCTATGTAAGCAAGGTGGTCATAGGATTACCAGATTTGAAGGTTGATCATAATGGCTCATGTAAAGGATGTGAAAAAGGGAAAAATGTCAAGAACCCTTTTCCAAAGAGTGAAACAAAGACTAAGAACATTTTGGAGCTAATACACTCAGATGTATGTGGACCAATGCCCACCACTTCCCTAAGTGGGTTTGAATACTATCTCTCATTCATTGATGACTATTCAAGGAAGACTTGGATATACTTTCTAAAAGGTAAGAATGAAGTCTTTGGAAAATTCAAAGAGTTCAAGGCCTTAATAGAAAATCTCTCAGAAAAGAAAATCAAGATTCTTAGAACAGATAATGGTGGAGAATATACTTCAAAGGACTTTGAAGACTTTTGTAAGGAAGCTGGAATCAAGAGGGAACTAACCACTCCCTACAATCCCCAACAAAATGGGGTTGCTGAAAGAAAGAATAGAACCATCATGGAAGCTGTAAAGACTATGATACATGACCAAGATCTACCCATGTATCTATGGGCTGAAGCAGCTAGGACAATAGTCTATGTACAAAATAGACTATCCCATAGTGCTCTTGAATTCAAAACTCCAGAAGAAGTGTTCACAGGAAAGAAGCCTGAGGTAAGTCATCTCAAAATATTTGGATGTCCTATGTACATTCACATTCCAAAAGAAAAGAGAACCAAGTTGGATCCTTTTGGTAAGAAGGGAATATTTGTTGGATATTGTGAATCATCCAAAGCTTTTAGAATTTACATACCAGGTTTTCATCATATGGAAATAAGTAGAGACGTAACATTTGATGAAGAAGCAGCTCTCAAGAAATCTAGGAAGTGCCAACTTGAAGAAATCTATCGAGAAGATACACCTCCTAGAATCACAGAAGCTATGCCCATCCCTGAAGATGATACACCATAGGACCATGACATGTTGGAACCACAAGAACCCCCTATTACAAACTTATCTAGGAAAAGAAGGCCAGCATGGGCTAGAGACATTATTCAAGGAGCTGAAAAATATGGAGCTCCTGAAGGCTCCACTAGAGAAAGAAAGAAACCAAAGCTAGTATCCAACTATGTGGTCTTGATGTGTGATCTTGTGGATCAACAACCTACTAGCTATGAAGAGACAACTCAGAAGAAAGAGTGGGTAGAAGCAATGACAGAAGAATATCAGTCAATAATGAAAAATGATGTTTGGGATTTAGTTCCCAAACCAAAAGATAAAAGTGTGGTTTCTTCCAAATGGATTTTCAAGATAAAACATGTTGCAGATGGTAGCATTGAAAAATACATGGCATGATTTGTAGCCAGAGGGTTCTCTCAAAAAGAGGGAATTGACTCTGAAGAAACATTTGTACTAGTTGCTAGGTATACTTCAATTAGAACTATCATGGCACTTGCATCTATGATGAAGTGGAAATTACACCAAATGGATGTTAAGACAGCTTTTCTGAATGGTGTAATTGAAGAAGAAGTGTACATAGAGCAAGCACAAGGGTTTGAGGTTAAAGATGGGAGAACACAAGTATGCAAACTGAAAAAGGCATTATATGGATTGAAGCAATCTCCCAAAGCTTGGTACGGAAGGATTGACAATTTCTTAACAAGCATGGGCTTTACCAAGAGTAAAGCTGACCCTAATATTTATCTCAAGGTGATGGATGATGAACCAGTTATACTGTTGTTATATGTAGATGATCTATTTCTAACCGGAAATGAGAAACAAATTATAGAATGCAAGAAGAAGCTTTATCCAGAATTTGAGATGAAAGATCTCGGATTAATGCACTACTTCTTAGGTCTAGAAGTATGGCAAGAACCAAAAGGAATCTTTCTAAATCAAGGTAAGTATGCTGTGGAGATTCTAAAAAGATTTGATATGTTGGAGTGCAAAGCCATGGCCACTCCCATGGATTCCAACCTAAATTTATTAGTTAATGACTCATCAGAATTAGTGGATATAAATCTATAGAGACAAATGATTGGGTCATTGATGTATTTAACAAATACCAGACCAGACATATGCTTTGTTGTAAATACCCTGAGTCAGTATCTAGTAGAACCTAGAAAGGTTCACTTAATAGCTGCAAAGCATGTAATGAGGTATCTAAAGGGTACATTAGATTTTGGTCTATATTATCTTGGAAATCATGAACTCAGATTACATGGTTATTCAGATTCTGATTGGGCGGGAGGTGTCTTAGACAGAAAGAGTACATCAGGTGGATGTTATGGTCTTGGATCTACCATGATCTCATGGTTCAGTAAGAAACAATCTAGTTTGGCTCTCAGTACTACTGAAGCAGAATATATAGCTGCTTGCTCTACCAGTTGTGAAGCAGTGTGGCTTCGAAAGCTATTATCTGGAGTGTTTGACTTAGAAATGGATCCCACTGTGATCATGTGTGACAATCAAAGCTGTATTAAAATGACAGAAAATCCAGTGTTCCATGATAAGTCAAAACACATAGAGATCCGATATTTCTACATACGAGATATGGTGCAGAGAGGAGCTATTAAACTCGAGTATGTGAGTACTGAGGAACAAATTGCTGATATATTGACCAAACCTCTGTCCCAAGTGAAATTTGAATATTTCTGAGACAAGCTTGGTGTATATCAAAAGGGCCCTCCTCGAAAGGGGGAGTGATATAGTCACTGATGATGAGATTGCCCTCATCGACATCAAGGTCGATGATGAGGATACCTGTTTATTACACCTAGATATTTACATGCGCTTAGATTACTTAGATTTAGGATACTTATATTATTTGTTTTTATGTATTGATGAGAATACTTGTACTGTTACATATTGATGTATTGATGAGAGTACTTGTATTGATGAGAATACTTGTACTATTACATATTGATGTATTGATGAGAGTACTTGTATTATTACATGTATTGATGAGAATACTTGTACTGTTGATAAGAATACTTGTATGTACATGTATTGATTAATGTACTTGTATGGATGAGGATACTTGTACCTATATTGATGAGGATACATGTGAGGATTGGATCATCCTTGGACTTTAGTCCTAAGTGAGCCGTAGACATGTCTTCGAAAATAAAGTCCTGAATGAACAGGTGGGGAATTGTATCATCCTCGGATTTCGGTCTCAGAATTGAGCCGTAGACATATGTCTTCAAAAATAAAGTCCTGAATGAACAGGTGGGGGATTGTATTATCCACGGACTTCGGTCCCATAATTGAGCCGTAGACTGGGTCTTCGAGAATAAAGTCCTGAATGAACAGGTGGGGGATTGTATCATCCCTGGACTTCGGTCCCAGAATTGAGCCGTATACTGGGTCTTCGAGAATAAAGTCCTGAATGAACAGGTGGGGGATTGTATCGTCCCCGAAATTCGGTCCCAGAATTGAGCCGTAGAGTGGGTCTTCGAGAATAAAGTCCTGAATGAACAGGTGGGGGATTGTATCGTCCCCAGAATTCGGTCCCAGAATTGAGCTGTAGACTGGGTCTTCGAGAATAAAGTCCTGAATGAACAAGTGGGGGATTGTATCGTCCCCGGACTTCGGTCCCAGAATTAAGCCGTAGACTGGGTCTCCGAGAATGTAGTCCTGAATGAATAGGTAGGGGATTGTATCTTCCTCGGACTTTGGTCCCAGAATTGATCCGTAGACATTTGTCTCCAAGAATTGATGATAGGACTGTATCGTCCCTGGAGTCTTGGTTCAAAATGTACGATATGGGATTGCATCGTCCCTAAACATGAGACTTGTCTTAAAGTGATAAGGATTGATCATCCTGGAACTTGATTTGGATTGTATCATCCATGGACTTATGTCCTAAAGAGAGCAGGATTGATGATCCTGTAATATGATCATGTGATGATTATGCTGATGATCGTGTGATGACGATGCTAATGATCGTGTGATGATGATGCTGATGATCGTGTGATGATGATGATGATGATCGTATGATGACGATGCTGATGACGATGTCGATGATCATGTGATGATGATGCTAATGATCATGTGATGACGATGCTGATGATCATATGATGACGATGTTGATGATCATATGATGACGATGCTGATGACAATGTCGATGATCGTGCGATGACGATGACGATGATGTTGATGTTCCAGTAACTGATTGAGTTATTGATTATGATGTATTGAAGAAATCTTCCGATGATTTATAGATGTATCACGTATGATGTAGTCAATGACTCCTTGCTCCTGCAGATGTTGTTATAATATCCTTCTCATTAAGGGGGAGTGTTGAATATTGTAACTTCTAAGAATATTATATTTTGTACTTTATTATTCCGGAGATGTTTCATCCCTCCGAGGTAATTCTATTATGTATCCGGAGATGTTTATTCCTCCGATGAATTTTGGTAACCAGGGTTATTAGATCCACCATGTGGGGGTCGGCCCTGAGTTTATTATTTTGGGGTTATTAGACTTCACTAGGAGAGGTCGGCCCCATTAGGGATTTTGGTCAGTCGAGAACTAGTATAAGTAGAGGAGAGCTCCTCATTTGACACACTTGCTCAGCTCAGAAAGTAGCGCACTTGTGTTTGAGAGGTCTGCATAGGAGGTAGAGAAGAAGGAGATCAAGTCTTGGAGCACATCTTGTATTTTGGTTGATCATCTTATTGATGAAAGCTTTGCTGGGTTTTCTACCCCATGAGGGTTTCCCAGGGTAAAATCTTTGTCTATCTTGTGATTATGTTTCTTTCAGTGATCTTGCTAGTCAAATTAGTTTATACTTAACACCATGGTCAACCATACCTAACCAAACTCAACCATGGATAAACATAATCAAACATGATCAATATTAGTCAACCATGGTCAATAATAGTAAACCATGGTTAACTGTGCTCAACCATGCTTCCATGGTCAACACTATTACTACAACCAACCATATGCAACCAAATTCACCCATAGTTAAACATCACAAGTAATTCATGGTCAAACATCACAAACTTTATTCAACCATCTTCAACCATGGTGAAATATAGTCAACCAAAGTCATAGAGAACCATGGTCAAACATGGACAACCATGGCCAAATCATGGTCAACCATAGTTTAACATGGTTATCCATAGTCAAACATGGTTGACGATAGTCTAACATGGTTATCCATAGTCAAACATGGTCAAACATATTTATCCACAGTCAATCACAAATAAACATGGTTAATCATAAACAAACATGGTCAACCAAGTTTAACTAATGTCCACCATGTCAAACATGATGAACCATGGTTAATCATGTTGAAGCATAATCAAACATTGATCAACATTCTCTATAGTCAATCACGCTCAACTAAATGTCAACTATAACCATTATTAACCATGAGCAACCATAGTCAACTATGGTTAACTATAGTTAACATTAGTAAACCAAATCAACCATAATCAAATATAACCAACAAAATTCAAACATATTCAAGCAAATGTCAACCAAAATCAAGTTAACCATAATCAGTATTACTCAAACATAGTCAACCATGGTTGACTTAAGTTAATCATAGTCAACCATAGTAACACATGATCAACTAGACCCAACCAAACTCAACCATAGTAACACATGATCAACTAGACCCAACCAAACTCAACCATGGCCAAATATAATCGAGCATGATCAACCATAGTCAACCGTGCTCAATAATAGTAGCGCATGGTTAACTATGCTTAACCATGGTTCCATCGTCAATAATATTACTAGAGTCAACAATTTCAAACCAAAGTGACCCATAGTTAAACATCACAAGTAATCCATTGTCAAACATCACAAATTTTAGCCAACCATATTCAACCAAAGTCACCCATAGTCAAACATCACACGTAATCCATGGTCAAACATCCCAAACTTTAGTCAACCATCTTCAACAATGGATAAAAATAATCGACCAAGGTCTATCATAGAGAACCATGGTCAAAGATGCTAAACAATAATTAAACATGGGAAACCATGGCCAAACCATGGTCAACCAAAGTTAACCATAGTCTAACATGGTTATCCATAGTCAAACATGGCCAAACATATTTCTCCATAGTTAACCACAAACAAACATGGTAAATTGTAAACACAAATGGTCAATCAAGTTTAACTAATGTCCACCATGTCAAACATGATCAACCAAGGTCAAACAAATTAAATCATAATCAAACATTTCCAACCAGTGTCGTTCATGGTCAACTGAATGTCAGTTATAATTACCTATTATTAACCATGGTTAACCATAGTCAACCATGATTAGTCATAGTGAACCATGGTTAACAATATCAACCATAGTCAAACATATACAATCAAAGTCAAACATATTCAAGCAAAGTTAACCAAGATCGAACATGGTTAACCATGGTCAGTATTATTTAAACATAGTCAACCATAGTAACACATGATCAACCATGGTCAACCACACCCAACCAAACTCAATCATGGGAAACCATAATCAAACATGATCAGCCATAGTCAACCATGGTCAGTAATAGTAAACTATAGTTCCATGGTCAACGATATTACTAAAGTCAACCATATTCAATGAAAGTCACCCATAGTCAAACATCACAAGTAATCCATGGTCAAACATCACAAACATTACTCAACCATATTCAACCATGGTCAAACATAGTCAACAAAAGTCAACCATAGAGAACCATGGTCAAACATGATCAACCATATTCAAATAAGGACAACCATGGTCAAACATGATCAACCATATTCAAATAAGGACAACCATGGTCAAACATGGCTAAACTATAGTCAACCATAGTGAACCATAGTTAAAGGTCAACCATTGACCCTTAATTGTCCCTGATATGATGATGCATATGTAAAAGTGTTCATATAAGTACACTTGTTATCTTCATTACATTCTTAGAAAAACGTAAAAATAATTTTCATGCATTCTGGAAACTACCCATATTGACAATTATTGTTAAATTATGGATATAGGCACTTTTTTGATCAAATTTAGAAACATCCAAATAACCCCTTTAGAATCTGATTGTGCACATTTGTTCCCTTATGGATAATCTTTCTAATGACTATAAGTATGCCCATTTTCGATTTATGGGAAAAGAGTTACAACCTCTCAAAATTGATAATTTTTGCCAAATTATGCACTTTTCTTGTAGCTTCCTTCATTGCATTAGACTTTCCCTATTGGTTGATTTTACATCGCATCGGCTTTCTCGCAGTGGATTGAATTTCTACCATCATACTTGTTCTACATCGCCAAATGTTGTGTGCTCTAATGGCCTTTGTATGATCGATATCATTGGTACCATCTCATCAATCCCCCCCCATCAGAACGATTTTACATTGCCTACTATGGTGCATCCCGATAGACTTTATCGGACCGATCTCATTGGCCCTTTTATATCAGGAGGAATCAGTTGTGTCAGAAGCTCCTTATCGAGCTTTATTCTTATCCTTGCATTTTTTAAATTTCGATGGCCAATGTATGATTGCATCGTACTGCTTCCATCAACCTAGAATCATCACATTAGATGATCCTAATTGAACTAATGCAATAGCTATGCCAATGATTTTCTCCGATGAGTCAATCTCAATATAACCATTAGGTTCATCGCATCGGACCCTTCCCATTAGACTCACGGGTTAACACTTTAAAGTGTGTCACCCATTAAGCTTCTTCTGACAACCTTTATCCTACCCTGGCACCCATGTGTTCATCTGACGTGGCTGGTCCACATCACACTTTTGTCCACATGGTTTTCCACGAGGTAATTGTGGGACGAACACCAAATATTCAATATTTTTTAAGTTTCTTTTGACGACAAATTTCCCATCCTTTAACAGACTAACAATTCCCGTCAACGAACTCAACTGACTCTATTTTGTTCTTTTCTCTATCATCATCTTTGACTTCATCAGGAACTCTCGATCTAATGTTATCCTGGTCCATTATCTCTGATCCATTGGAACATGCCACATACACTTCAGGAGTACTTCCCAATACTCTATCTCTGATGGAGAATCCCAGAACCGTCGGGTTCTGATCCATTTGAACTTATGTTCGATCGGGTTCCTTCGCATTTGCATTCAACATCCTTTCCCAATGTTTCACGCTCGATGGGGCATTCCTTATACTGTCGGGTCCTGATCCATCGAGATCTCTTGCATTCACCTTTGGTAGCATTTCACGATGGTCTACATCTGATGAGGAATTCCCAATGCATTTCCCTTAATGCTTCTGCATCACTGTGCAACTCTGATTTCTACTTGTAACTGTGGATTCCGACCCATACAACCCTGGTGTTGCAACCAAGGGCTCTTATACCACTTTGACACATCCTCTGAGCACTCTATCACGTTTGCATCCATTGAATCGGACATGGGAGAAGGTATTTACGAATTCCAAGCCTTTAAATTCCGCCCCAAGGGCCATATTATGAATTCATAAATACAAAATGTGTGTGCAGTTGCATCAATGTAAACATAGTGAGAATAAACTCTCTATACACACACACATATCATCCATAAACATACATATTCATCCACAAGCAAAAAATTAAACCATTGCATAAAAACAATATACAATGAATACTTATCTTTAATGGAAACCAGTCTAAGCAACTGGATGTGTAGGAGCAACATTCCACCCAATCGTAGGTATCGTAGGTTTCTCCATTCTGAAACTTCACTGCTTTCAATTGGTTTCGCAGGGTCATCTTCCGATTTATGTTCTTTCCTTCAAATAGCTTGGTCAAAGATTCAAACATCTCTTTGGGTGTCTTAAGAGTAGACACATGAGGTATGAGATGGTCTTTGATAGAATCAGCAATGATTCTCTTTGCCTTGACCAAGTTCTTCTTGTGCAATGCCTTGGCTTCTTCATCCTCTGGGATAGGGATGTCTTATTTCACATATGAGTCTAACTCATTCTCTTCCAGGATTAACCCAATCCTATACTTCCAGGCTCGGAAGTTATCAGCCCCTTCAAGCTTATCCTCAAGCTTGGTGTGGAGAGACATCTTTTAAGAGTACTTCAAATGGAAATAGAAAAGATTTAGGACTTACCACTTGAAGTGCTGAAAACTGGATCTGGTCCCGGATTAGGGTTTGTTAGAGAAACCCTAAAAATTCAAAATGTGAATTTCAAAATTTCGAAAGGATAGAAAGATGCACCTTGGAGAGCTGATCAGCCTAGTACATTCAGAATTTGAGATCAGCAAAGTCTTGTCCTTCAAAATTGCCTTTTTGTCCTCCCGGGTTCATTGGGGAGAGCCCTGAATTAGGGTTTGAGTTTCCCGGAGATCTACTCAGCCAAAAATCTCGATCCAAAGCTCTAACCTTCGATTTTTGCAAGGAGCTTCCAGCTGTGCCTTCAGTTTCCAGAAATTCCTATTTTTGTGGAAACCCTAATTTTTAGGGCCAAATATGAAAATGCTCAGAACTGAATTCTGATTGGACAGATAGGTGCCCTTGATGAGTAGATCCAATCTACTATACTGAATTTCAAAAATATGTGGAGAGAAACCCAACAAACAAGGAACACAAGCTTCCGTCTCTGCAAAATGTCTTCTTCTCAGTTTAGCTCTGATACCATGTTAAATTTTTAGTATTAAATCACAATACTATAGGATCTTTGCTGAGAGAATAACATCTACAGTATATCAATGCATGACAATCATAATATGACAAGCATCACAAGCATCACAAGAATCAAAAGCATAGAGACAAGAGACACAGAGTTTCCGTGGGGAAAACCCTAAGGTGAAAAACCCCACAACTTCCTCAGAGATAGAGAGAGCAATGGCTCAACCAAAATACAACCAAATAACATTGATATAGTCTCCTAGCAGATGATCCTCCTCCTCCTCACTAGTGCGCCACTTTTCAGAGAGAGAGTGAGGTACTTTTCCGAGTGAGTAAAATAGAGATCTCCTATCTCTATTTATACTCACCTTTTTGCCCAGTGACCTACTGGGGCCGACTTGTCTACTTAGATACATCCACATTATATTATATATTAATCAGGGCCGACCCCATATGGTGGTCTAATAACCCATCGGCAAGTACACACACTTGCGACACTTGTCAATCCACATGACGACACTTCCTTATAGAGGAATAACACATCTCTTATAAGGGTACAATAAATATACATATAATATACAGATGAAATACATTCCGAAGTTACATAAACATCAACACTCCCTCTTAACAAGGAAGGTATTTCTCGACATAGATCTGCTAGACAAGTCTTCTTCTCTGGATCATCGTCATTGATGCATCGTCATCATCATCGTCACTGCTACTACTATCTCAACCAATCTCTGACTCTACTCGTCATAGGAAGTTCTACAGAGCCAGTCCTTTTTCATACTGGATGTAGGCCCACCACCTGCAGGTCTTCATCATCACTGGCCATACTGTGGAATCCTCAGGACTTATTACGTGCGTCACAAAACCTCGAAAGAGCATCCCAGGATGTTACGGGTACACAACTCTGACCTGTAGGATCTCCCAGGGCGCTATTACATGTGACCCCACCACAAAACCTCAAAAGAACATCTTAGGATGTTACGGCTATACAACTCCGACCTGAAATCTCCCAGTGCAAAAATTACATGTGGTCCACCACAAAACCTAGCAAGAGCATCTCAGGATGTTACGGGTACACAACTCTGACCTGAAATCTCCCAGGGAACAAATTACATGTGGTCATGGCAAAACCTCGAAAGAGCATCTCGGGATGTTACGGGTACACAACTCCGACCTGAAATCTCCCAGGGCCCAAATTACATGCCATAGGACACAACCTTGCAAGAGCATCTCAGGATGTTACGGGTACACAACTCCGACCTGAAATCTCCCAGGGCACAAATTACATGTCCTCCTAGAGCAATGTCTCGAAAGATCATCCCAGGCTGTTACGGGTACACAACTCCGACCTATAGGATCTCCTAGACATGCTCATCTGCACAACCTGATCCACGGCCACAGAGTATCAACCTGATACTCACCATACATCATCCTGATGTACTCATGATCGTCTTGATCATCATCACTGCAACGTCCTGATGCATGTCATTTGGAGCAATATCCTGAAGCTCATCATCCATGATCATCCTGATCATCACTGCAACATCCTGCTGCATGATCCACCTGATCATCAATGCATCCACCTGATGCATACCAAGTATCTAACTGATACTTATCATCATACATGATCCTCCTGATCATACAATGTATCCACCTGATACATGATACATATCACCATACATGATCCACCTGATCATACAATGTATCCACCTGATACATATACAGATACATGGTCCAAGCATCCAACATGATGCATATACAAAATACATACACATGATCCAACTGATCATATCCAGCATCCAACATGATGCATACATACATAAATGATCCAACTGATCATATCCAGCATCCAACATGATGCATAAATAAATGATCCAACTGATCATATCCAGCATCCAACATGATGCATACATAAATAAATGATCCAACTGATCATATCCAGCATCCAACATGATGCGTACATACATACATAAAAATGATCCAACTGATCATATCGAAGCAGAAACCAGAACATCATCTTGATGTCCATTATCCAGTGCTTACATCCACAGCCATGTGAAGGATCCTCCTTCCAACATGCTTGGAATGGCTTCAGCAAATGTGTCCATCACTTCTTCCTCGAAGTGTCCTCGATCTGAAGAACGCCAAGCCTCTCTCTGAAGTACTCGAACTTCACTCTGGCTAGTGGCTTCGTCAGCACATCTGCAATCTGCTCGTCCGTTGCAACATATAGAAGCTTCACAGCTCCTCTCTGCACCATATCCCTGATATAGTGATATTTGATCTCTATGTGTTTCGACCTGTCATGAAACACTGGGTTCTCGGACAGCTTCACACAACTCTGGTTATCACGGAAGATACCAGTAGCCTCCAACAGGAGATCAAATAACTCAGACAGTAGCTTCCGTAGCCATACTGCCTCACAACTAGCTGAATAGGCTGCAACATACTCTGCCTCAGCTGTACTCAGTGCTACGCAGGACTGCTTCCTGCTAAACCAAGAGATCACACCTGATCCCATACTGAAGCAGCACCCAGATGTGCTCTTCCTATCTGCAGCACTGCCAGCCCAATCTGAATCAACATAACCCTGTAGGTTAAACTTTTGATTCGCTTCATACTTGAGCCCATAATCCATTGTACCCTTCAGGTACCTCAGAACATGCTTTACAGCAACCAGGTGAACACTCCTCGGATTCGTCAGGAACTGGCTCAATGTGTTCACAACAAAGCAAATGTCTGGTCTCGTGTTCATTAGGTACATCAAGGATTCAATCATCTGACGATACATAGAGACATCAACTGGCTCAGATGAAGCATCACATAGAAGCTTCAGATTCGATGCCATCGGTGTGGCCATGGCCTTGCAATCCATCATCCCGAATCTCTTCAGGATATCTACTGTGTACTTCCCTTGACCAAGGAAGATCCCACCTGCATTCTGCCACACCTCCATACCTAGGAAATAGTGCATCATTCCCAAATCTTTCATATCGATTTCAGCTGCAAGCTTCCTCTTAGTATCTGCAATCAGTCTGTCATCTCCTGTCACAAATAGGTCATCCACATACAGGAGTAGAATCACTGGATTCCCTTCCTCAACCTTGTAGTAAATATTGGAATCTTCTTTACTCTTGGTAAAGCCCAAGCTAGATAGGAAACTGTCCATCCTACCATACCAGGTTCTGGGAGCTTGCTTCAAGCCATACAAGGCTTTCTTCAATCTGCATACATATGATTCCTTGTCATGTATTTCAAAACCGAGTGGTTGTTCCACATATACTTCCTCTTCTACTACACCATTTAGGAAAGCAGTCTTGACATCCATCTGCTGTATTTTCCATTTCATTGCTGCAGCCAGGGCAAGTACTGTTCTGATGGAAGTATACCTGGCTACAGGTGCAAAGGTTTCTTCATAATCTATTCCTTCTTTTTGAGAGAAACCACAAGCTACGAATCTTGCTTTGTATTTTTCCACACTGCCATCTGCAGCATGCTTGATTTTGTAGATCCACTTGGAAGTCACAACAGACTTCTCTTTAGGTCTTGGGACAACATCCCAAACATCATTCTTCATTATTGATTGGTATTCCTCAACCATAGCATCCTTCCATTCTTTCTTTTCTGCTGCCTCTTCATAACTGGAAGGCTCTTTGTTCATAATGTCACAGAGTAAAGCAACATAACTGGTGTGTGATCTGGTTCTCTTCTTTGCTCTGTGTTCTTCTTCTAGAATGCCAAATCTTTCTGCATCATGAATGAGCTCTCTAGCCCATACAGGTTTCCTTTTGTGAGAGTTATTCTAACAGGGTGGATCTACAGGTTCTTGTGGATCTTCAAACTCACGAACAGTTTCTGGAACTGTATCAGTCATGGTAGTATCCTGAAATCTTGTTTCCTTAGGTTCTTCATAAACTTCGGTAGGTGCCTTCCTTGATTTGATGAATGCTGAGTTTTCATCAAATGTTACATCCCTGCTGACATCAATCTTCTTGAACCCTGGAAAGTATATTCTGTAAGCCTTCGAGCTTTCACTGTAACCCACAAAGATACCCTTCTTTCCTGAAGGATCTAATTTAGTCCTCTTTTCCTTTGGGACATAAGTGTATACTGGACAACCAAATATTCTGAGATGACTGACTTTAGGTTTCTTACCAGAAAAGACCTCTTCTGGTGTCTTGTTGTCCAATATCTTGTGGGGTGTTCTGTTCTGTACATATACAGCTGTTCTAGCTGCTTCTGCCCAAAGATGCATAGGAAGATCCTGGTCATGCAACATTGCCCTTGCTGCTTCCATGATAGTTCTGTTCTTCCTTTTTGCAACTCCATTCTGTTGAGGATTATAAGGAGTAGTCAACTCCCTCTTAATCCCTGAATCACTACAAAGCTTCTTGAAGTCACTTGAGGTGAATTCTCCACCATTGTCAGATCTGAATGTCTTGATTTTCTTGTCAGTTTGATTCTCCATCAAGGTTTTGAATTCCTTGAATTTATCAAGCACCTCATCTTTGCCCTTCAAGAAGTATACCCAAGTCTTCCTGGATAATTCATCAATAAATGATACATAGTAAACATACCCACTCAGGGAACTGGAAGACATAGGGCCAAATACATCTGAGTGGATGATTTCCAGGATGTCTTTTGCCTTGCTTTCACTGCTTGGGAAAGCCTTCTTAATGTTCTTACCTTTTGCACATCCTTTGCAAACACCTTCATGTTTGGTCTTGATTTCAGGAAGACCCTCTACTGCCTTGCTTGCAATTGGAAGTGCTCTATAGTGCATGTGAGCAAGTCTTCTATGCCAAAGTTCACTTGGCTCCATGGATTCATGCACCATTGCATGTTCAGGTTGTCCCTTCAATTTATACAAGCCTCCCTCTTGCTCTCCAATTACTACTGCATCATCTATGGTCTTTCCCTTTGGCCACATTAGGACTTGGCCATCCACAAATGCAACTCTCATACCTTTTGCATCCAATGCAGAGATGGAGAGTAAGTTCTTCTTGAGCCCAGGTACATAAAGTACTTCTTTCATCTTCAATGATTTTCCAGAATCTAGGTTGTAGGAGGCTTCACCACTTCCTTTGATTGGGTATTGATAATCATCCCCAAGTTTCACCTTATGGGGTGATTCATGTTCAGATAGGTTCACAAAGGATTCCTTAAACCCAGTCATGTGTTTGGAAGCCCCACTATCAATCAACCAATCATTACATCCATGGGATATGGTACCTGTAAGAGCAGAAATTAGAACATATTCTTCTTCACTTGATGAGTCATCATCACTACTACTTTCTGCCCTAGCCTTCTTCTTTGGAGGTTCATCATCTTCGGCAGCATGAGCATGAAACCTTCTTTTGCTGCCCTTCTTCTTTTTACTGGAGTTGTTGTTATTATCCCTTTTGTTCTTGGGACAATCTGAAGCAAAGTGACCCTTCTCATTGCATGTGAAGCATCTTAGGTCCTTCTTACTCTTTTGATGGAATCTTTTGTGGTGAGAGTGGTCCTTCTTGGTTTTGCTTCTTTTGGTGTGAGCTGCAAGAGATTGATATTCTCCTCCCATCTTTTCCTCACGAGCTATGAGTCTAGCTTCTTCTTGAGAGCATTCTTCCCTCAATCTGTTGAAGGAGATCAACTTCTTCCTTGCACAAATTCCTTGAATAAAGGAATCCCATGACCTGGGTAGGCCATTTAGAGTGGTCATCACCACTTCACCATTCTCCACCATTTCATCTACTGCTTCTAATTGCTCCTTGATCTGGGAGACCCTTGAAAAGTAAGATTGAATGGTTTCTCCATTCTGAAACTTCACTGCTTTCAATTGGTTCCGCAGGGTCATCTTCCGATTTATGTTCTTTCCTTCAAATAGCTTGGTCAAAGATTCAAACATCTCTTTGGGTGTCTTAAGAGAAGACACATGAGGTATGAGATGGTCTTTGATAGAATCAGCAATGATTCTCTTTGCCTTGACCAAGTTCTTCTTGTGCAATGCCTTGGATTCTTCATCCTCTGGGATAGGGATGTCTTCTTTCACATATGAGTCCAACTCATTCTCTTCCAGGATTAACCCAATCCTATACTTCCAGGCTCGGAAGTTATCATCCCCTTCAAGGGTATCCTCAAGCTTGGTGTGGAGAGACATATTTTAAGAGTACTTCAAATGGAAATAGAAAAGATTTAGGACTTACCACTTGAAGTGCTGAAAACTGGATCTGGTCCTGGATTAGGGTTTGTTAGAGAAACCCTAAAAATTCAAAATGTGAATTTCAAAATTCCGAAAGGATAGAAAGATGCGCCTTGGAGAGCTGATCAGCCTAGTACATTCAGAATTTGAGATCAGCAAAGTCTTGTCCTTCAAAATTGCCTTTTTGTCCTCCCGGGTTCACTAGGGAGAGCCCTGAATTAGGGTTTGAGTTTCCCGGAGATCTACTTAGCCAAAAATCTCGATCGAAAGCTCTAACCTTCGATTTTTGCAAGGAGCTTCCAGCTGTGCCTTAAGTTTCCATAAATTCCTATTTTTGTGGAAACCCTAATTTTTAGGGCCAAATCTGAAAATGCTCGGAACTGAATTCTGATTGGACAGATAGATGCGCCTTGATGAGTAGATCCAATCTACTATACTGAATTTCAAAAATCTGTGGAGAGAAACCCAATAAACAAGGAACACAAGATTCCGTCACTGCAAAATGTCTTCTTCTCAGTTTAGCTCTGATACCATGTTAAATTTTTAGTATTAAATCACAATACTATAGGATCTTTGCTGAGAGAATAACATCTATAGTATATCAATGCATGACAATCATAATATGACAAGCATCACAAGAATCACAAGAATCAAAAGCATAGAGACAAGAGACACAGAGTTTCCGTGGGGAAAACCCTAAGGTGAAAAACCCCACAACTTCCTCAGAGATAGAAAGAGCAATGGCTCAACCAAAATACAACCAAATAACACTGAGATAGTCTCCTAGTAGATGATCCTCCTCCTCCTCACTAGTGCGCCACTTTTCAGAGAGAGAGTGAGTTACTTTTCCGAGTGAGTAAAATAGAGATCTCCTATCTCTATTTATACTCACCTTTTTGCCCAGTGATCTACTGGGGCCGACTTGTCTACTTAGATACATCCACATTATATTATATATTAATCAGGGCCGACCCCATATGGTGGTCTAATAACCCATCGGAAAGTACACACACTTGCGACACTTGTCAATCCACATGATGACACTTCCTTATAGAGGAATAACACATCTCTTATAAGGGTACAATAAATATACATATAATATACAGATGAAATACATTCTGAAGTTTCATATACATCAACAAAGACAACCTGCGCCGTTGCATGCTGCACAAGGCTGACCTGCGATGAGATAATTGAACCTTATAAAAATAGGCCAGTATCTCTTCCAGTTTGATTTCCTAGTCATGGGAACTTTAGGGATGTTTACAATGAGTCTTAAGGTGGCAAGATTTAGGTGTAACAGAATGCCTCCCAAAGCATGAAGCTGTTGGAACTTGACAGGTGAAATGCTTTGACAAAAGGATTGGCAAGGACTTGTCGGATGGAAGATGCCACTGCAGTACAACTGACTTTGAGAACACAGTCCTGTATGACTCACAACATGGCTTCCGACCAATACATTGCAGATCCATGGTAATAGAGACCGACTGAACACAATCATGGCTACTAGACACAAGTGTAGATCCATGATGAGATTATAACACAGCCACGACCAATACAAAAGTGGATCCATGTAATATGACTAAAAAAAACTCCATTGAAACCTGGGTAAAACATGACTCCCTAGGGTCTTCAAGCCGAACCCACAATGATACGAATCTATCCATGTGATTACAAATGTCTTGACGTCGAACATGGTAGAAACCACTTGATTAGCGGTCATTGATGTATACCATTAACAAGCGCGAGGGAAATCACCATTAATGTCAATGATTCCCAAGGTATCATAGTACATATCATCAAGCGTGAATAAATGAGTTGAAGTCGAATGCCTGATGAAATATTTCAATCAAGAGTCAATGATGCAAACTCATGTCGAAAGCGAAGTAACCTACCATTAAGGCATGCAGGCCCAAGGTACTTGGTTGGTCTCTAGATTCAATCCTTAGATGATGTGTTGAGGTCGACTAGGATGAATCTGTCGAAGGAGGGCCATAATGAATCCCCCATCAACAACACGAAACTCGATAGAAGATGTTTGGAGTAGGTTAGATGGTACAATAACATGCAAGACTGACTTAGAGTAGACCGACATGGTGGAGGGTGTACTGATTGCAAATGATGAGTGGTGAAAGTATTCTTGAACATGGGCATGGCATGACTTGGCAGTATTGACATGACGAGAATGACGCCAATTCCTAATGCAACTGATGATGGAAGTATTCTTTGGATGACCCAAAGGAGTAACAAGCCTCAGGAAGAGGCAAAACTCGAGGACAAATAGATGATCCAAGTACTGTATGCAAATGCAAATGAGTGCCATGTTCAAGAATGACTAAGTACTGCCACTGGTAAAGGTGTAACATAAAAACTTTCCTTTTTCCCCATCATGACTGATGAGTGGCTCATATTTTTTTGATGAGCTTGATGAGGGTAACCAGATGCTCGGTATAGCTCATCTTATAGATGAGTCCAATCCCAAATATTTTCCAAACCTAGGAAAGGAGGGGTTCATCCCATGGTGGGCCCTTCAATGTTGAATTTTAATGAGTCCATAGAAGGTAAACTCAACGTCATTTCATGTTTAGAGAGTCTGAAAAGAACTAAAGAAGACTCCAAAGGTCCTTTTTCGTAAGGTTAGCATCTTCGCCCGAAAAAGGGTAAAACAATGCGAGAGAGGACTCTTCTAGTCTTGATTGGGTGGAGTATTCCTTTTTCGTAAGTAGTGCCCCCTGGTCTGAAAAAGGGGTAAACTATCACCATGGAGACGATCATTCAAATGATTTTACAAGCATGAACGCATCAAGTTCGCTTGGCGATCTTTTCGTATTTAGAGAGACTAAAAAGAGCTTTAAGAGAGACTCCGGAGGGGTTCCATTTTCGTAGGAGTTTAACGAGCCCAAAATAGTGATAAGCTATAACTTGACGACTTATTCTCATCATTTTACGAGCACGAGAAAGAAAAAAAAGTAAGCTCGGTGTCATTAGTAATTGAATTTAATGAGTGAAATAATGACCAAAAGACGCTCAAAGAGTTGTTCATACTTGATAATACTTACGAGATGATCATCACGATGAAGAATGGCATTAATTAGGCACCTAGCTTCTCCTGCAGCTCAAAGACTAGGTCAAAAATAGTTAACCAAACGTTTAAATGCAGTAAATAACCCAAACTATTGTAAAAAACCCACTAAAGCATCAAATTATAAAAGGAATATTCCATTTTTGGTTATAAAATGGGTGAAATAGTGAAAAATAATTACAATTGTTTTTTACCAAGTTTGGGAGTGTGAAGTGCAGTTTGGAGCCAAATTTCACTTGTTGATTCCGGGAGCTACGGTCCACCATTTCACGAGCCGTCAAAGAGAGGTAGGCCTAAACTCAGCTATGCAACTTTTCAGTGGATTAGTTTTATGTTTTTTACTTAAGTTTCAAGGTTTTGAGTTGTTTTGGTGGGGGGGAATGCGCCCACAGGTTGGCGCAAGCCCTCCTTACGGGAACTGCGATGGCCTTGCATCGTCGCAAAACCTGTAAGGGCCATTTGCGATGACGTCGCACTGTCTGCAAAGACGTCCCGCGACGGCGCAAACATCCAACTTCAACTCAATGCCCCACTCCCAAGAAAAAAGTTTTGATGCATGGAGTGAGTTCTAATAGTGTTTATTTGTCCTTGACAGGTTCAGGGCGGCAATCATGGTTATTGAGTGGCGAGAATGAGAACACGAGGTGGATGATGCTCAAATTGAAAATGACCCTCAATGAATTGCTGCATTGAGGAACTGCGGGTTACTCAAATACTTCTGAGTGTCGAGCATGAGGGCCCAAGTTTCATTGCTTACACATATGATCCGATGTTGGGATCCAGCGCAACAACACTTTGAGATCGGGGTGCATTCATTGAGTATAGATGTCGAGGGCATCTACTTCCTGATAGGATTATCCTGGAGGGGAGAACCTGTATCTCTTACTCGATCACAAGGAGGTGATCAGACAGTGGAGGATATGATTTCTCAGTTGTAATATCCCAAGAAAAGACTACTTTTATTTTATTATTTGATTATTGTTATTTTTGTGTGTTGAGCAAGTGAGCTCTGAACAACACCAAACTATTAATGATGTGAGCAAGTGAGCTCTGGAAAATCTGAACCACTGTGGATAGTGTTGAGCCAAGTGGGCTCTGGAAGCACTATTAGTTGAGTAAGTGGGAGTTGAGATGCTCTGGAACACTTAAACTCTTATTAATTAACTGATGTTGAGCTGGGAGCTCTGGAGCATCAGTAATCCAATTTGATTATTTATTTTTAATATTCAAAGATTATTATTATTTTATTTCTTTCTAACTGACTGGGATTACCACACAAAGAGGGCTGAGCATGCAAGAGTTTAGGCTGGTCATTAACTGATAATTAAAGATCCAACTAGTTGTTAGGTGAGTAAAAGTCCAATTTTATTTAATTAATATTTAAAATAAATTGTGAGGATTAAAATAAAGTAGTTTCCTAATTAAAGATAAATACACAACTGCTAGAGTGTCAATTAGTTAACTGAGTGTGCAAAAGACCTAATTTCCTAGCAGCCTTTTCCCTTAAAAATTATAAATAGCAGAGAGAGGAACTTTGCGAGGGAAAGTGTTTTCCCAAGTACACTGGAGGGTCCAGTCGTGAATCTGAGCACTCAAACATCAGATTGCTGAATATCTGGTGTGTCCTAGAAAATAGGATTGTCCTAGGGAGAGAACTGTGAAGGTTGAAGGGGAAGATTGTTTCAGAAAGATTCACACCATAAAATATTGATAAAGAGAACCTTGTGGCTACTCTGCTGTAGTAACAAAGATAGCAAACCATACACCTAGATCACCTAGCTTCTTGTCATTCTCAGTTTGGCTCGGGGGTGTCCAGTGGAACAATCCAGGAACGGATTGCAGTCTAAGGTTGGGAGGAACGTGGCAGTTCCTAAGTCAGTTGGTCTGTGATAAAATACTGATAAGTGTTTTCTTACATTTCAGTTATTTATATTCTGTATATTTATGAATTGCAGTAATAATGTTCCTTGGTTCCAATGATGAGATTTGCCATGATTAATCCTATTATTCAGTTACTGAGATTGTAGATTATGATCCACATTAACTCTTTGACTGTGTATTTCAGAAGTCTAAATTATGTGTAGTATTAAGTGTTTACTTTTCTTTGTATAAGGCTGTATTTAAACATCTCGATAAGATGTTTATGGTATGTGGACATTTATGATATGCTGCTAGATTTCCTGATTAAAACTTTAAAGTATAACAATGTTCCATTTTTTTTAAGATCCTGTCATTTGTAGAACTGCTTAGCCATGACAGTTTGGGTTAAATTATATATTTACGGAGAAAACTCCCTTAGCTCCTTATAAAGGGAGAGAAAGTCTAAACCTAGAACTTTTCCTGGCCTAGCCCTAAACCCTGGCTAGAGTAAGTTATAAGATTTATTTTTCTCATATATAATTTACACACAACCATACTCACATAGGTTTTAGGGTAAGAGTAAATATTTCTAGGATGGACATAGGTTTTAGGGTTTATCCCTTTTCCATTTAAACAATCATACTCACAAAATTTATATTAGGGTGTTTTTGCCAAGCGTTAGCGCTATTAGATTAGTTACCTCTAGGTTAGGGTTTACCCCTTTTTACCATTGGCATGTAGTTCTGGAAATGCTTAAGTGAAAGTAGAGTGACCCTTTTTAAAAGCACCTGCACAAGATTGTTATAAGACTTTAGCTCATGAAGGAGCTAATTAAGACCTGGTCTTCAATGCCATCTTATCATCCAAAGGGGCAGGCATAAAAATAGAAGATGAGACTTAAATTACATCAATACATTCCAGAAGTAATAAAACTGATATAAGCAGTAATAACCATGGATTCCGCATAAAGTAAACATTACATGTGAAATGAACAGAAGCAACATTTAAAACAGAGTTATGACATTTCATGATAAGTCCAACATTGTATAAACAACATATATAAGAACGTCACCTCAATTTCATGCTATTTTAGTAATAAATACACTGTTGTAGGTATTGTTATCTAAGTCCTAAAGTCTTGATCATTACTAGACTCGTATAAAAATTTTAAAAAAATTTCAGGATTTAGGGACATTACAAGTGGTATCAGAGCCCAGATTCGGAAAGTTGAGGCCTATGAGCCTACACTACCGCTGTAAAATTTATAAACTAATAAAAGCTTGTTTGCTTGCACATTGTAAAACTTTTTTCAGGACAGAACAATCAAACATGAATGCTGAAAGAGAAGATAGTCAACATGGTAACCTGAACTCAATACCCAGGGAGCAGGAAATAGTAATTGAACTAAATGATAGTTTGGGAGCAGTCAAGGCCTCTGACCTATTGAAAACTATGCAAAGCTTACAGACAAAATTTCGTAGTTTCAAGGATGACAACTTAAACGAAAGAAGAGAACAACATGAATTAAATGAGGCATTGCTGCAAACTTTAACTGGGAAGAAAACTCATAGAAGGACAACCCATTATGCAAACAAGCATCTGACTAAACAACACCGCAAAAAAAGAGACAGTAGCCTAGATTGTAGCAAACTTGAAAAGTCACCAGAACTCACTGATTCATCCAACTCATGTGACCTTGAATTTGAGTACTCCTCAGACTCCTATACCTCATCTCCTCGTAAAAAGAAATACAAGAAAGGGGACAAACTATAGGGAGAGTTTAGGAACATCAAGGCACCAACCCTCGAAGGAAACCTAGATTCAGGGGAGAAAGCCGAAGAATGGCTGCTGGGAATGAACAAATATTTCCAAGTACATCAGTACTCCAGCAGCATGAAGGCCAAGTTGGCCATTTACAATCTGAACGGTAAAGTTTCCAGATGGTGGAAATACCTCAAACATACTAAGAAGATAAAAAGGGATCAAGTTGGGTGGTCAAAATTCAGAAAATTATTCCAAGAGAAATACATGTCAGAAAGGTTCTTTGACAAGAAAATAAAAGAGTTCCATGAGCTACAACTGAACTCCCTCACCATGGATGCTTTAATAAACAGATTTCTCGAACTGTTACATTACGTACCTTACGTAAGAGATGAGAAAGTGAAAATACATCAGTTCTTAGGATGTCTGCCAACTTACTACAGGGACAAAATTGAATTTGATGCACCTAAGACCCTAGAGATGGCTTTACACAAAGCTAGGCTCTGTTATGAGCACAGTCAACATAGGGCTGAACTGGTGAACAAAAAGAAGGACAGAATAAGACCTTTTACTGACAACCGAAGAAGAGGGTTCAAACCACCTCCTTACCGAAAACAAAACAACAGTTTTCCAACTAACAAAAATTTTCCAAGATATGGAACACAGCCAAGCAACCCAGCACAGAGTGTAAACAAACCAACAGTAGAGAGAGGGACTATAACAGGCCTTGTACCTGACAGATGTTGGGGATGTCAAGGACCCCATTATTATAGAGATTTCCCAAATAACAAGGGGCCCAAAGTTTTGAACAATCTGCAGGAAGAGTTAACGGTAGAAGACATGGCATGAACACCCCGAATACGTGCTCCCTTGGAGGGAAGGAAAGCATACCATTAGTCCACGATGGTTGAAATAGAAGGTAAGATTTCAAACATTTCTGTTTCCATTTTAATTGACCCTGGGGCATGCCGTAGTTATGTATCCCCTAAAACCGTTGAAATTTGTAAACTAAAAAGTGTGAAACATGCTAAACCGTGGCTGGTATAGTTAGCCATAGGGACGAAAAGAAAAATTACAGAACTAGTCAAAAACTGCCAACTTGACATGAATGGATTTCAAATTGAAGTAGACTTAAACATATTACCCTTGGGTGCCTATGACCTACTAATTGGTATGGATTAGCAAGATCAATACCACGTTATGCTGGACTACTTAAACAAAACTTTCACTTGCACAAATAAACAAGGAAACGAGAGAAGGGTATGGGGTATACCCAAGAAGGTGTCTATTAGGAAAATCTCAGGCCTACAAGTTAAGAAATGTGTATGAAAAGGCTGTAAGCTGTATGCAGTCAACATTCACAACTTAGAAGAGGAAAGAGAACAACATAATGAAGACTTTATAGTCCTAGCAGATTTTCGAGATGTATTTCCAGATGAAATACCTGGGTTACCACCCAAGAGAGATTTGGATTTCTCCATTGAACTAGTACCGGGATCAATACCAGTCTCGAAGGCACCTTACCGCATGAGTATCCCTGAACTAGTTGAGCTAAAACTTCAACTACAAGAATTGATTGACAAAGGATATATCCGCCCGAGTGTATCCCCTTGGGGAGCACCCATTCTCTTCATGAAGAAGAAGGATGGAATGATGCAGATGTGCATCGACTATCGACAACTGAATAAACTGACAATAAAGAACTGATATCCCCTTCCGAGGATAGATGATCTATTCGACCAAGTCGGAGGAGCAAAAGTATTCTCCAAAATTGATTTACGTTCTAGATATCACCAAGTAAGAATCCAGGATGAGGACATAAACAAAACCACTTTTCAGATTAACTAATGCACCTACTAATTTTATGTGCATGATGAACAGTGTTTTTAGTAAGTACTTAGACAAGCCAGTACATGTATTCATCGATGACATACTAATCTATTCTAAAAATGAGGAAGAGCATAGGGAACAACTCAAGATTGTATTATAGATTCTACGAGAGCACCAACTCTATGCTAAGTTCAACAAATGCGATTTTTAT
Source organism: Larix kaempferi (assembly GCA_027924585.1). Lineage (NCBI taxonomy): Eukaryota > Viridiplantae > Streptophyta > Pinopsida > Pinales > Pinaceae > Larix > Larix kaempferi. Next base: position 14,825,587 of record BSBM01000291.1, read on the forward strand.
AGACTGCAGATATAGTACCTTGGCCATATTATTTATGAAAAAGGCATTGTGGTAGATCCAGAGAAAATAAAAGCCATAGAAGAATGGCCTACACCAACTAGTGTCATGGACATCAGATCCTTCCTAAGATTAGTAGGGTATTATAGGAAGCTCATAAAGAACTTCTCTAGGATAGTATGCCTTATGACCTCACTGCAGAAAAAAGGAAAGTAAGTTTTTGTGGACAGCCAAATGTGAGGAGAGTTTCCAGAAACTCAAACAACTTTTAACTACTGCCCCCATACTTAGAATTGCAGATTGAGATGGAGACTTTGTGGTTTGTACCAACGCAAGTAAGGAGGGACTTGGGGGAGTCCTCCTGCAAAATGACTTCGCGATTTGTTACGAGTCACGCAAACTGAAAGAGCATGAGAAGAACTACCCAACTCATGATCTCGAGCTGGCTACCATTATCCATGCACTAAATATGTGGAGGCACTATTTAATGGGGAAGAAATTTCTCCTTAAAATAGATAACATGAGTTTAAAATATCTATTCGACCAACTAGATTTAAATGCACGGCAAGCTAGGTGGTTGGCCTTCCTTAGTGAATATAATTTTGAGCTGAAACACATCAAGGGAAAGGAAAATAAAATTGCAGATGTGTTAAGTCACAGAATTCACTTAATTCATGAAGTAACAGTGAGTAAAACCAGTTCTGATCTGCATGATGAAATCATGATAGCAAGCAAAAATGACCGTTTTTACATTGTAATACTCCAGAAAATACACGAGGACAGACTGTTCTCGCAATAGAAAGATTACAAAATTGATGAAACAGGACTACTATGGTCCAAGGATAGACTGTATGTCCCAGAAAGTGAAAATATCAGAACTGATATATTAAATGAATTCCACCAGAAACCATATTTTGGACATCCACGGTATCAGAAAATGTTATCTTTTGTTAAGAAACATTATTTTTTTCCAAAACTGAAAAATGACGTGGCTTTATACATTGCAAAATGCCAAGAATGCCCTCTAGCTAAGGATGAACACCAGCATCCCACAGGACTGCTGCAACCATTACCCATCCTAGAATGGAAATGGGAAGTAATCAGCATGGATTTCATTACCGGTCTACCAAAAAGCAAGAGACAGAACGACTCAATTATGGTTGTGGTAGACAAATGATCTAAATCTGCTCATTTTATTCCAGTAAAATCTACATATAAGACTGTAAACATTGCTGACATTTTCTTGAAGGAAATTTTTTGATTGCATGGAATACTGAAAGCTATTATCTCCGACAGAGATACGAAATTTACAAGCAATTTCTGGAGGTCATTATTTTCTGGTTTGGAAACACAATTAAAATTCAACACCGCTTACCATCCGCAAACGGATGGGCATACTGAACGAGTAAATCAAATACTCAAAGATATGCTCCGAATGTATGTCATGAACATTTGCAACTAGTGGGAAGAATATCTGCATCTTGTAGAATTTGCATACAACAACGGGTATCAAACTTCGGCTAGAATGAGCCCCTTTGAAATACTTTACGGCAGAAAGTGCAGGACACCGGTAACTTGGGACAGCCCGGTGGATCGGCTCATGTTGGGGGAGATCTTTTAAAAGATTTAGAAGAGCTAGTTGTTAAGGTACAATGAAATTTAAAAGAGGCCCAATATAGGTAGAATATTTATCTCCTTGAGTTTAGGAAAACGTGGGAAAATAGTTCCCAGGTTTTGTGGACAATTTGAAATTTTGGCCAAGAAAGGGCCAGTGGCATATGAACTAGCACTACCAGCACATGTAAAAGTGCACAATGTTTTTCATGCATCCTTACTTAAGAAATATGTTTATGATACTAAACATGTCATTGATTGGTCCTTGTTACAGGTAGAACCCGAAGGGGAATTTGTACCAGAGCCCCTTCATATTATGGATAGGAGAGAGGTGTCACTCATAAAGTGAACCATTATCCAACTGAAAGTGGAATGGAGGCACTTCGGGCCTGAAGAGGCCACATGGGAGAATGAAATCGTAGTGAAAGAGGCATACCCCTCCTTGTTTCACAGTTTCAGTTCAGATCCCTAGAACACCAGGACGATGTTGTTCTAAGCGGGGAGTGATGTAATATCCCAAGAAAAGACTACTTTTATTTTATTATTTTATTATTTTTATTTTTGTGTGTTGAGCAAGTGAGCTCTGAACAACACCAAACTATTAATGATGTGAGCAAGTGAGCTCTGGAACATCTAAACTACTGTGGATAATGTTGATCCAAGTGGGCTCTGGAAGCACTATTAGTTGAGTAAGTGTGAGCTGAGATGCTCTGGAACACTTAAAACTCTTATTGATTAACTGATGTTGAGATGGGAGGTCTGGAGCATCAGTAATCTAGTTTGATTATTTATTTTTAATATTCAAAGATTATTATTATTTTATTTCTTTCCAACTGACTGGGACTTCCACACAAAGAAGGGCTGAGCATGCAAGAGTTTAGGCTGGTCATTAGCTGATAACTAAAGATCCAACTAGTTGTTAGGTGAGTAAAAGTCCAATTTTATTTAATTAATATTTAAAATAAATTGTGAGGATTAAAATAAATTAGTTTCCTAATTAAAGATAAATACACAACTGCTAGAGTGTCAATTAGTTAACTGAGTGTGCAAAAGACCTAATTTCCTAGCAGCCTTTGCCCTTAAAAATTATAAATAGCAGAGAGAGGAACTTTGCAAGGGCAAGTGTTTTCCCAAGTACACTGGAGGGTCCAGTCGTGAATTTGAGCGCTCAAACATCAGATTGCTGAATATCTGGTGTGTCCTAGAAAAGAGGACTGTCCTAGGGAGACGACTGTGAAGGTTGAAGGGGAAGATTATTTCAGAAAGATTCACACCATAAAAGGCTGGTAAATAGATCCTTGTGGCTACTTTGTTGTAGTAACGAAGATAGAAAACCATACACCTAGATCACCTAGCTTCTTGTCATGCCCAGTTCGGCTCGAGGGTGACCAGTGGAACAATCCAGGAACGGATTGCGGTCTAAGGTTGGGAGGAACATGGCAGTTCTTAAGTCAGTTGGTCTGTGATAAAATACTGATAAGTGTTTTCTTACATTTCAATTATTTATATTATGTATATTTATGAATTGCAGTAAGAATGTTCCTTGGTTCCAATGATGAGATCTTCCATGATTAATCTTATTATTCAATTACTGAGATTGCAGATTATGACCTGCATTAACTCTTTGACTGTGTATTTCAGAAGTCTAAATTATGTGTAGTATTAAGTGTTTACTTTTCTTTGTATAAGGCTGTATTTAAACATCTCAATAAGATTTTTATGGTATCTGGACATTTATGATATGCTGCTAGATTTCCTGATTAAACCTTTAAAGTATAGCAATGTTCCATTTTTCTTAAGATCCTGTCATTTGTAGAACTGCTTAGCCATGACAGTTTGGGTTAAATTATATATTTACGGAGAAAACTCCCTTAGCTCCTTATACAGGGAGAGAAAGTCTAAACCTAGAACTTTTCCTGGCCTAGCCCTAAACCCTGACTGGAGTAAGTTATAAGATTTATTGTTCTCATATATAATTTACGCATAGTTAATATTTGCTTATAAATGGAAAATATTAGCCATTATATGAATTAACATTACAGAGATTTCGAAATCAATTAACATACCACTTAGTCATAAAAGAACTATATTAATACTATTCAAATAATTATCCAAAGCATAAAGATCATACTATAGAACCTGATATACTATTTTTACAAAGCATACATTACAACGTAAGAAATTAATAAACAAATTCAATACTTAAGGGTAGAACGACTACGCAATTCTGGAGGAATCACATATACTAGAGATATGCATAGGGGCCACGAGTCTTATGAATCGGCGTTTTATTTTAGGGCCATATCCATTCTGTTCCCTCATTGGGATTTAATAAATATTTACGCCTAAATTAAATAGAGATAATCATCAACAACAAAACACATAGAAAATCCAGAACCTTCATTATTTATCAGCAGTGAAGCACAACTAAATTTTCTTCCATACAAGATATATCTCTTAAACCCTAGCAGTCCCAAAACGTTATCTAAGTTAAAATATTCGCTGCCCATAAACACATTTTCTCCACAGTCAGACAGAACGACGAGTTCCATGCAACGACCTAAATGCCCAAACGAACTCATAGAACCAGCCTTTTGAACTTAATCACACGGGGTTCTACATTCACGTTGAATCCCAAAGCAAACGTAAACTGATCATCTAAATTCCAAAATTAACCAAGCGTTTACCATTTACAATACAAAACGGTAATAAAAGGACCAACATCATCTAGTAAGCTTAAGGATAAAATTAAAACAAAACGTCAAGTAATTAAGAATCATACGAAGAGATTTAATGAGAGGCAAAATATGTATGTGTATCAGGTTAAAACATTTACCATAGAAATATAATTTACAAGTATTAATCCCAAGTTTAAAAATCATCAATAGAAGAGCCCGAGAACCATCCAAATAACACATGGGTCTTCTCCCTAAAACTGAAGTTTGCATACGTAGACTATCAACCAAGAAACGAAACTCCCAACATTATTGCCTACGTAGAGGCTTGGAAAATGGTGCATATTCTTCAATCTATCCACTGGAGAATTGGGAAACCAATAACCATGAAGGTATTACAACCCTTGTACCTCCCAAACCCTTAAAATATCTTTGCTCAACAATTCTTTTAAACAAAGACTCCAACCAACATGGGGTTTGACAGAGTCATCGAAAAGGCCCAGGTCTTACCGGTGCAACGATCCATAGAAGTCACCAATGCCCAAAGCACCATCGCCCAAACACCTACGAAGAATTTGGCACACAACAGAAAGGAAATGCAGAGTTAGGAAAACGAATAAATAGAGAGTTTTATGAAACAATAAAACAGGACAAAGCCGGAGCATTAGTTACTTGTCAAGATTTGCTATTTCACCTCGTCTCCTTTCACGCAGAGCATGCACTGAAAAAAGCTACGCTTTGGTCAAATGCATGCCCAAACCCTGTGTTCGTAGAGGGTTTCACGACCACCAGCAACACAACGAAATGGAAAATGAATGCAGTATGGTTCCTCGCAGCCCCCTTTTCTCTATTTCTAGCATGGATCCCACTACCAAACCCATCACGTGATCGACATTTAATGCTCAATCTACCTACACTACGATCTAGATTTATACCCACACTTCTATAGTATGCATGCGTCATTGTTAATTTGATAATGTTGTTCTAGGATGGACATAGGTTTTAGGGTTTATCCCTTTGCCATTTAAACAACAATACTCACAAACTTTATATTAGGGTGTTTTTTCCAAGCGTTAGAACTAGTAGATTAGTTACCTTTAGGTTAGGGTTTACCCCTTTTTACCATTGACATGTAGTTCTGGAAATGCTTAAGTGAAAGTAGAGTGACCCTTTTTAAAAGCACCCGCACAAGATTGTTATAATACTTTAGCTCATGAAGGAGCTAAGTAAGACCTGGTCTTCAATGCCATCTTATCATCCAAAGGGGCAGACATAAAAATAGAAGACGAGACTTAAATTACATCAATACATTCCAGAAGTAATAAAACTGATATAAGCAGTAATAACCATGGATTCTTCATAAAGTAAACATTACATGTGAAATGAATAGAAGTAGCATTTAAAACAGAGTTATGACATTTCATGATAAGTCCAACATTGTATAAACAAAATATATAAGAATGTCACCTCAATTTCATGCTATTTTAGTAATAAATACATTGTTGTAGGTATTGTTACCTAAGTCCTAAAGTCTTGATCATTATTAGAATTGTATAAAATTTTTAAAAAAAATCGGTATTTAGGGACATTACATCAGTACTACACTAGAGGCACTGTGGCTACTGGTGGGAAGATTCCCATCAGGGAGATTCGAGACCGTCCTTTACGTGCCGTGCTCTTCACCCCAGTGAGGGTGGTGGGGAGTCAGTCCACTCACCTTGCGAGCAAGTCCCAATTGATGTACGTGGAGGAGCGCATGAGTCCTCTAAGATTCAACTAGTGTGAGGGGATCCTTACCAACCTCCAGAGTTAGCTGACCAAATGTCGGCGTGGGGCGCTGAAACAGTTTGGATATGGGTTCGTGGTGATATCTTTTCTATTGGAGTGGGTACCTCATCTACGTCCATAGGTGGAATTGGATGACCGAGATGCCATGGATCCACACATGATTCGATGGGAAGAGGTGATGGCCCGCCATGGTGGCGGGGGTCCCATCATAGGTTACGGTACAAGGTTCTTCACCTGGTCGGAGGGGAAGCTCCTCATGATAGAGGATTACTCGTACAATGGGACAGACTTCAGAGGTGATCCCAACCTAGTGCTTCCTGAGGGAGCACAATGGGGTGACATCGGTAAGAACAACAACTTTTGTGTTTTTCCTTTAATATATTTTATGATTATTTTGTAGTGCTGATAACTTGAAGTTGTGTGCAAATGTGGGTCCATCGTGACCAATTGGAGTCTCACTCATTGCGATGAGAGGAGAGGTGCCGGTTGTGGGTTTCGCGATGCGATATGCCACCGAGGAGGTGGAGGACATCTATGAGAAAATCCAAAGGCTGACATTGGATATCCTAGAGTCGAGTGTTCATGATCTACCTTGGGGTTACTAGAAGTACACCGTCGGGGTGTCTACCTATTTTGGAATGCTGCTGGCTAAAGTGATGAGGGCTGTAGTCTGCTTTCATGGGAAGCCTAGGGATTAGGTTTATGCTTATGTATGTACTGAAAGCTTATGAGCTTCATATTTTGTAGAGACTTACTGAAAGCTAGCATGCTTTAGATTTTTGTATCAGCACCATGATTTTGTATCGATTTATATATATATACAGACATTTTCGACGGATTTATACATTATGTGTTCTATGGATGATTAATGTGATATTGTTTACATGTTTGATTATACAATGGATGATTTACATGTTATGTATGCTTTTATATTTTATAAATATGTTATGTGTGTGCAATGTACCAATCTAGAATGAAGTTGGCCATCCAGTCGGTAACTATGTTCATGTCTCGTGGAATGTGCAGGTATTGAATAGATTCCAAGGACCTTTCCAGAAGATGGACTTGTCTAAAGAAACAGAGTAGAGTAGGGTCGCAGATAGCGTAGATCCGGTTAAGATGAGAAACCACTAGTTGCGAATCCAAATAGATAACAACATGGTCCATACCCAAGGAAAGAGCGTCAGTTAGGGTTCCAATGACTACCTGATATTCTGCGGTGTTATTGGTCATGTATCCTAGACAACTTCCTCCTGAGCTGATAAGCTCTCCGTTGGGAGAATAAAGTACCCAGGTTTCTGAAGCAAGGTTATGGGTATGCCGGCTGGTGCTGTCCACGAATCCGTAGCAAGTTTTCATTTGCACATGCAGACAGAACATGGTATAAGAAATGAAACAATACCTAGACACACTAAAACAAAATTGTTACACCACACAAAACACACACACCATGTACAGTATATACAAGATGTCTATGCGTGAAAAACTCAAGCATAGTACCTCTTTAGGTAGAGCCCATTACGGGGCTCACCCAAAGATATCCCATCATAGTCCTCTAGTTCATAGGATCCTCTATCCAGAACACGTTTCACTATGTACGGTCCGTGCCACATGGACTTGAACTTACCTGCCCCCAGCTTATCATGCCTTTGGTCGTATGTGAGGACCAAATCACCTTCATTATAGATGCAGGGTTTGACTGACCTGTCGTACCGTGCCTTGATGCGCTTCTTGTGTGCCTCATTGGCAAGAGCAGCATCGCGACGGGTCTCATCAAGTTTTGATAGGTAAAGGAATCACTATTCCTCAGTAGTCGTGTTTGAAAGAAGTTTGACTGCGAGTTTGAGTGATGGAATCTCGCACTCTATTGGTAGGAATGCCTCCAATCCATAAACTAATTGGAACAGTGTAAATATGGTGGTAGTCTTAACGGAGGTCCGGTATGCCCATAGTGCGGAAAAGAGCATGTTGTGCCAATTAGACTTGTGCGTACCCACCATGCATTGATCATGGTTTTCAAGACCTTATTGATGGCCTCTACTTGTCCATTGGATTGTGGGTAGTAAGGGGTTGAGTTCTCATGACAAAAACCCAATCTGGCACTCAACTCATCAACCGTATGGTTCTGAAAGTGAGATCCATGGTCGATGACTATGGCTTGTGGAACTCGAATCGTGAGATAACATTATTAAACATGAAGAGCGTGACAGTTTTGCTGTCGTCAGTGTACGTAGGCATAGCCTCAGCCCATTTTGTAAAGTAATCCATGGCTACTATGACGTAACCATGCCCCCCGTTCGAGGTAGGCTTATAGTGCATGAAATATATGCCCCATTTAGCAAAGGGGCCAACGACAATAACCGGGTTTAACGGGGTTGGATGGGTGCACTTTTTTGTTTGAAAATGCTGGCATTGGAAACATTTTTTAACGGCCTCGGTACAATCTCTGAAGATGGATGGCTAGTAATATCCCGCGTGTAGTATCTTCTGGGCCATAGCCATCCTAGAGAGATGACCACCACAAGCCCCATAGTGATAGTCATTTAAGACATGTTCAGCCTCCTCATGTGTCAGACAACATCGAAGAACGAAATCTATACCACGACGATATAGGGTATCGCTAACAATCAAGTAATACTTGGCACGGTGGCATATATGACAACGGTCGTCACAAGACAGTTGGGGGTTGAAACATTGGGTTTGAAGATATATAAAGTAATATCTCCATACCACGGGTCAGATGTGCTGATAAGGAACAATGATTCATCCGGAAGAGAATCATTGGGCTCAGATCCTGAATCAACACGGGGAAGATCACAAATGAGCTCAGCGAACACCAAAGACTTTTTAGACTTAGATTTCTCAAAGAGGAGGTCGAATTCCTGAAGTATCACGATCCAGCATGAATACTTTCCCCCAAGTACTTGACGTGTTAAAACGTGGTACATGGGGTTCAAGTCGGCGATAATGGTGGTGGTGCGGAGCAGTATGTAGTGACAGAACTTTTGGACGACAATGACTGCCGTGAGAGCGAGCTTCTCGACATGTGAATAACGAGTTTCAGAGTCAATAAGACCCTTACTGAGTTAGTAGATCACATGCTCCTGGGCGTTGTTGTCCTATTGTACCAAGACCATGGCGATCGTGGTGGCAGAAGCAGCAAGATAAAGGATATAATCCTTGTAGTAATTGGGCAGTTAGAGCACAAGGGCATGCGTAATGGCATGTTTCAGACTATCGAAGGATTGTTGTGCTTGATTGTCCCAAATGAACAGGATGTCCTTCTTGAGTAGTCTCATATAGCCCTGCGTCATTTGTGCGAAGTTACAGACAAAACGCCGTGGGTAAGTTTCCTTCCCTTGCAAACTTTGAAGTTCCATGATGTCAGTAGGAGGTGGGAGAGCGATGATGGCTTCCACCTTCAAGGGATCAATGCGGATTCCATCTTTCGAGACAATAAAACCAAGGAGGTGTCCAAACTCGACGCAAAAAATACACTTGTGAGCGTTCAGACGGATTTTATACTGTCTGCATCTGAGGAAAACTGCCGTCAGATGATCAGTGTGGAAGTCACGCTGCCACGAATGAGCGGGGAAATCATCGAGATAAGGTTCCACAAAGTCCTTTACATCATGAAAAGCGTATGACATGGCCTGCTGGAATGTGGCACCAACATTTTTGAGACCAAAAGGGAGCTTGTGATAAGAAAACGTGCCCCAAGGGCAGATGAAAGCTGTCTTATGTTGATCAGCCGGGTGGATCTCAATTTGGTTGTGACTGAAAAAGCCAACCTTGAATGAGAAGATGAAACTTCTGGCACAATTGTCTATGATATGTTTGATGAAGGGAGTGGGATAGTTGTCCTTAGGACAAGCTTTTCTCAAATCCCGATAATCAACACGGACACGAATGGTGCCCTGCTTCTTAGCTACAGGGACGACATTTGAGACGCATTCTGTTAATGGAACAGGGTAAATGAAATCAGCCTTCAAGAGATTTTCAATTTCCACCTTAATCGCTGTAGTTTTTCGAGGGTGTGCCGGTCGTAGATTTTGCCGGTCTTGTTTGGCATCGGGATAGGTTTGAATCTCATGCAAAATAATAGCAGGGTCTATCCCAGGTATTTCCTTGTAGGTCCAAGAAAATACGTCTTGAAATTGCTTGAACAAGGCTGCGAAAGTAGTAATCTTTTCAGGGAAACACTTATGGCCTAAATGGATGTGTTCCACTACACCAAGAGTAATCGATATGTCTACCGGAATGGTAGGTTCGAAGTTGGCCAAATTGCCCTCAGTGTCGGTATGACATGTGAGTATTGGGGACTGAGGGAAAGGGTAGACATCCGGTGTCAAGATGGTGGTGATGCTATTCTCCCCAGTATCTAATGGGGGAAGAAAAGTTGATCAATGATGGAGGTCTTCCCACGGAGGGTCATCCCCACTCATTATCTCCATAATGGACTCGTCGAAATGAAAAGTCTGAAGCAGAGGATCGGGTAAGGACGAAATCCGCTGTAGAGAACAGGATATAGAGGCCACAACCAAGTGGTCCTCGGGTGTTGACTGGATAGCCTCGTAAGCGAGTTCTGTGGGTGAAAGAGGCATGGTATCTCTAATCAAGTTCAGAGTGGCTTCATCGGGTACAAGCCATGGATCGGTGGAGTTGGGAAAAGAGGATATCATGTTCATCGTGGAAACATGGTTAGGGGTATCTGAGGTTGGAAAAACACCCATAGGAGATGAATCTTTTATGAGGCCGAACCCCACGCTCTCATATGGTTGCGGAGATTTCCCGAGTAACTGGACATTATCACCGGGATGAGTAGCGGTGTCCGGTGTACAGAAGTCCAATTGGTCGACAGTGACAATTCATCCTTGGTGGGGGACCCGCACAATGTGGAAGAGAGATGATGCGACCACGGTCATGGCATATAACCAATTACGACCAAGTAAAAGATTATAATCCAAAGGGGCAATGACCACTTCCACGTTAATGGTGGCGATATTACCTCCCAATTCGACTGCCAAGGCTTGTAACAACCCATGGGGTTGGAAACTACAACCGTCGAATGCTTTCAAGGTGGTGGGAGAACGGTTTAACTCGGGAGAACCAATGGCTCTCCAACATGAAATCGACATGACTGAGGTAGAGGCACCTTCATCCAAGATGGTACGAAGGATTGTCTTCCCAGCAACATTTGTAGCAACTTGAAATGCCAACTGGTGGGAAAGCCTCGGTTTAAAGTACTCAAGTCGAAACATGATGGTGTTAGAGGAATCCAGATCAGCCATGCCAATGGAAGCGATAAGAGTCTTGCGTTGGTGGGGACAGTTCTGCAAGACTTCTAGCTTCGACATAGCACAAAGGGCTTGTGCCAGGTCCTCTACAATATTGTAGTTTTGAGATGCCCGAGAATTGGGATTGAAAATGGCTTTTCGAATCGTGCTCTTGGGCAGACGTAACACTGACTCTAAAGAAGGCTTCTCAATGGTGAGAGAAGCGTGTCGTACGGTGACATCGGGAATAGAACTGGAAGCTTTTTCAGTATTACTTCCAACGGGTTCCTTCTGAGGGACTGAGTTGTATGAGCGTGAACGTGTGTTCAAGTTAACCGTCTCACTACGCATCATGAGAACATGCGCCGTGGAGGACGCCTCTCCGTGGGAAGGAGAGGTTTGGGTGATCAGTTGTTGGTTCTGAGTGGGGAAGGGATCGTTGAGAACTATGATAGTAGAGTTTCCTTTGAAAAACTTCTGCACTTCGTCTTGGTGAGGACATTCCTTGGAGAAATGTTCACCACCGCACAGTAAACAAGGATACTTCAACTTCCTCTTCTGTTTGGTGTCTTCAGGGTTGGGCTTGGGCTCCTACTGGTTGGAAGATTTCTTAGGTTTGCCTTTGTTTTTCTTCTTACCACTAGACTTCTGAGACGAAGCTGATTGAATAGAATTCACCTCTTTGGTGGAGGCAGGAGTGGATGACTTGGTGGTGCTGTTTCCAGCCAATGGTGGTGATGGGGAAGAACCCTTGGGGTTTGACGATCCACTAGTTTGAGTAGAAGGATGGGAGGTAAGGGAACCAATAATGCCATCGGCCTGAGGTCCCTTAGGTGGTTTTGCAGGGTCATATGTAGGGTAGGGTGCATCAGGAACAATTTCATACAACGTGTCGGATTGAGCATAGACCAGGTCTAAGTAATGGGCACAGGAAATAGCTTGTTCCTCAGTGACGGCCCCTCCCATGGCCACGTCTCAAGCTACGACAAGTAAGAGATACTTTGTGAACCAGTCAGCTAAGAGTTGGTCTAGAATATGAGCCTTAATAAGACGTCGTCTCCTCCGCCATTCATGGATATGATCTGAGATATGAGTGGCGGCATTTTGATGGAGCGAGGTTAGTAAGTCTGTACCAGTTTGATAGCAAATGGCAAACTGGAAATGGGTCAAAAATGACATAGCAAGAGAGCGAAAATCTAGAAAAGAGTTGGGTGGTAATTCAATATACCACTTGGAAGCTGAGCCGGTGAGAGTCCATTGAAATAGCCCAAGACAGATTGAGTCGTCCATCAAGGAGTTGTATGAACACCATAAGTGGTATGTCATCACATGATTTTTTGGATCCTCACCAGGTTTCCATCAAATTTGGGAATATCTGATGGTAGTTTCACTGGAATTGGTGGCCAATTGTATCCGTGGAATATGGGGTTGTTATTCAGACGAGACAGGTCGAGTAGGTCCAACGTAGCCAAAAAGGGAAGCTGTTGGTTCGGCTGTGGGTATTGGTAGTATTGATATGGCATGTATGGACCAGTGGGACCTTGCATTGACTGGTTGTAGGGTGTGCCTGGAGGAAACTGGCCGTAAGGGGGTGTACCGCCCAGACCATATGTAGGTCCACTGCCATAATAGGGTGGTCCATAAGGTGGGGGTTCGCCACCATCGTCGAGAGGGGGTGGGCCTCCTCCAAATGGTGGGGGTCCATCGCTGCCACTGGGATAGGGTGGACCTCCACCGCCTTCACCAGGGGGAGGTGATGCTCCACCATCGCCTCCAAATGGTGGGGGTCCACCACTGCCACCAGGATAAGGTGGGTCTCCACCGCCTCCATCGAGAGGAGGTGGTGCTCCACTGCCTCCGCCGGAAGGGTGTGGGTCTCCTCCGCCATTGCCACCAAAATAGGGTGGTCCTCCACCACCGCCACTGGTATGGGGTGGTCCACCACCATAAGGTGGGGGTCCTCCACCAACGTGGGGGTGGCCCTCCGCCTCCACCGGAAGGGGGAGGGTCTCCACCTCCACCGCCAGGAGGGGGTTGGCCATGGTTTCCAGAATGAGGTGGTCCTCCGCCAGAAGGTAGAGGTCCGCCTCCTCCTAAATTATGTGGGGGCCCGCCGCCTCCAGAAGGAGGTGGGGGGGGAGCAAATGGAGGTGGTGGTACTTGAGGGACGGTAGGTGGGAGTCCATGTTGTAAAACATTTTGGTGCCCCCATAGAGTGTATGGATTTCCGGGATAATGTATCCCATAGAGTGTGTTTCTGGGATTGAATTGTCCCGACACAGGGTTAAGATAACCTGGATACGCTTGAATCCATGGTGGTTGGTCTGACTGGGATGGTCCCCCAACATGGGATAATCCTGTGGTGAAAGCTCTGGTGGGTAGGGAAGTTCCAACGAAAGGACCGATGGGAACTCCTCCTCTAGTATTATGGTTAGGAGACGAGGGTTTCCCCCCAGCAACAACATGCTGACCACTAATCAAAGGTTGACCCAACGCGGGTTGTTGATTATCTACTGCGGGATAAACATTACTTGTAAGAAAAGTACGGGGTAAAGAGTATCCTCCCCGTGAGTTTTGGGGTGGGGGAGGAGTGGGTAATGTTCTCGTAGTAGTAAGAGGAGTGTTGGACTGTTGTCCTTCAATAGGTTGAGTCATTTGAGGTATAGAACTGGTCTCCTGTCTAAGGGGTGTACTTGCAGGAAGTGAGGGTTGACCAGGTTCATAAGTGGTCATGTTGTGGATGGATGGTTCCGGTGAGTCATAAGATAAAGTGCAAATCGGATCTGCCGATATGTGGGTAACGTCGGGTCTTCATCCCTTCGTAAAAGGCCTCATCATCGAAATTCCTTGCCCATGGCATGTAATCGATTCAAGCAATCACGAAAGGGTCCGAAAAGTTCGTTGGGAGTGGGCCAAGTGGGTGGGGATGTAGTGGCAAAATGAGCCACTTGTTGACCTAGAGATGTTTCCCAAAAGGGTGCAGCTAGACCAAATGAAACTGATATAGGGTCGTCCTGGGAGGGATTTAACCATTCCACAGATCCAAGATCTCTTGGTAAAATGG